>JAOPSE010000509.1:0-504535 GCA_029449295.1 Zea luxurians | reverse complement strand
GTCGTCCTCGGCACCCGCTGGCTTGGCGCATTGGGACCAATTGTGTGGGACCTCGCCGCTCGCCGCATGACGTTCCAACGAAGGGGACGCTCCACCACCTGGGCAGGCGCTCCAGGCAACAAAGGGTCGGCGGTGCGCACCACGACCGTGGGCGACGCGCTACTGGAGGCTCTACTGGACGCGTTTGAGGAGGTCTTCGCGGCTCCTACGAGCTTGCCTCCCAAGCGGGCCCACGATCATCGCATTCTCCTTAAACCGGACGCACAACTGGTGGCAGTTCGCCCCTACCGGTACCCGGCGGCCCACAAGGATGAGCTGGAGCGGCAGTGTGCGGCCATGATTGACCAGGGGATTGTGTGTCACAGCGACTCCCCGTTCTCGTCGCCTGTCCTCTTGGTCAAGAAGCCCGATGGGTCATGGCGCTTTTGCGTCGACTACCGAGCCTTGAACGCCCTCACCGTCAAGGACGCGTTCCGGATTCCGGTGGTGGACGAAATACTCGACGAGCTCCACGGCGCCAAGTTCTTCACCAAGCTTGATCTCCGGTCGGGATATCACCAGGTGTGCATGCGGCCGGAAGATGTACACAAGACCGCGTTCCGCACCCACGACGGCTTGTACGAGTTCCTGGTGATGGCGTTCGGGCTCTGCAACGCCCCCGCTATGTTCCAAGCTCTGATGAACGACATGCTCCGTCCGTTCCTACGCCGATTCGTGCTGGTATTCTTTGATGATATTCTAATTTACAGCAAGACATGGGCAGATCATCTTCGCCACCTCCGGGCGATCCTCGACGAGCTGCGCCGCCACCAGCTCTTCATCAAGCGCTCTAAGTGCCCTTTTGGTGCGCCTCCATCGCCTACCTCGGCCACATCATCTTAGCGGCAGGCGTGGCCATGGACCCGGCGAAGGTAGCGGCCATTCATGACTGTCCATCGCCTCGCTCCGTCCAGGCCATGTGGGGCTTCCTAGGCCTCGCAGGATACTACCGTCGATTCGTGAATAACTACGGCACGATGGCTGCCCCCCTCACGGCCTCCTCAAGAAGGACGGCTTCCTCTGGGATGACGCGGTGAAGGTCGCCTTCACGGCACTCAAGGCGACCATCAAGTCTGCCCCCGTCCTCGCCATGCCGGACTTCGCCAAGTTATTCGTTGTCGAGTGCGACGCGTCGTCGTCCGGGTTTGGTGCGGTACTTGTCCAGGAAGGACACCCAGTGGCCTTCTTTAGCCGGCCGGTCACGCCCAGACATCGGGCGCTCACAGCCTACGAGCACGAGCTCATCGGCCTGGTCCAGGCGGTCAGGCACTTGCAGCCCTACCTGTGGGGGCAGCACTTCATCGTCAAGACTGATCATTTCAGCCTCAAGTGCCTCCTCGACCAGCGGCTCCCACGATACCTCAACATCACTAGGTTGGCAAGCTCTTGGGCTTCACTTCGAGGTTGAGTACCGATCCGGCGCCACGAATACCGTCGCCGACGCCCTATCCAGATGGGACAACGAGGGCGAGCTGCTGGCTATATCAGCACCTCGCTTCGACTTCATCGATTGTCTACGGCGGGCCCAAGCCACCGACCCGGCCCTCGTCGCCATCTACGATGAGATCCGCGCGGGCACTCGCAAGGCGCCCTGGTCCATTGTGGCCGACATGGTCGCCATGGAGGGTCGCCTATACATACCGGCCGACTCACCCCTTCTGCAGAGATCGTGGGTCGCGGTACACAATGATGGCCACAAGGGCGTCCACCACACCCTGCATCGACTTTGGCGCGACTTCCATTTCGCGGCCATGTGTCGTATAGTGCAGGAATTCATCCAGGCCTGCAGCACGTGCCAGAAATACAAGTCAGACCACCTACGTCCGGCCGACCTCCTCCAGCCTCTCCCGATTCCTCCGGCATATGGTCAGACATCGGCATCGACTTCATCGAGGCGCTGCCTCGGGTACACGGCAAGACGGTCATCCTCACCATCGTCGACCGCTTCAGCAAATACTGCCACTTTATCCCGCTAGCGCACCCCTACACGGCGGAATCGGTGGCGCAAGCTTTCTTCGCTGAGGTAGTTCGCCTTCATGGCGTACCGCAGTCCATCGTCTCGGACCGCGACCCGGTCTTCACTTCGTTATTCTGGAAGGAGCTGATGACACTCACCGGCTCGAAGCTATACATGTCCTCCGCCTTCCACCCCTAGACTGACGGCCAGTCAGAGGCCGCCAACCGCGTCATCGCCATGTACCTTCGCTGCTTCACCAGTGACCGACCCCGGCAGTGGCTTCGGTGGCTCCCCTGGGCGGAGTACACTTACAACACCGCCTACCAATATTCACTCCACGCAACACCGTTCAGGGTGGTGTACGGCCGTGACCCTCCGTCCATCCGCTCCTACGAACCCGGCGACACGCGGGTGGCAGCAGTGGCGCAAGAGATGGAAGAACGAGCCACCTTCCTCGACGACGTCCGCTATCGACTACAACAAGCCCAGGAGTCCCAGAAACGTGCCTACGACCAGCGCCATCGTAAGGTGGTCTACCAAGTGGGCGACTGGGCGTTTCTCCATCTCCGTCAACAGTCGGCAGCATCGCTGCCTGTAAGACTACCCGTCTAGGATTCCAGGGTTTGGGGTGTTCCCCATGTAATTACCGTCTTACCCCTCACTGTAATGGGCCTGGCCCAGTTACTAAGTCTATTAATACTACTCCCCATCCCTGGTTAGGGACATGGGTTCAGTTTCCAAACATGGTATCAAAGCCTAGGTTTAGGTTTCCTGTTCCTGTCCTACAGCCGTCAGGGGCATCCTCTCCCCTGCGCAGCCGCCAGGGGCCTCCTCTCCCCTGCAGCCGCCGGCCCCAGCCGCCGGCTCCTCTCCCTCCTCTCCCCTGCGACGTCCGCGCCTCTCCCTCCTCTCCCCTGCAACGGCCGCTGGCCCCAGCCGACGTCCGCGCCTCTCCCTCATCTCCCCTGCGACGGCCGCCGGTCTCCAGACCCGACCGCCGCGCGCCGAGCAGCCCCGTCCACGCCCTCTCTGCTTCCCACCTCTCCCCGGCCGCGCCCTCCATCTCCGGCGTGCCCACCCGCCGGATCCGCGCGCGCCCTGTCAGGGCCAGCCGCCGGCCCTCCTCTGCTGGCCGCCTCTCCTCCCCTGCCGGTCGCGCCCCAGCCTGCGCGCCCTCCTCCCCCTTCGCCACCGCCGCTGCAGCCCTCTGCTGCCCGCCGCCGCGCCCTCTGCCCATGGCGGACCTCCACCCGGACGCGCACACCGCCGGCCTGCGCAACCGCCCTGACCGCGGGCCTGGGCGCGGCCCCCGCTTCCCTGGCCGCCGGCGTCGCCTCCCTGGGCCTTCCTGCTACCGGCCAGACCCACCCCATGGGCCCCGGCCGCTCCGTGGCAGATGCCGAGGCTCCCTACATCGTCGGCCTACGGCCCATCCGCGACGTCTCTTCCCCGGCCCACCGTCGAGGCTCTCCACCGGGGTTTCCTGCCCTCGCGGCACCCCCCGGTACCGACTCCACACTCGGCGACACCCTCGCTACGATCCAGGCGGCTGTGTGATGGCCTCGCGGGAGCGTGAGCGCGCCGCCTCCCTCGCCCTGGAGCGTGAGCGTGCCCTGGGTGCCGCTCTGACCACCCAGATGGCCACCAGCAGCGCCTCCTCGGCCGCCCACCGGTCGCCCCTGTGGAACCCCCGGAGGACCCCCTCGCCTCTGACCTCGACGCCGACCTCATCGCTGCTCTCCACGCTCAAGTCGCAGGTCTGCACAACATCCGGGCTCTCGTGTCCGTGGTGTTGGATCCGGCGTCTCCCCACTACCCCCGTTGGCGAGGACAGGTCCTTCTCACGCTGCGGAGGTTCGTCCTCGACGACCACGTCCTCATCGACCACGACGCTCCGCCGCCTCGCTCCTGGTGCCTCATGGACAGCGTTGTCCTCTCGTGGCTCCACGGCACCATCACCGTTGAGCTCCAGGACATCATCGCGATCAGGCGGACACTGCGCGCCAGGCGTGGCTCGCTCTCGAGGATCAGTTCCTCGGGAATCGGGATGCGCGGGCGCTCCACCTCGACGCCCAGTTCCACCTGTTCTCTCAGGGGGACCTCTCCGTGGGCGAATACTGCCGCCAGATGAAGGGCCTGGCTGACTCTCTCCACGATCTCGGCGAGCCAGTTGCCGATCGTACCCTGGTGCTGAACCTCCTGCGTGGCCTCAGCCCTCGCTACGGCCACCTAAAGGCTCTCATCAAGCGAAGCGTGCCCTTCCCACCTTCCACGCCGTGCGGAACGAGCTTCTCCTTGAGGAGCTCACCATGGCGAATGAGGCACCCACTCCTACCTCGGCTCTCTACAGCACTCCTACCAGCGGTCTGCCACCTTCAGGGGGCCAGGCCACCCGTCCTCCGTCGACCGGGGCTCCCACCCGCCCTCCACCCGCCGTCCCGGCGACCCCTCGTCCGACTTCCACGACCGACGGGGGTCGCCGCTCCCGCAAGGGCGGCCGTGGGAGTGGCGGCTCCTCTCGTGGTGGTCCCTCCGGCCGGGGTGGCGGCCACGCGTGGCCGTCATTCTACAACCCCTGGACCGGGACCATCGCCATGTGGCCGGGCCAGGCACCGAGTGCCTCCCGTCCTCCGGCGTCGGCCCTCCTGACTGCACCTCACTACGGCGCGCCTCCTTACGGTGTCCCCGTCGTGCCCCAGGCCCCGCCCGCGCTCCTGCCCCCGGGGACCCACACCTCGACGCCTTGGTCCCCGCCGGCCGGTGGTTGGGACAACGCCTCCCTCGCTGCTGCCTTCAGCACCATGGCAATGACCCACCCCCCTCCGACTGGGTGATCGACTCCGGTGCCTCGTACCACACCACTCCCACGACAGGCACGCTCTCTCGCTCTCATCCCCCCTCCCCTCTCACCCATCCTCGATCGTCGTTGGAAACGGTTCCACTCTGTCAGTCACCTCAGTAGGTGCCTCAGTTCTCCCTGGGCCGTTTTACCTCAATGATGTTCTCGTAGCTCCCCACATCACTCACAATCTTCTCTCTGTTAGTCGATTCACCACTGACAACTCCTGTTCCATTGAGTTTGATCCCTCTGGTTTTTCTGTGAAGGATCTGGCCACCAGGACCCTTCTCGCCCGCTGTGACAGCTCGGGGCCGCTCTACACGCTCCAGCCCTCCACCGCCGGCGTGTCTCCACCCCCTGTCCTGGTCTCCACCACCTCCTCCACCACATGGCATCGTCGTCTCGACCATCCTGGACCCGACGTCATGACCAAGATTACCAGTAGTCTAGATCCTTCATGTAGTAGGGGACATTTTGAGGGTCTCTGTCATGCTTGTCAGTTAGGCGACATACTCGTCTCCCATTTACTACTTCTCGGGCTGAGCAGGCTTTTGACCTGGTTCACTTTGATCTTTGGACCTCCCTGTACTCAGTCTTTCTGGTTATAAATACTATTTGGTGATTTTGGATGATTTTTCCCATTTTCTCTGGACCTTCCCGCTTCGGTTGAAGTCGGACACATTCACCACCCTCACACACTTCTTCACCTGGGTATCCACTCAGTTTCGTCGCCCGGTCCGTGCTCTGCAGTGTGACAATGGCCGCGAGTTCGATAACAACGCCTCTCGCTCTTTCTTCCTCACTCATGGCGTCCAGTTGCGTCTCTCGTGCCCCTACACCTCTGCACAGAACGGCCGAGCCGAACGCATGATCCGCACCACCACCAATATGCTCCGCTGCCTCCTCTTCCAGGCGTCTCTCCCTGCCAGCTACTGGGCAGAGGCCCTGCACACTGCCACCCACCTCCTCAACTGTCTTCCCTCGAAGGCGGTGCACCACCCTACCCCTCACTTGCCCTATACGGCACAACCCCTTCCTATGACCACCTTCGCGTGTTCGGCTGTGCCTGCTACCCTAACACTTCCGCTACCGCTCCACATAAGCTTTCTCCTCGCTCCACCCGCTGTCTATTCCTTGGCTACTCCCCTGACCACAAGGGGTACCGGTGTCTGGACCTCACCTCCCACCGCATCATCATCTCTCGTCATGTCATCTTCGACGAAGATGTGTTTCCCCTTGCTGGCTCCACCCCACCCACCGATCTTGACACCCTCCTCGAGTCCGATCCGATTCCTCCCCCACCTCCGGCTCCCCGTCTTGCGTCGTTACCTACTCCTCGTGCGGCCACTACGACCTCTTCCGCGCCACACGCGGCCCCGTCGACCCCGCCTGCGCCACGCGCGGCCCCGTCGACCCCGCCTGCGCCACGCGCGGCCCCGTCGACTCCGGCGCTTCGCCAACCCCGCACTCGTCTACCATCGCCGCGGCCACGCCACTACCTCGGCGCCCCTCGACTCGGGCCCGTCGACGAGCGCGGCCCGGTTCGCCGACCCCGCCGTCGTCTATCACCGCCACGAGCCGGCCCCACCAGCCACTCCTGACGTTCCGGCGGTTCGCTCCGAGTCGTCCGTTTACCACCCGGTCGCCATCCACCGCGACCCCGGGCACGTCCACCCGATGGTGACTCGGCGCGCTGCTGGCGTTCTCCGCCCCGTCGACCGGCTAATCTTGGCAGCTGCTACGTCTGGCACTCCACCCGACGCTTCCCCGGTGCCTTCCTCCGTTCGCACTGCCCTCGCCGACCCACATTGGCGTCGTGCTATGGAGGAGGAGTACGCGGCCCTCTTGGCCAACCACACCTGGGTCCTGGTGCCGCGTCCACCAGGCACCAACGTGGTCACCGGCAAGTGGCTATTTCCCACAAGCTGACCTCGGACGGCTCCCTCGACCGCTACAAGGCCCGTTGGGTCCTTCGGGGCTTCACCCAGCGCCCCGGAGTGGACTACGACGAGACATTCAGCCCTGTCGTCAAGTTCGCCACTGTTCGCAGCCGTCCTCTCCCTCGCCCTCTCCCGCTACTGGGCAATCCATCAGCTCGATGTCAAGAATGCCTTCCTCCATGGCACTCTGACGGAGACTGTCTACTGCAGCCAGCCCACCGACTTCGTCGACGCTGACCGTCCGGATCTGGTTTGTCGGCTGAATAGGTCCCCTGTACGGCCTCAAGCAGGCGCCACGGGCTTGGTACAGTCGCTTCGCCTCCTACCTGGCCTCCATCGGCTTCGTCAAGGCCAAGTCGGACACGTCCCTGTTCATCTACCGGCGCGGCGACGACACCGTCTACCTCCTGCTCTACGTCGACGACATTGTGCTCACGGCATCCACCGCCGACCTTCTACACCGACACGATCGTCGCCCTTCAGCGGGAGTTCGCGATGAAGGACCTGGGGCCCCTACACCACTTCCTCGGCATCACCGCCGAACGTCGGCCTCAGGGTCTCTTCCTCCACCAGCGCCAGTACACCATCGACATCCTGGAGCGGGCTGGCATGTCTGACTGCAAAGCCCTGCTCCACGCCTGTCGACACTCAGGCGAAGCTCTCTGAGGACGACGGGCCTCCGGTCGCCGACGCGACGTCATACCGGAGCCTCACCGGCGCGCTCCAGTACTACCTCACGTTCTCCAGGCCCGACATCGCTTACGCCGTCCAGCAGGTGTGCCTGCATATGCACACTCCGCGGGAGCCCCATCTCACTGTGCTCAAGCGGATTCTGCGCTACCTCCGCGGCTCCCCTCGACTACGGCCTCCTACTCCGCCCATCCCCGACGTCGGAGCTCGTGGTCTACACCGACGCTGACTGGGCTGGCTGTCCCGACATCGCGCCGGTCCACCTCCGGCTACGCCGTGTTCCTGGGCGCCAACCTCGTCTCTTGGGCCGCCAAGAGGCAGCCCGTCGTCATCTCGCTCCAGCGCCGAGGCCGAGTACCGTGCCGTGGCCAACGGTGTGGCAGAGGCCTCCTGGCTACGCCAGCTCCTCCACGAGCTCCACAGTCCTCTTCAGCGCGCCACACTCGTCTACTGCGACAACGTCAGTGCGGTCTACCTCTCCACCAAACCCCGTGCAGCATCAGCGCACGAAGCACGTAGAGATCGACCTACACTTCGTCCGCGAGCGTGTCGCTGCCGGTGACGTTCGGGTTCTCAGCGTCCCCCACCACGCTGCAGTTCGCCGACATCTTCACCAAGGGACTATCGTCGAGTGTATTCTTAGACTTTCGATCCAGTCTCAACATCTGTACAAGATAGAGTTGTGACTGCGGGGGGGTGTTAGACTACCCGTCTAGGATTCTAGGGTTTGGGGTGTTCCCATGTAATTACCGTCTTAACCCCTCACTGTAATGGGCCTGGCCCAGTTACTAAGTCTATTAATACTACTCCCCATCCCTGGTTAGGGACATGGGTTCAGTTTCCAAACACTGCCACGAACACCTACTGGGAAGCTAAAGCCCGCTACGCTGGCCCCTACCGCGTCGAGGAAGTCATCAACGGGCAGCGGTGCGACTACAGCTACCTGCTAGCGCCAGGCTCCACGACGTTTTTCACGTGGGTGTCCTCAAGAAATTCGTGGGCACACCGCCCGCAGAGCCACCAGTGCTGCCAGCAACTCTCAATGGCGCGGTGGTGTCCGCCCCTGGCCGCATTCTTGCTGGTCAGTTGGCCCGAGGCATCCGTCAAGTGCTGGTCCATGAGGCAAGATGAACAGGCTGCATTTGCGACGTGGGAGGACCTCGACGACTTTCGCCGCGCCCGTTTTCCCGACTTTCAGCTCGAGGACGAGATGGCCTTCGAGGCCGGAAGAGATGTCCATGTATGGTCAATCGTATATCTGTAAGGGGAGGCGCGCGCGGGACATTCGCCGCGCCGAGGAACGCGCCGACCGCGTAGCAAGGGATTGCGTAGATCAGGGGCGCGCAGCAAGGGATCGCGCAGATCAGGAAGGGGGTGCCAGTGATTGGCAGCTAGAAGGAAATGGCTAGAAAGGAAAGGGCTAGGAAGGAAACTAATAATCAGGGAGTTGTTTCTCCTTTTGATCTGGCGGCTGGCTTATAAATTGATTGTAACCGGACCCTTTGAAGGCAAGCAATAATCAGTTGTCTCTCACCTTTCTACCTCTGTAAGCCTGCGGTTGGAGGCATACTCCCCACCGGAGAAGACGGTCGTGGCTACGAGCTGCGTAGCCGCGGTCCGGCGAGTCAAAGGTACACAGTCCTTGACAGTGGCATGGCCAACGGCATGGATGCATGGTATAGACCAAACCATATTGACATGACAGAGGAACTATGTGGATCAGGGCACAACTTAATCAGGTGGAATGTAAAGCAGACATTGCAGTACAAGCTGAGCTCAAGAATTGCTGCTCAGCATGCAGGGTATAAAGATATGTCCCGTCGACAATATATGATGTTTCAGACAAGAAAACAAGCTGTTCATATATTGTTGACTTGATGTAGTATAATTGTTTAATCCATAGAATATCTAAAATTATTTACCCTAAGAAAATAAAACACAATGGTGGCACGTTAGAAAATGCAATATCCTTCTTGCAAATAGAAATGTTAATAAAGATTACAAATATGATAAATGAATTGTGCATACATTACTTGCACATATATTCTTAGTTGTGAAGAATGAAGAGAACGTTCCAGAGTTATGTCCATTTTGGGGGGAAAATACCAAGCATAAGACAATACAAATTAAATAAACGTGGAAAATAAGATTATGGTGCCAACAATGAGAAGAATAAATGAGAATATCTTACTTCAAACCATCAAGTTGACCAGGCGACAAAACTGAAGCATATTTCTTGGTTCCTCCCCGAGTGACAAAGATCTGCAAGAATAACAAAAACATAGTGAATAAACATGATATGTTGGGGGTCAAAATTTAGACTTCATAGCAAAAACCTGCACCAGTTGATTATATATACAAGCAGCAACTTAGGCATGTACTAGATAATAATAATATCAGGAAGCTTATGAAGACTCCAGACAGTAAATGGAGAATGCTTAGATTTCAAACTGGTTCGATATTTTTAAAGGATCTCAACGAAACAAAATTGTGATGTCTCTCTTAGTAACTAGGTTCCCGGATCGATGGAGTCGAGGAACAGGAATGTGGTACGTGGTACGATACTTAATATTTTAACACTATGGGACGAGATTGTTCCCGCATTCCTGGAATGGAACGAATATTTCTAGAACGAGGAACGTGGCCACGTTCCTGGTTTCTAAGATGTCTCTTTTCAATGAGTTCATAATCAGTTATTCTGTTAGTATAGTTTATTTTTATCCAGAAGTGATATGCCAGTCTTGCAGGACAATGAGATTGTTGGCAGGAGTGGCCAGTTTCAGGAATACTAGAAGATTCAAATCAGCAATTTGATAGAGAAGAGAACTAAAGGAACTATTACTACAAAGGCTCATTTCAAAAGTATCTCCTTTCTAATAAAATATCAATTGAACAAGGAACCGCGTCTTGTAAAAACAAGCTAAGTGTTGAAAATCAAGTTCGAAACCTTCAAAAAAATAGCAAAGTAACTGTCTGGTGAGTCTATTTCTTTATACCTAACCAAAAAGATTCAAGGCGGAACGCTAGTCTGTTTGCAGAAAGTCTGAAAATACACATTCTGCATGAAAAAAGTTCACCAAATCTATTTCCTATAATGAGCCAAATGGTTGAGTTTGAGCATGCCCTCTGCTAAAATTAGTATTTTTCTGGGAACTTGTTTTTACGAGCTTTCATTGTAGAACATATATTTTGATTGAGCTTCTACCAAGAACATCTAGTTACAAAAATCTAAAGATACAGCAGAAGAGTGACAAGGTTCCAGAGTTACCGAAAATTGATTGGCCATCACAGGTGACATTTCACAAGAACCAGGAGTTATCTGCCAATGCTTGAATTCTCCCCTAAAGCCTCTTGAAATACTACCACTCCTGCACAAGGGAAATAATGTACACACTAAACATTCATGAAAACAGAATGACGCAAAAGCTGGATGTAAACCAATAATCACACACCCCATCCCACCAAGAGGTACTCCTTGCGAGGCTGAGGGTTTGTTGCCCTCTCTAGTGAATGGATCGATTGGTGCTTTCTGCCAATTGGTAAGTTGTCAAGCTAAAAATGAACTATCAGAATAAAAGATGAAATGTAAAAGAACGAGTAACTTACAAAGTACATATGGATACATGAAATATGAAATCTACATATTACCCTTCCGTGAGAAGCTTCTTCCCGAATGTATGACCAAAGTCGGAGACCAAGTTTCATCTAAGAATGAGGGGGGGGGACACATAATTTATAATGTCACTCTCCATGTATCACATGAAGACTTCAGCAGGCTTAACTAACAGAGAAGACAGGTACAAGTTCCATTAACGAGGGAAGCCGAAAGCTGCATTTTTTCATACCATTCTAATTGCTTCTCTGAATGTGACATTGAACTCCTTCAATCTATTAGCATGACTACTTAGTTTCCTTCTCCATGCATGCTCTGGTGGTGAGCCATCATCAAAGTCGAGCTGAGCATTCCCAAAAGTAATGATCAATAAGAAATAAAGCCAGTCACTGCAGAATTCCATACCATACCATGGACTACTCATATATTTTGCTCAAAACTTAACCAAATCAAATGGGAAAATTTCTCCGAAATCTTGTGACGCTTTCAACAAATACAAATGGTTAAGCAATTTGCTGTAAATTTGGTAAGCCAATAATCTTAATACAGCTATTAACGATGGAAAAAATACAACTTTTTTATCTGCAAAAGTCAGTTAAACTAGTACCCAGCAAATTCATCTAGCACAATTTGGGCCTTTAAAGAAACATTTCAGAAGACTCTGAATACTAACAATCATCATAAGCAGCAAGAAAGCAGAATAAGATATCGCAAATTGGTTAGCTCACTAGAATCAACTTCATCCATCAAATGCTCTATGCTACCAAATTTAGTACCAAGGCGGATATTACAGTTTTGTCACTTCCCAGTAGGCGACGCAATGTCTGCAGCCACTAGCGGAGGATCAACTGAAGGAAGAGGGGCGAGAAGAATCTTACCAATTGCAGCGTGCTCCGGCTCACGAACTCATCGGCACGCCACGAGCGCTTCCTCCGGTAGAGCAGATTCCCGCTGACCATTCCGATGGACCCGCCAAAACCCCAAGTATAGGGTCCCGGCTAAGCACAGAGCCGAGCTCCGACTTGAAGAAACACTCGGTAATTACTCAAAGTTGGGAGAAAAATCGTGGTTTTTTTCCTTCTTTTTGGTGTGCATAGAGTAGAGATAGCGACAAAAGAAAAGAAGCGACAATTTTGACCACAGGATAGTACGATTCCCCCTATGGACCGGAAGTCCGGAACTAACAAAAGTTCCAAACAGATTGAAACCAGGAGGAAAGGGGACGACTGTAGCTATGCTTGTGCTATTACAAGCGCCAAAAGGAATCGCCAGTCGCCACGGCCAAGAATTACCAATAAAAGAAAAAAATAAAACCGGCAAAAACCAGCAAGAAGAAATCAGCTCGACGGAATTAATGGCTCACCGGCGAAAAGACAATCGCCCGTATGTTCTGAGGAGGCTACGAGAAAGCTTTAACCCTTATCTTTATTTCTTTCCTATCTATAAAACAAACGAGAAAGACCGTCACAGCCGATTGTCCAGAGGTCGCTGTCGCTGTCGCTGCAGTTCTCCTTGCCAGGTCGCCGGGCCGTGACGGGACGGGACGGCTAGTCTTTTGTCCAGCGTCGTTGCGAGTGAACGGGCGCCAGCTCATCAGCGAAGCTTCTTCGCTGCAAACCGAGATCTCTGTTTCCCCTGTGACCCTTTCCGGCGGGTGTTTTGGTTTGGTGAAAAGAAGAGCAAGCAGACAGTACCAGCTCCTCGCCGGCCGGCGGCGGCGGCGTGGCCAATTTTAACGATCCTCGCGCACAAGAGAGTGGTTTTTGGTGGTCCCGTCGCCTAGTCGGCACCAGGGAATACTTTCCCAGACCAAAATCGGCGAATTTTTGGCGGAAATTCGTCTCCGTACTACCCGGAAATAAATTTCATCCAAATTTTGGTAGACTTTGTTTCAAATTTTAAGAATTTAAAAAAATTATAAGGTCAGGAAAAAATGATACAAAAAAATAGATGTTTTCTGAATATTTTGATACATTGAATTTTAAACATATTTGGTTGGTTAAAAAAACAAACAGACCCGTTAAATCATTTACATGACCCAACTAATCCTCTCGATTTTATCTCCTTTGCTCCCAAATTAGAATCGTCCTAAGCAGCCCTGTTCGTCGCGGCCGCAATGAAATCCATCGAATTGCGAGGTTTCCGGTCACGTCGCGGCAGATTTCGATGATTGCGTTGATTTCTCACCGTGTCACCACTCTCTGAATCCACTGTGTCGATTTCTCGTCGCCACTGAACTCCGACTCCACCTGACCACCCATACACAGCGGTTCTATAGTCCACCTGATAAATGCGTCTAACGAACTTAGCTAAAAGTCCTTTTGCCTTAAAACTGTTTTAGATGGTAGTAGTTATAATTATTTACGTCCATGTTAGTATGATCTGCATCATTATTTGTATTGTAATCGGTGACATGGCGAAGAGTGAAGGTGGTGCTACATGGTTGAAGGAGCAATTGACACGAGGATTAAATGTGATGATTTGTTTTTTTTCTTTTAAGTAGGCATACTTTATACATGAATTAGACAACATAAAGAATAAGAAGAGAGAAAGGATTTGGCAAGGCTAAAGAAATATTTGTTTCCACCCAACTAAAGTTTAGTTTCTATCACATTAAATGTTTGAATGATAATTACAAGTATTAATAAGAAGATATTCTTATGCGGGTCGAGAAAACCTCGAACTCCTGCTCCACCTAACCACACATACACAACGGCCCTATAGTCCATGTCACGACTAGGACCGGACCTGAGGAATGCTACGCAGACCGTTTAACAAACTTAGCTAAAGGTCCTTTTGCCATAAAACTGTTTTAGATAGTAGTAGTTATAATTATTTACGTCCATGTTAGTATGATTTGCATCATTATTTGTATTGTTATCGATGACATGGCAAAGAGTGAAGGTGGTGCTACATGGTTGAAGGAGCATGTGACATAGAGGATTAAATGTGATGATTTGTTTTTTTTTGTTTCTTTTAAGTAAAGGCATACTTTATACATGAATTAGACAAGATAAAGAATAAGAAGAGAGAAAGGATTTGGCAAGGCTAAAGAGGTATTTGTTTCCACTCAACTAAAATTTAGTTTCTGTCACATTAATGTTTGAATGATAATTACGAGTATTAAATATAGTCTAGTTATAAAACTAATTACACAGGTAAGGGCTAAGTCATATACAGCCCACAGACAAATGTTGTCTATATGTGTATTGAAAAACACGTGCAGACAACATAAATAACAAGCCATACATTGGGTTGTCTATTTACATTGTCTATAAAATTTCTAATTTATAGGTGGAACACTTATCGAAACAGTCATACAATGGTTGTCTTACCGTCTCTTGGCATTAGAACACGAGCTGAAGTCATCACCACGAAGGACGATTGGTGTCTCTCTCTCTCGATCTCATCCTTAATTAGTGTCCATATTAGATTTCTCCATTTAATTGTTGCTTCGTGACTGCTTAGAGACGACGGATTTAATGTTGTTGTATGTGCCAAGACAAATTTATTAAACATTATTAAGATTATATTTAATACTCATGATTAATATTTAAATGTGACATGAACTAAACATTATTCAGTGAAACCAATTACCCCATAAGGACAGATAAAGCAACAAGAAGTCATTATGTTGACGTAGATAGTGATGAATATGATGTTTCAACTTTCAACGGGCCATGAAGATTATGACTCAAGCTAAAAATTCCGGTGATATTTTTAAGAACCCTCATTTCCTTTGTTTCCTACTATAATTTAATTTATTTTTATTTTAATATGTAGGGTTCAGTATAGTATTAGAGGTGATTTGAGTTGTTCTTGTCCTATATATCTTGAACCTTTGAATTGTGTGAACCTCTGCAATGTGCAAGTATTTTATATGAATTTGTATGTCACTATTGTAAAGTTGTTCTGCTTTATATTGTATTTGGATTATATTTTCTAATTGCATATATGTGTTTTTGTGTTTTGGTGAACAAATTATATTTGAAACTATTATTATTTATTGTGCAGCGTGAATTACACAATACAAATAAATTCTGTCCAAATTTTTTATTTTTCTCCAAAATTACCCATCAACTTTTAGTTAAAAATAACGAAATTCACCGAAAAATGTAGTTTTTCTGTCGAAAAATTAAAATTCGTTTTTAAATTTGAAAACTTATCCCGATCGGAAAAACCGGAATTCAGCCAAGTTCGCTGAAAATCTCATTTTCGGTAGCCTCCAAAAAAATAAAAATGAAAAAAGTTGGCACACGTCGAAGGTGTGCCTGCTGTGTTCGTTATCGTCAGGATACGCTGTCCGCTAACGGCAAATGTTGTTGAAGTGAGCAAGGAAGACATATGTCCGTGGAGTATGCTGAGGCGAAACTGCTTCGTGCATCGTAAGAAACGAGCATACCTACCTTGCAAAAAAAGAAAAGAGCACTAGCATATTCCAAATTCCCAATAGATAACGAAGATGGTTGAAAAGGTAATAATAATATATAAAGGCTTTTTCTGTTTTTATATTAGATTATATAAGTTAAATTATGAGGATAAAATATTACTTTGGATTATGAATAAGCTGAAATAAGCTACTTAGTACTAGTTTATTTCAGCTTATTTATGGTTTTAAAGTGGTATTTTAATCTATCTACATATGTATTGATGGGTGAAAACGATGGGAAGAAGGCGGTGTCGTATTTTTCTATCAAAAATAAAAACTGTATTTAAATAGGTATCCGAATTTTATATTAATTATTTAAAAATATATTAATAGGCTTAATGCTAAAACAACAATATAAATTAACATAGCAAATTCTATATGAAAAAAGACAAAAAAAATTAACATCCGAATAAGAATTCAGATCTATCCTCAAAGACAGGCTGACACAAAACTTAAAGCACGTGTAACCAGGCCCTCGAGAAACGGCTCGCGCGGCCACATGGGCGCGGCGGCTGAGCGGCGCCCGTTATTAAGGCATGTACAATTGTGTTTAATATAGAGGCTCTTTAGGTTTCTAAAGAGTCATTTACAAAAAATCATGGAGTCGTCTCTCCATGAAGAGACGTCTCTGGGTCGTAACCCAAGTAGTAACAGACGCCTTCAATTCCCTTGTGCGAATACGTCACCTGTTATGTCACCTGTTATATCGATCTGATGCTCTAAATGTGCATTCACTTCTGCATTTATTAATTGATTATATTTATAGACACTCCAGTGTATAATAGTCTCTTAGTTGTCTCTTGTGCTTGGAGAACCATTTTGATGTCTCTCCACTCTACATGCACTTATGCTCACACACGCAAATCGAGACACTTTTTTGTTGGTTTTTAATTGTATCCTCTAACTAAAAGACTTAATCACCGAACTAATTTTATATATGTGCTTCTGATAGTTTTCAAACAAAATTAAACCACCCATGCTATATATATACTTCAAATAAAAAATTACATGATTAAGATCAACATGGAATTAGTGTATATTAAATAATTTTAACATATAATTAGTGTTTATTAATAGATTTTTCGTTTATTTAACAATGTTTTAACTCATGCAACAAGTATTCATACAAGCAATCAAACAACATCTATATAAATCAGGCTGGATGTATACAGACAACCAAACATGGTATTATGCATTCACTCAGCCAGTCAAAGACAAGCTCACTAGATAGGAGCCAAACTCAACGATACAAGCATCCAAACATGTCCTATAAGATCGAAAGTGTAAGGAAAATGGACCCCTGGCCAATTGGTTTAATAGATTTTGGTGTTTGATGATCAACATAACCTGTGGACTAATGTGTTTGCTAGTGTTGTGTTTGTAGTTCACATGATGCTAAAGTTACTTGGACCAAAACATTGAGAAAAGCAACACCTCAAAAGAAGACATTATGAAGATCAAGTGAAGTCCAAGAAACAAAGCAAGTGTTGCCTGTGGACTGTCTAGTCTGGAGCACCGGACTGTCCGGTGCACCAGGGAACTGTGGCCCAACGACTAGTTCCAGGTGGCACTGTGCAGAGAAGACCACCGCACTGCCCGGTGTGACATTTGGAGTGTCCGATGTAAAAAGCCTGCACGTCAACGGTCGGCTGCAGTGTCAGACCAACGACTAGGCGCACCGGACAGTGAACAATGCACTGTCCGGTGCACCACCGAACTATCCGGTGTGCCGCAGAGAGCACAACTTTTCTCCAACGGCTAGTTTTGTGTTGGGGGCTATAAATACACCCCCAACCGGCCATTCCAAGGTGTGGGAGCCCAAGCAACATACCAAGGCATAGTATAGACATTTCCAAGTGCTCATACACCCAAGTGCTTAATAGAATCACTCGGTGATTAGTGTAGGTGCTTTGCGAAGTGTTTAGGTAAGTTAAATCGCTTTAGCGCTTGCTCTAGGTGAACCCTAGTTAGTTGAGTGAGTTTTGTAAAACCACACAACCTCTCGGCTCTTGCGTGAGCCGTTGTAATTGTACCAAGTGGGGCGAGAGTCTTGCGAGATCATGACAACCGAGTTTGTGTCACGGCCGCCACTGTGTACCGGAGGAAACGAGGCCCACGACGTTTTCGACCGGAAGCTCAATAATGGAGACGGTGGGGAGCGTCCGAGAGTAGCCAGAAGCGGAGCACCACTTGCGTGTGGAGAAGGCCCGTGGCTCTCTACGGAGTTACTCGACCAAGGTGCTTGGCCCTCGTGTGGGCTTCCCTTTGCGTAGGGACACCAACGAGGATTAGTCGGAACCTTGCATAGTTCTGAATACCTCGGTAAAAATACCGGCGTCATCCACGAGAGTTTGCATCTCTACCTTACTCTTTAGCTTCCACATTTATATTAAGCATTTAAGTTTCAATCTTGTCTTTATGCTTATATTGTTTTAGATTGAAACTTAGCCATTGCGGTAGAGATAGCAACACTTAGACAAAACCTAGTTTGCACATTCTAGTTTGATTAATCGCATAGGTTTTGATCTAGGGATTTATTTGTGGCCTAGTTTAGTGAAAGTTTTAGAAGTCTTAATTCACCCCTCTTAGGCGTCACCTGTTTCCTTCAATTGATATCAGAGCCTGGTTTGGCTCATTTGAAACGCTTTAGCTTCACCGCTAAAAGAGCCGACACTTTTTAGAGGAAGGGATGTATACCCATTAGACACCACACTTTGACGGCACTAACTTCCCATATTATAGTGCTAGAAAGGCTTGTTACCTAGAGGTCTGTAAGGAAAATGGACACCGGGCCATTTGGCTAATTGAGTTTTGGTGTTTGATGATTAACACAATCTATGAACTAATAAGTTTCCTAGTGTTTGTGTTTGTAGTTCATAGGGTGCTAGAGTTACTTGGACTAAGGAATTGAGGAAAGCAACACCTCAAAAGACATTAAGAAGATCCAAGAAAAGTCCAAGAATGAAGACGTGTGTTGCCTGCGGACTGTCTGTGCGTGGAGCATCGGACTGTCCGGTGGCACACCGGAATGTCCGGTGCCCACACGCCGGACTGTCCGGTGCACCAGGAACCACAGCCCCAACGACTAGTTCTAGGTGGCACTCGGAGGGAAGACCACCGGACTGTCCGGTGTGAAGTCCGGACTGTCCGGTGTGAAAAGGTCTGCGCGCCAACGGTCACCTGCTCTGACAGACCAACGGCTAGGCGCATCGGACAAGGAACAGTATGTTGTCCAGTGCACCACCGAACTATCCGGTGTGACCGTAGAAAGCAACAACTTTTCTCCAACAGCTACTTTTGTGTTGGGGGGCTATAAATACACCCCAATGGGCCATTTCCAAGTGTGGGAGCCCAAGAGACATACCAAGGCATACAATAGACATTCCCAAGTGCTCTTACACCTAGGTGCTTAATAGAATCACTCGGTGATTAGCGTAGGTGCTTAGCAAAGTGCTTAGGTTAGTTAGACCGCTTTAGCGCTTGCTCTAGGTGAACCCTAGTTAGTTGAGTGAGTTTTATAAAACCACACAACCCCCGGCTCTTGCGTGAGCCATTGTAATTGTACCGAGTGGGGCAAGAGTCTTGCGAGACCGTGACAACCGCGATTGTGTCACGGCCGCCATCGTGTACCAAAGGGTACGAGGCCCACGGCGTTTTCGGCCGGAAGCTCGATAGTGGAGACGGCGGGGAGCGTCCGAGAGGAGCCGGAAGCGGAGCACCACTTGCATGTGGAGAAGGCCCGCGGCTCTCTATGGAGTTACTCGACCGAGGTGCTTGGCCCTCGTGTGGGCTTCCCTTTGCGTAGGGGCACCAATGAGGATTAGTCGGGACCTTGCGCGGTGTTGGAACTTGCACATGGGCGCAAGTTGATCCAACAGGGGGGAATGATAGCACAAACAGAGTTTCAGCACGTGATGGCAAAAGCACTGTTCAACTAGCCTCTCAAGGGCACTGTGCGGGGGTATTTATAGGTGTCCGGGTGCCCAGCGTCCCGTGTTAAGGACGCATGTGCCCTCAGACACCTAGGTTATCCCCGGAATATTCCCATAAAGCGGGGTTACAGACCGTAATTACAAGGACGCCTTTATAAATTAGGCCCGTAACACGCAGCGGCCACGCAGGGCCTGTCGCAATGGGCCGGATCTCACATTGGCCTCCGCGCTGGACGAGGCCGCCCGGTGGGATGACCTCGCCACGGGTCTTCGTCCGATGTCGTATGGGGCGAAGGGTGTCCCTGCCCGTTGTCTTGTCTCCGTTGGGCCGGCGTAAACGGCGAAGGCCCCAGGCGAAGGGTGTCCTTGCCCGTTGTCTTGTCTCCGTTGGGCCGGCGTTTACGGCGAAGGCCCCGAGCGAAGGGTGGCGTCTTTGCCTTCGCCCCAACATTTGCCCTCCGAGGGACCAGTTCGACTAAGTCATCTGGTGCCGAAGACGTCGCTAGATGGCGGAGACGCTGCCCTCGCTCGAAGTGGTTCCGCGGGGGTTTTTGACATGACCGTTGATTGACGCCGTACTGTGGGACTGCGGGTTTCCCGAAGCGCCGCGCCCTGTGTATAAAAGGGGGCGGGGGGCGGTGCGTTTTGAAATTTATTCTTCCACGCTCCGCGAAAACCCTAGCCGCTTTCTCCACCGTCTCTGCTGCTCGTCTGCCCTCCTTGCTCTTTGTTCGTTGGAGATCTGGCTCGAGTGAAGCAGACCGCCCGCCGCCGCCGATGGTACGTAGCGATGCCGACTTCTTCTTCTTCTGCTGCCGCCTCGCCGCCGGCCGACGCGTCGTCTGAGGAAACACTGAGTTCTGTGGCGGGGGAGGAGTTGCGCGCCGGCGATACTGTGGATTTTGGTGTGTCGCGGATGTCGTCGACCCGCGTGCAGGATATGCAGCGGCTTGGTTACTTTGGCGGCGGGGTCGCCCGTGTCCCGAGGACGGAGGAAGTCCCCGAGCCGGAAGGCGAGTTGGTTGTGTTCGAGGCGTTCTTTGCCGCTGGTCTCCGCTTGCCTGCGCACCGATTTGTTGGAGAAGTCCTACGCAGATTCAATGTTCAGATCCATCAGCTGACTCCGAACGCCATGGTGGCTCTGTCGAAGTTTGTCTGGGCGACGACTTCGTACGGCGGACAGCCATCAGTCGAAGTCTTCGCAAAGCATTATTGCCTACACTGGCAGAAGAGGATGATTGGAAGTGAGGTTGCCCAGTTTGGGTCCTGTACATTTACGCCGAAGACCGGCAAGACCACAATGCAGGTAGTTGAGTTGGTTCCCTGTGCCCGCAACAAGTGGGGCAATTGGCAGGATTTTTGGTTCTACGTCGCGGAGGGTACAGCTGAAGACCATCTGGGGCTCCCCGTGTCCGAGATGTGCTCACATTTTTACTCAGCATACCCGCCTTTTGAAGTGGCGGATGAGGATGCGGACGAAGGGGCCCTTCGGTGCGCCGCCGGCCTGAGCAGCGGGCGCGATTTGGTTGAGGAGTTTGTGGCGTTCGGGGTATGGCCTTTGGCGCATGGCTGGGCGGTGGGCGAAGTGTGCCCTCGCCAGATGCCTTCCCACGGTGGGAAGCTGGTGCGAAGTCCTGCCTTCGCGCTGGATCTGCAGGGTCGCGATCCTACCGCCTTTGTGCGCGAGGCTGAGGATGGGGCAGTGCGGATCGTGGGTCGGTATGTGCCTAGGACAGAGGGCCAGCGTAGCTGGGACATTCGCGGGTCAAATGACCGCTTGAACAGGGTCTTTGAGTTGAATCGTCTGCCGTATGGCGGTTATCCCGGCCAAGACGATGTGGAACGTCACGGGAAGAAACCGTGATGGAGTCTGGAGACGACCCCGCGCCGGTGGCTGCCCCGTCCTCTAAGAAGAAGAAATTAGGTACTGCTGTGGGAGGACTTGGGGTTTCTGATGGTTTTGTTAGAGAATTGATGAGGACATGCGCGGCCCCGGGGGGAAGGATGTCTTCGTCCGAGCTCCAGGAGTCTTCGGCGCGGATGCTGAGGGTTACCGGGGGTTGGTGCCTAAGAACGTTCCTGTCCCCCGTGCGGCCGGCGAAGACTTTTTTACATCTCGCATGGTTCGTGCTTGGAAAGTGTTTCCTTACGGGCGGAATATTGCTGCTGTTGTGTCGGCAGTGATGGACAAGGATCGCCAGGGAGCTGCACAGAAGCGTCAGGCGGTCGTCAGGCTTCATGAAGCCAGGCCGAAGAGGCAGCGGGGGGCGACGAAGGCTACTGCCCCCGACGGAGGCCAGCCGCCGCTAGTGGCTAAGTCGGCCGTCCCTGCATCCAGTAGGGCGCCGGACGCTACGAAGGCGGCTGGCACCGGTGGTCCCAAGTCAGCGAAGGCTACCCCTTCGTCCAGCGGGTTGCCGGAGGCTGCGAAGGCGGCTCGAGGGTTGCCGCCCCCTGGCAAGCGCGTTGCTGACTTCGCCACCGACATTAGTGTGGAAGACTATTTTATTGGTAAGTCGTTGGCTCGAGCTCTTTTTTTTTCTTTTTTTTTGATTTGTCGATGCATCGTAGGGTCGGACGAAGACCAGCTTCTTGTTGTTCCGCCAGCCGCGGCGGCCGCGGCGGCTGCCGTGGTGCCAAGGGCGAAGGGCAGTGCTGGTGGCGAGATGCCGGCACTCACTGCCGTCAGGGACGAGGCGGGTGCCGTGTCACGCCGGCTGGAGGAGATGAAGGAGGTGCTAAGTCAGGTGCGTTGAGCTAGACCTCGGTTCGGGTTTTGTTTTGTTTTTTTTGAAACGGCTTCGCCGGGGCTGTGGTCTTATGTGTCTCTTGTAGGCGGCTGACTTCGCAAACCGCGCGGCGTCGGGGGCCCTGACGGCAGTTGTGTCTGCCGAAGTCGAGAGACTTCGAACGCAACATGCTGACGCCGTCCGGGAAAAGTCGGTCGCCGACAGTAAGTGCCGCAAGCTGGCGGACAAGGTGGCTGTGCTGGAGGGTGAGAAGGCTGACCTCCGGCGCCAACTGGCAGCGGAGAGGGAGGAGGCTACTGAGGCCCTCGCCAAGGCGAAGGCTGCGCAGGCGGAGGCCAACCTGGCGTGGGCGGAGGGCAGCATTGCCAGGCAGCGCGCGGAGCAGCTGGAGGAGCGGCTCAGCGCGCTGCAGAGCCGAGTGGAGAGGGCCGAGGCCTCGGCGTGCATGGAGGCTGAGCGGACGCGCAAACAGCTCATGGATTCATACCGTGAGCTGGGCGCGCGGACCGGTGAGTTTGAAGTGCCGGACCGAGAGCTCGGACTTCGCTGCCTTGAGTGGGTGCAGGAGGAGCTGCAGGCGCTCCCCACCATCGTGGAGGGGTTTATGTCTTATGCTTCTCTGGTCACCTACGAGGGGGCGATGAACGTGCTCTCTCGTGAGGGGTGCCGGCACTATGAGGTCTTCGACCAAGCTGATGACGATTTGGAGCGTGATATCTAAAAGGTTGAGGACCCCGTAGTGAAGGAATCCGCCGGAGCCCTCTACGACCGGATGTGGGGCCCCCACGGTCGAGAGGTGGTCAGGGAGCGGGCTGAGGCGGCGAGGAGTCAGGTAATGTTTGGCTTTTGTTTGGTGTTTGTTTAATGTGGGTTAAATGTGGTTTTGCTGAGTCTTTGTGCTGTGTCTCAGGCGGCGCGTGGCGAGAGGGTGGATGACTTCGGGGCTTTGAACGACATGCTGCCCGACCCGGAGCCGAACCCGGCGGTAGCTGTGTCCGAGGCCGCTCCGGAGCCGCCCCCGGAAGTCGCCGAAGGAGTTCCCGATGCCCCTGCAGCCACGGCGGTCGGCGGAGACCCGTCATCAACTGCTGCGCCGATGGCTGAGGATCCTGCGACGGAGGCTGCGGAGGCGACAGCGGAGGCTTCCGCGACGGCTGGGTCTTCGCAGGTGGCCTAGCGGGTGTGGGTAGTTAGGAATTTTGGATATTGTTGCTGAACCTTGGTTGCTACGCAGGTTCAAGATTTTGGGCCTGCGCACGCAACCGCTACTGCTAATTTTTGGGCGGCTTCGACCGTGGATGATGGGAATAAATCGGATGAGTCTGCGTCTAAATTTTCCGAGTTCGGTGACTCTGAGAGCTCTGTTGAATGGACCGAAGAGTCGTCGGATGAGGACTTGGACTACTTTGCGGCCTTGGATGTAGCAGTGGTGGAGGCTTCGTCGCAAGCTGCGGATGCTGATGTTGTGTCTGGTCCGAGCACTAGGCGTAGGCGGCGAAGGGCGGTTGCGAAGTGTAGAGTGAGTGGACAAGACGCCGGTCGGCTTCGTGTGAGTGGAGCTGGCAGGCAGGAACTGTTGACCCTGCCGGCCGCTGTGAGTGCGGGTGAGGGGGAGTTGCGAAGCCTTTTTGCGGGTGAAGAGCTTAGGATAATGTTATTTAACTATAGGGAGATGGGAATTATTCCGAAGGTCGAGCCGATGTAGAATGCGATGCCCTCGTTTGTACATGAGTAACGACTTGTATGATGAGGTTGTGTGCCTTCGCACACCCGGCTATGTTCACGAAGGCGCTAAGTGTTTGGTCTGGTGTGTTTGTTATGTTGGTCTGGTGCGCATGTAGTCGGCCTTTGTGCAGACAGTTTGGTGTAGCCGTTTTTGCACTTGTTAGGCTTCGTGCGGCTGTACCATTGTAATCGGTTCATCGGACTTGATGCGTTGTCCCTGCTGCACCCTGAGGCGACTTCTGCAGGGATAGTTTTCGCGGCAAATTAGAATTTTTCGCACTTATTGCGCTAGTCCGGCTGCACCCTTAGGCGACTTCTGCGCGGATAGTCTTCGTGGAAGACTTCGATTTTTCGCACTTGTTATGCTAGTCCGGCTGCACCCTTAGGCGACTTCTGCGCGGATAGTCTTCGTGGAAGACTTCGATTTTTCGCACTTGTTGTGCTAGTCCGGCTGTACCCTTAGGCGACTTCTGCGCGGATAGTCTTCGTGGAAGACTTCGATTTTTCGCACTTGTTGTGCTAGTCCGGCTGCACCCTTAGGCGACTTCTGCGCGGATAGTCTTCGTGGAAGACTTCGATTTTTCGCACTTGTTGTGCTAGTCCGGCTGCACCCTTAGGCGACTTCTGCGCGGATAGTCTTCGTGGAAGACTTCGATTTTTCGTACTTGTTGTGCTAGTCCGGCTGCACCCTTAGGCAACTTCTACGCGGATAGTCTTCGTGGAAGACTTCAATTTTTCGCACTTGTTGTGCTAGTCCGGCTGCACCCTTAGGCGACTTCTGCGCGGATTTGTCGCACGCGAGGGCGGCTGCTGCCGGGCCTCGCGGTGACTTTGTATTGGTCGAATGTCGAAGACCGTTGATGCGGTCTTTTTTCGACGTGGATTTTGCGGGGGATTTTTCTCTTGTATATTACATGACTCCGCCTCGTTAAAAACCTCACCCCCAGGAGGAAAAGAGTGCGGGCCTGAACAAAATTGTTTTTACAAATTACAAGGGCGGGCTGGCCCTGATGAGTCAAACAAAAAATTTGCGCAGATTATCAATGTTCCAGGAATGCTCTAAGTCTTCGCCGTTTGGCGTTGCAAGCCTGTATGCGCTGGGGGAGGCCTTCGACTTGACAATGTAAGGGCCCTCCCACATGGGCTCCAGCTTGCCTCTGGACTCCGTTCGAGCTGTCCGGATGAGGACGAGGTCCCCTTCGCTGAATTCCCTTGGGATGACTGCCTGGTCGCGCCATGTTTTGGTCTGGGCTTGGTATTTGTCCAGGGCCTGCAGGGCGAAGACGCGGTCTCCGTCGATGAGATCCTTCGAAGTTGGCTCATCTACGTCTGGGACGGCCGACGCGGCTGTCCGAGGTGACCCATGCTTTATCTCTTGCAGGGTCATGGCCTCCGACCCGTATAATAGGCGAAAGGGGGTAAACCCAGTTGCCCTGCACTCGGTTGTATTCAGTGCCCAGACCACTTCGGGTAACAGATCGGGCCACTTGCCTTTTTTGTCGTCAAGGAGCATTTTCTTGACGGCTGTGAAAATTTTTCCGTTGGCGCGCTCCACGACTCCGTTGGACTGGGGGTGGTACACGGAGGCGAAGGCAAGCTTGGTGCCGATGGAGAAACAGAAGTCTTTGAAATCTTGATTGTCGAACTGCTTGCCGTTGTCGACCGTGAGTTCAGATGGTACTCCGAAACGGCAAACAATATTTTGCCAGAAGAATTTCTGGGCCGTCTTCGATGTGATGGTGGATACTACCCTCGCTTCAATCCATTTAGTGAAGTATTCAACGGCTACGAAGGTGAACTTAAGGTTCCCCTGAGCCGTGGGTAGGGGCCCGACGATGTCTAGGCCCCAGCACTGAAGGGGCCACGTGTGGGCGATCAGCTTCGTGAACTGCGAGGGGCGCCCTGAGCGTGGGGAAAATTTCTGACAGGCTTCGCAGGATCTGACGACCCGATTCGCGGCGCAGATAATGGAGGGCCAGTAGAAGCCTTGTCGTATCACCTTTGCCGCCAGGGCCCTGGGGCCTGCGTGGGAGCCGCAGGTCCCCCTGTGGACTTCGCAGGATTTGAACGCCCTCGGTCTCACTAACGCACTTAAGCATCGGCTGGCTGACCCCCTTTTTGTACAGTTGGCCCTCGATCAATGCGAAGTCCCGGCTTCTGTGGTGGAGGCGCTTGGCCTCGTTGCTGTCGACTGGGTGATAGAACCCTTGAAGGTACAGGGTTATTGGCGCCCGCCAGTCTTCGGTCATGATAAGGTTGATCATGCGCTGGCCCTCGCTGTCGTTGGTTATTTGGAGCCCTTCGGGGCTGCGGACGGCTGGTGTGCCGATGACATGATAGAACACGTCGGAGGGGAGGGCTTCACCCCTGGCGGCCGCCTTGGCCAATGCGTCAGCTTCTTCATTCTTGGCCCGGTCCACATGCTGCACAGTGAATCCCTTGAATTGTTTCTCGAGGCTTCGGATGGCCGCGAGGTACTGCATAAGTGCGGGGTCCTTTGCTGCATAGTCCTTTTCGACTTGGCCGGCGACTACCCTGGAGTCTGTTCGGACTATGCAGGTGGTGACGCCGAGGGCTCTTAACTTGCGGAGGCCGAGGATGACAGCTTCGTATTCTGCGATGTTGTTTGTGCATCTGTCAGACTCTAGGGCGAAGCTTAAGCGTGCCGCGTATCTGTGCTTGACCCCGGCGGGTGAGGTGATGACTGCAGCAGCGCCTGCCCCCGCATGGCACCAAGCGCTGTCGCAGTGTATTGTCCAAACCTTCTCTGCGGACGGCTCTGGCTGTGTTATTGGCCCGGTCCAGTCGACAACGAAGTCTACTAGAACTTGTGACTTGATCGCAGTCCTGGGCTCGAAAGTGATGTGGTAGCCGGAGAGTTCGGCCGCCCATTTGGCGATCCGTACCGATGCCTCCGGGTTTCTGAATAATTCGCCGAGTCCCCTATCTGAGGTGACGCGGACCTTGAATGCTTCAAAGTAGTGGCGCAATTTGCGCGAAGACATAACGACTGCATATGCAATCTTTTCGAGCTCCGTCATGTTACACTTTGATGGTGTGAGCAGCTCGGAGACATAATATACTGGGCACTGCCTGATTACGCCCTCTACTGTCTGCTCCTGAACCAGTGCCGCACTGACCGCGTGCGGCGAAGCCGCGACGTAGAGCAACAGTGGTAGCGAAGAGTCGGGGCTCGTAAGGACGGCCAACTCCATCATGTACTGTTTTAGTGAGGCGAAGGCCGCCGCCTGCTCTGGTCCCCAAGCGAAGTCTTTTGCACCGCGAAGTGTTTTGAGGAAGGGAAGACTTCGCTCAGCAGACTTGGAAATGAATCTGTTGAGGGCGGCCAATCTGCCCATCAGACGCTGGACCTCTCTGGCTGACTGCGGGGGCGCCATGTTGATGATGGCCTGGATTTTAGTTGGGTTGGCCTCGATGCCGCGGTGCGATACCAGATAACCCAATATTTTCCCCTAGCGGACACCAAAGACGCATTTATCGGGGTTGAGGCGAAGCCGTGCGTCCCGCATGTTCGCGAATGTCTCGGCGAGGTCTGCGAGATGGTCCTCTTTATTCCTGCTGGCGACGACGATGTCGTCCACGTATGTGAATACGTTTCTGCCGACTTGCCCTTCGAGCACTGTTTTGGTGAGCCGGGAGAAGGTGGACCCGACGTTCTTGAGTCCCTCCGGCATTCTGATAAAGCAATATGTGCCAAAGGGTGTTATGAAGCTGGTGCTGGCCTTGTCCTCCTCCTTCATGTATATTTGATGATAACCAGAGAAGCAGTCGAGGAGTGACATGACCTCGCACCCGGCCGCGCTATCGACTATTTTGTCGATTCGGGGCAAAGGGAAGTTGTCCTTTGGGAAGACCTTATTGAGGCTGGTAAAGTCTATGCACATTCGCCACTTGCCGCTCTTTTTCTGCACCATTACCACATTGGAGAGCCACGTGGGGTAAGCCACTGGCTCGATAAATTTGGCTTCCAGGAGGCGGTGTACCTCTGCCTTGGCGGCCTCTGTCTTCTCGTCGAACATTTTGCGAAGACGTTGCTTTTTCGGTCTTACCGAGGGGTCGATTCCCAGGCTGTTGCTCAATTATGGACCGGCTGACCCCGACCAGGTCGAGGGCTGACCAAGCGAAGACGTCCTTGTTCTTGGACAAGCAGCTCAGGAGCTTTTCCTCGTCATGCGAGGTGAGGTCTTCGCTGATTGTGACTGTTTGCTTGGGTGTGGCCAGGTCGAGGGGGACAGTCTTGGTCCCGTCGTTGCTTTGCAGCTGCGCCTTGTGCTGTTTTTCAGTTGAGCTGGCGGGCGCTGGGACTTCGCGCTGGACCGTGAGGCAGTGGACATTTCTTTGCCCGGGGACGAAGTCCCACTCTATGTTGCGCGCGGTCTGCTTATTGCCGTAGACCGAGATGGCGCCCAACGGACCTGGTATCTTCATGCACAGGTACAATCCGTGAATGGCTGCCTCAAACTTGTTGATGGAGCCCCGGCCCATGATAGCGTTGTACGGATACACCATGTCGACGATGTCGAAGGTTATTTTCTCACTTCGGGCATTGGGCGCTACACCGAAGGAGAGAGGCAACTCTATTTTGCCGATAGGAAAAGTGCCCTTGCCGCCGAAGCCGTATAGTGGATTGTCCGAAGGCTTGAGCAAGCTGTGGCTTATGCCCATGCGGTCGAAGGCATGGAGGAATATGATGTCTGCCTGGCTGCCATTATCAACGAGGACTTTGTGCAGGTCCCAGCCTGCCACGCTGCAGTTGATGACCATGGCGTCGACGTGGGGGGCGCTGCGGAGGTCGACGTCTCGGGCGTCGAAAGTTAGCGGTACATGGGACCACTTCGTCTGCACGACTGGACCGGTGATGGCGACGTGGTTGATGCTGCGGTAGTGGTCCCGCTTTTGTCGCTTGGTGTTGAAGTCGACACTGGACCCACCAGTGATCATACGAATGACTCCGCGATACGTCTGATCGGCGAAGTCTTCTTGCTTGGGGGCGTGGGGGTGGGGGATGTTTTGTTGTTGCTGGTGTGGAGGCGGGGGTGGGGGAGGTACGATTTGTACTTCTTGATGGTGTTGGTAAGCATGGTGCGGTGGATGCGGAGCGGGGGCGTGGATGTATGGTGGAGGGTGTTGCTGATAAGTGTGTGCGACGACCCTTGGGTTGTCGGCTGGTTGCGCCCGTGCCATCCTGTCTCTGGTGGCCTTCATTTCTGGGCAGTCTTTTGTTTGGTGGGCGCAGTCTTCGCCGTGGAAAAGACAGTAGGATCGGCGCGGCGGCTGCGCGCGTCCTCGGCCCCTACCGCGAGTTCCACCTCCGCGGCCCTGGGGGGGATACTCCTGGCGGCGAGGGGCATCACCAGCGGGGTGCTGGTTGGCGATGTTGTGCACCTGCTGCTGGTTACGACCGTCTCTGCCGGAGTCTGGCTGCGGAGTCCTCGTCCACGTGCGGCTGGACTGTGGAGCATCCTTGGGCTTTGTCTGGGACTCAACCTTGCGCTGGTGGAGCTCTTCGGATTTAGCGTATTTTTCAAATAGTTGATATAACTCCTGAAGGTTCTTGGGCGAGTCCCTGATGCAATGACTGTAAAGGACGCCGGCGCGAAGGCCACTGATGGCGTAGTGAATGGCGATCTGGTCGTCAATTGAGGGCAGCTGTGACTTGAGTGTTAGAAACTTGCGGTAATATTCCCGCAGAGTCTCTTTTTCCAGCTGCTTGCAGAGTGAGAGCTCGGCCAAGGCGTCTGTGTCTGGGCGGTACCCTTGGAAGTTGAACAGGAATTTGTCCCTTAGGCTTCTCCAGGAGTCAATGGACAGCGGGGGCAACCTGGTGAACTAGGTGAGAGCTGGGCCTTCGAGGGCGATGATGAAAGACTTGGCCATTGTGGCGTCGTCTCCTCCGGAAGATGCAACGGCGACCTGATAACTCATGATGTACTGTGCAGGGTCCGTGCTGCCGTTGTACTTGGGATAGGTCCCTGCCCGGAAGTTGGCAGGCCAAGGTGTCACTTGCAGATGTGGCGCCAGGGGACTTCGCTCGTCGAGGTAGTTGACCCCTTGAAAAGGCGCGGCGGCTGGGAAGGCGTAGTCGCGCTAGGGGAAGTGCGGGTCTTCCGCCTGCGCGCGCTGTTGTAGGGGTGCCCCATGCTGCAGGCCGCGGTGGCCTTCGCGTGTGTCTTCCACTTGTGCGCGGTGTTGCAGGGGTGGCCCATGTTGCAGGCCGAGGTGGCCTTCGCGCTGCATCAGCGCGATCTCCCGCTCGAGGTCCTGGGCCTTCTGCTCTTCATCGCGTATCATTTGCCGCACCTTGGCTAAAGCAGACACGCGCTGGCGCTTGGCCTCCAGTATCTCTTTTTGCCTCTGGAGATTGCGGTTCTTGAGGCGTAGTGCGCGCAGCTGTAGCTGTTCTTCCGCTGAAACGCTAAGGACTTCACCATCCTCAGTGAGGTCTGCGCCTTCCGGTGGAGTGAAGCCGAGGACCTCACCGTCCTCGGTGAGGTCCGCGCCTTCCGGTGGGGCGAAGCCTGGGGGAGGCTGCGGTTGTCCTTCAGGGCCGCAGGTGCGAAGGGTGTCGTCTTCAGCAGCCTCTTGGTGAGTGGAGTGGGTGAGTGCGATGGCCTTGCCCTTCCTTGCGGCCAGCAGTGCTGCCTTCGCAGCCTCGTCAGCCTTCGAGCTAGCTTTCTTGGGTGCCATCGCGGGTGGTTTTTTCGTAGCACGAACGGTGGGCGCCAAATGTTGGAACTTGCACACGGGCGCAAGTTGATCCAACAGGGGGGGAATGATAGCACAAACAGAGTTTCAGCACGTGATGGCAAAAGCACTGTTCAACTAGCCTCTCAAGGGCACTGTGCGGGGGTATTTATAGGTGTCCGGTTGCCTAGCGTCCCGTGTTAAGGACGCATGTGCCCTCAGACACCTAGGTTGTCCCCGTAATATTCCCATAAAGCGGGGTTACAGACCGTAATTACAGGGACGCCTTTATAAATTAGGCCCGTAACACGCAGCGGCCACGCAGGGCCTTTCGCAATGGGCCAGATCTCACATGGGCCTCCGCGCTGAACGAGGCCGCCCGGTGGGATGACCTCGCCACGGGTCTTCGTCCGATGTCGTATGGGGCGAAGGGTGTCCCTGCCCGTTGTCTTGTCTCCGTTGGGCCGGCGTAAACGGCGAAGGCCCCGGGCGAAGGGTGTCCCTGCCCGTTGTCTTGTCTCCGTTGGGCCGGCGTTTACGGCGAAGGCCCCGAGCGAAGGGTGGCGTCTTTGCCTTCGCCCCAACACGCGGTTTTGGATACCTCGGTAAAAATACCGGCGTCATCCACAAGAGTTTGCATCTCTACCTTGCTCCTTAAGTTTCCGCATTTAAATTAAGCATTTAAGTTTCAATCTTGTATTCATACTTATATAGTGTAGATTGAAACTTAGCCATTGAGATAGATATAGCAACACTTAGACAAAATCTAGTTTGCACATTCTAGTTTCATTATTTGCATAGGTTTTGCTCTAGGGATTTATTCGTGGTCTAGTTTAGCCAAAGTTTTAGAAGTCCTAATTCACCCCCTCTTAGGTGTCACCCGTTTCCTACAAGTGGTATCAGAGCCTAGTTTGGCTCATTTGAAACGCTTTAGCTTCACCGCTAAAAGAGCCGACGCTTTTTAGAGGAAGGGATGGATACCCATAGGCTACCACACTTCGACGGCACTAACTTTCCATATTATAGTGCTAGAATGGCTTGTTACCTAGAGATCGTTTTTCTAGGTGTTTGGAGAGTCACTCGTGACGGGATGAAACCCCCCAAGAATCCTAAAAAACCCATCACGAGTGAGGAAAAAGAAATTCATTTAAATGCTAGAGCCAAAAATTGCTTGTATGAATCTCTTAGCATGGATATTTTTAATCAAGTATTTACATTGAAAACTGCTAATGAGATTTGGCTAAAATTGCATGAGCTCCATGACGACACATCCAATGTCTGTGAGCAAAAACATTGCCTAGTCTTAAATGAGTATAATTCTTTTGCTATGAGAGATGATGAGCTTATTAGAGAAATGTATTCTCGTTTAAATCTAATCATCAATGAGCTCAACTCTATTGGCATAAATAAGCTAGGTGATGCTGACATTATGAGGAAGATTATCTCCCTGCTACCACAATGAAGATATGGGAGTATCATCACCATTCTTCACAACATGGAGGACTTGAGTGGATTGACCCCGACCATTGTGATTGGAAAAATCGCGGCCTTCGAGATGTCACGAAAAATGTGTCGGGGAGAGGAGCCAACTTCCTCAAGGCCATATGCTTTTGCATGTGATGAAAGGAAGGGTAAAAAGAAGGCTTCCACTCCAAGTTCCTCAAGCGAAGAAGAGGAAGAAGAAGAAAGTGATGATGAAGAAGATAATCAACCATCAACATCATCCTCCGAGGATGAAGAAACAATCCGACGCATCAGAAAGGTATGGGGATGATCCGCAAGATTAATCTAATGGGTGTGCCCATGCAGGTAGAGGATCTTCTCTTTAACATTGATAGAAAAAAGCAAAGAAAGAGAGGATGCTTCACATGCGGGGAGAAGGGCCACTTCAGGGACAACTGTCCAACTATGGCCAAACCCAAAAAGGAGAGGAGCAAAGGCAAGGTGCTAACAAGTGTCAGAACTTGGAATGATTCTTCAAGTGAAGATGAACCTCCAAGGATGCGCAGCCACCAGTCCTCATCACGCTCATCACGGCCGTCACACAAGTGCCTTATGGCAAGAGGTAAACTGAGCATTCCATCCTCTAATGATGATAGTAGTAGTGATGATGAAGGTGAGGGAAAGCCCTCCGTAGATGAGCTTGCGGAAGCTGTTAAATTTTTCCAGGATGTTTGCACTAAGCAAAAAGCTTAACTTAAAACTTTGAAAAATAAGTTGATTAGCTCTCAAAATGATTATAAAGGTTTGCTAGAAAAATTGGAAACTTTTGCAAACTTAAATAGTGAGCTATCAACTAAAATTGAGCTATTAGAATCTAGTGCTCCATCCACAGCTACCAATGATGGCCTTATTAAAAAGAATAAAAAACTTAAGGCTAAGTTAGCTAGCTCCCAAGATACTATTGAAAATTTGCTAGAGAAAATGGAAATTCTTATCATACACAATAATGAGCTAACTACTAAGCTAGAAAACATTGGTAGCACCCCAACAGCATCTTTAGTTGAAATACCTGAAATAATTAAGAAAGATGCTTCTACTTCCTACTTTGATTTAATTGATGATTCTAACCCCTACAACCAAGTTCTTGTGAAGAATATTGTTGTAGAAATATGTTCGGATGAGGTTGTAAAGGAAAATGAGCAATTAAAGCAAGAAGTGGCTCACCTTGGCAAGACTTTGTATGACAAGAAAGGCAAAGCCAAACAAATCCAACCTCCACAGGATAACACCACTGCGGGAGTGAATAAGCCTATGGAGGGAGAAACTGTGATTTGTAGGCTATGCCACAAGGAAGGCCATAAGTCTTTCCAATGCAAGGCAATGACCGGGGATAAGCAAAAGCAAAAGCCAACAAGCAAAATCTCTAACACCTACATCAAAAAGGTGAACAAAAAGGATGTTACACCATATTTGATCAAGAAGCAAAAGAATGGAAAGGTGATAGCAATCAAGGCCAACAAGCAAGCCAACAAAATAAAGGGAGCCAAACTCTGGGTGCCAAAGGAAATAATTTCAACCATGAAAAGCACCAAGAAGGTTTGGATCCCGAAAGGAAAGTGAGTAGTCCGAAGGACTTTAGAAAATTTGGAGATTTGGCAAAGTTAGGATGTATATCATGGGATACATCATATTGGATTAAGTTTATTGCCAAGTGGGTTAGTGAATATTTTGGACCCAAATTTGCCCACCCATGTCTAAGGTAACTAGATTTATTGTATTTCTTATCTTTTTTAGATATGTGTATCTATTTATTTTACATCTAGTTTATCTTTCATGTCTAGTATTGCAATTAATATTTACTTTAATGCATGCATACTAGGTAAATCTCATGGTAGGATTGCTTATTTTTAATTCATACACTTAAGCAAACCTACATGGTTTAAAACGTTTATTCAAGCACAACACATAGCTTCTTTATCACTCCATAGTAAATGATATACCAATTTAGATTTTTAATGCTACAATTGGTAAACACACTTATATTATGTGTATCATTTAACTTATATGTGCCAAAGTTCGGATTATAGATAATTTGCCCCTCTTGATATAAAATCAAAGTGCATGTCTCCTACAAGTATTCAAAACTAGTATGCACACCTTCAGGGGGAGGTTACTCTATAATCTAAGACTTTGAGACTAATATCTTTTTTAAGTCTATTTCATGTGATAGTCTCATTGTAAGGAAAATGAAGTCCCCGGAGAAAGACAATAATCTTCCACTGCAAAATCTCCAAGAACTCTCATGTCTCACCAAGCCTGCCATTTATTTTCAATCGGTATCTTTGAGACTACATTTAATATCATTTACATGTCTTCTCCAATATTTGATTAGGCTATATTTTCATATCTTATACTTTTATGTTGCTACATGCATATATGGTTAAATCATATTCTGTTACCTATGTATAAGGAAGTTAGTCTAATCAAATCATGTCTTGCACCTCCAATTTTCACATGCTTTTTCCTAAGTAGAAGATCTCTGTCAGGGGGAGTATTTCTCCGTCTCTAAATAGGGGGAGAAATTTTCTTTCTAAAAGAGAACACTCATTTAGGGGGAGTAATCATTTGATGGTAACCTACAAGCGGTTTCAATTGGTATCCTACAATTGGTATTGACTGACAAATTCTTTGTGAGGGCAAGTCTTATTTACTTCCTACATGCTTTTAATGTCTTCCTTTTCGGTGGTTGATGCCAAAGGGGGAGAAGTTTAGGGACCAAAGCAATGAAAAATGTATCAAACACCAAACACCACAAATTTAAAATTTTAAAATCTGCAAGTGGCTTTTCAAGTGATTTTGGTTATCTGGTTCCAAATAGGAAGTAAGTGAATTATGGAGTCAGGGGGAGGCTTAAGTCCATAATATCACATTGTGGGGACAAACATGCATCCTGGCAAGTAGTTTGCATTCTTTCATTCAAATACTTGTATTATTTGCTTGTTTGGTTGTGTTGTCATCAATCACCAAAAAGTGGGAGATTGTAAGGAAAATGGACCCTGGGCCATTTGGCTAATTGAGTTTTGGTGTTTGATGGTTAACACAATCTGAGAACTAATAAGTTCCTAGTGTTTGTGTTTGTAGTTCACAGGATGCTAGAGTTACTTGGACTAAGGAATGGAGGAAAGCAACACCTCAAAAGAAGACATTAAGAAGATCCAAGAAAAGTCCAAGAATGAAAATGTGTGTTGCCTGTGGACTGTCTGTGCATGGAGCATCGAACTGTCCGGTGGCACACCGGACTGTCTGGTGCCCACATGCCGGACTACCCGGTGCACCAGGAACCACAGCCCCAACGGCTAGTTCCTGGTGGCACTCGGAGGGAAGACCACCAGACTGTCCGGTGTGAAGTCCAGACTGTTCGGTGTGAAAAGGTCTATGCGGCAACGGTCACCTGCTCTAACAGACCAACGGCTAGACGCACCGGACAAGGAACAGTACGCTGTCCGGTGCACCACCGGACTGTCTGGTGTGACCACAGAAAGCAGCAGCTTTCCTCCAACGACTACTTTTGTGTTGGGGGCTATAAATACACCCCAACCGGCCATTTCCAAGTGTGGGAGCCCAAGAGACATACCAAGGCATATAGTAGACATTCCCAAGTGCTCTTACACCCAAGTGCTTAATAGAATCACTCGGTGATTAGCGTAGGTGCTTTGCGAAGTGCTTAGGTTAGTTAGATCATTTTAGCGCTTGCTCTAGGTGAACCCTAGTTAGTTGAGTGAGTTCTATAAAACCACACAACCCCCGGCTCTTGCGCGAGCCGTTGTAATTATACCAAGTGGGGCGAGACCGCGAGAGTCTTGCGAGACCGTGACAACCGCGTTCGAGTCACGGCCGCCACCGTGTACCGGAGGGAACGAGGCCCACGGCGTTTTCGGCCGGAATCTCGATAGTGGAGACGACGGGGAGTGTCCGAGAGGAGCCGGAAGAGGAGCACCACTTGCGTGTGGAGAAGGCCCGCGACTCTCTACGGAGTTACTCGACCGAGGTGCTTGGCCCTCGCGTGGGCTTCCCTTTGCATAGGGGCACCAACGAGGATTAGTCGGGACGTTGCGCGGTTCTGGATACCTCGGTAAAAATACCGGTGTCATCCACAAGAGTTCGCATCTCTACCTTGCTCCTTAAGTTTCCGCATTTAAATTAAGCATTTAAGTTTCAATCTTGTATTCATACTTATATAGTGTAGATTGAAATTTAGCCATTGCGGTAGAGATAGCAACACTTAGACAAAACCTAGTTTGCACATTCTAGTTTGATTATTTGCATAAGTTTTGCTCTAGGGATTTGTTTGTGGCCTAGTTTAGCCAAAGTTTTAGAAGTCCTAATTCACCCCCCTCTTAGGCGTCACCCATTTCCTACAAGGTCGTTGATCTAGGTGTTTGGAGAGTCACTCGTGACGGGATGAAACCACCCAAGAATCCTGAGAAACCCACCACGAGTGAGGAAAAAGAAATTCATGTAAATGCTAGAGCCAAAAATTTCTTGTATGGATCTCTTAGCATGAATATTTTTAATCAAGTTTTACATTGAAAACTGTTAATGAGATTTGGCTAAAATTGCATGAGCTCCATGACAGCACATCAAATGTCCGTGAGCAAAAACATTGCCTAGTCTTAAATGAGTATAATTCTTTTGCTATGAAAGATAATGAGCTTGTTAGATATATGTATTCTTATTTGAATCTTATCATCAATGAGCTCAATTCTATTGGCATAAATAAGCTAGGTGATGCGAATATTGTGATGAAGATTATCTCCATGCTACCACAAAGATATGGGAGCATCATCACTATTCTTCATAACATGGAAGACTTGAGTACAATGACTCCGACCATTGTGATTGGGAAAATCGCGGCCTTTGAGATGTCACGAAAAATGTGTCGGGGAGAGGAGCCAACTTCCTCAAGATCATATGCTTTTGCATGTGATGAAAGGAAGGGAAAAATAAGGCTCCCACTCCAAGGTTCCTCGAGTGAAGAAGAGGAAGAAGAAGAAAGTGATGATGAAGAAGATAACCAACCATCAACATCATCCTCCGAGGACGAAGAAACTATCTGACGCGTCAGAAAGGTAATGGGGATGACCCGCAAGATTAATCTAATGGGTGTGTCCCTACAGGTAGAGGATCTTCTCTTTAACATTGATAGGAAAAGGCAAAGAAAGAGAGGATGATCCGCATGCTGGAGAAGGGCCACTTCAGGGACAGATGTCCAACTATGGCCAAACCCAAAAAGGAGAGGAGCAAAGGCAATGCGCTAACAAGTGTCAAAACATGGGACGATTCTTTAAGCGAAGATGAACCTCCAAGGACGCGCAGCCACCAGTCCTCATCACGGTCATCACGCAAGTGCCTTATGGCAAGAGATAAAATAAGTATTCCATCCTCTAGTGATGAAAGTAGTAGTGATGATGAAGGTGAGGGAAAGCCATCCATAGATGAGCTTGCGGAAGCCGTTAAATTTTTCTAGGATGTCTGCACTAAACAAAAAACTCAACTTAAAACGTTGAAAAATAAGTTGATTAGCTCTCAAAATGATTATAAAGGTTTGCTTGAAAATTTAAAGCATTTGCAAATTTGAATTGTGAGCTATCAACTAAAGTTGAGCAATTAGAGTCTAGTGCTACATCCACAGCTGCCGATGATGGCCTTATTAAAAAGAATGAAAAACTAGCTAGCTCCCAAGAAGCTATTGAAAATTTGCTAGGAAAATGGAAATTCTTAGCATACACAATAATGGGCTAACTACTAAGCTAGAAAACATTGGTAGCACTTCAGGAGCATCTTTAGTTGAAATTCCTAAAATTATTAAGAAAGATGCTTCTACTTCTTGTTTTGATTTAATTGATGATTCTAACCCCTGCAACCAAGTTCTTGTTGAGAATATTGTTGTAGAAACATGTTCGGGTGAGGTTGCAAGGAAAATGAGCAATTAAGGTAAGAAGTGGCTCGCCTTGGAAAGGCTTTGTATAACAAGAAAGGTAAAGCCAAACAAATCCAACCTCCATAGGATAACACCACTGTGGGAGTGAACAAGCCTATGGAGGGAGAAACTATGATTTGTAGGTTATACCACAAGGAAGGCCATATGTTATATGTATTTCCAATGCAAGGCGATGACCGGGGATAAGCGAAGGCAAAAGCTCAAGCAAAAGCCAACAAGCAAAATCTCCAACACCTACATCAATAAGGTGGATAAAAAGGCTACTACACCATATTTGATCAAGAAGAAAAAGAATGAAAATGTGATAGCAATCAAGGCCAACAAGCAAGCCAACAAAGGAAAGGGGGCCAAACGCATCTAGGTGCCAAAGGAAATAATTTCAACCATGAAAAGCACCAAGAAGGTTTGGATCCTAAAAGGGAAGTGAGTAGTCCTAAAGGACAATGGGGAATTTGGAGATTTGGAAAAATTAGATGTATATCATGGGATGCATCATAATGGATCAAGTGTATTGCTAAGTGGGTTAGTGAATACTTTGGACCCAAATTACCCCACCCATGACTAAGGTAACTAGATTTATTGTGCTTCCTATTTTTAAGATATGTGTTTCTATTTTCTTGTATATAGTTTTACCTGTCATACCTAGTATTTCAATTGGTATTTATTTTTGTTTAAATGCATGCATACTAGGTAAATCATATGGTAGGATTGCTCACTTTAAATTCATACTCTTGAGCAAACCTACATGGTTTAAAATGATATGCACGACACATAGCTTACTTAACTTTCCTAAGAAAATAATACACGTTGAAATACTTCAAGTGGTATAACACTTCAATTATACTTCATTTGGCATGCCACAATTTGTATCATTTAACTTATATGTGCCAAAGCTTGGATTATAGATAATTTTCCCCTCTTGATATCAAATCAAGTGCATGTCTCCTACAAGTATTCAAAACTTGTATGCACACTTTCAAGGGGAGGTTACTCTATAATCTAAGACTTTGAGACTAATACCTTTTTCGAGCCTATTTCATGTAGTAGTCTTATTGTAAGGAAAATGAAGTCTCCGGAAAAAGACAACAAGCTTCCACTGTAAATCTACAAGAACTCATATGTCTCACATGCCTACCATTTGTCTTCAAATGGTCCGCCATTGATTTTCAATTGGTAACCTTGAGACTACATTTGGCATCATTTACATGTCTTCTCAAATATTTGGTTAGACTATATTTTATATCTTATACTTCCCATGTTGCTATATATGCATAAGTGGTTAAATCATATTCAGTTACCTGTGCATAAGGGAAGTTAGTCTAATCAAATCATGTCTTGCACCTCTATTTTCCCATGCTTTTTTCTAAGTAGAAGATCTCTGTCAGGGGGAGTTTTTCTTCATCTCTAAAGGGGGGAGAAAATTCTTTCTAAAGGAGAACACTCATTTAGGGGGAGTTGTAATGTCAAGTTCTTCAATTGGTTTTAATTGATAAATCTTTTATGAGGGCAAGTCCTATTTGCCTCCTACATGCCTTTAATGTCTTCCTTTTCGGTGGTTGATGCCAAAGGGGGAGAAGTTTAGGGACCAAAGCAATGAAAGTTGTATCAAACACCAAACACCACCAAATTAAAATTTTGATCTTTCAAGTGGTTTTGGCTCTTTGGTCTAAAATAGGAAGGAAGTGATTTATGGAGTTAGGGGGAGGCTTAAGTCCATAATATCACAATGTGAGGACAAACATGCATCCTAGCAAGTAAATTGATTATTTTCAAACAAATGTTTGTAATATTTGCTTGCTTTGGTTGTGTTGTCACCAATCACCAAAAAGGGGGAGATTTTAAGGAAAATGGACCCCCGGGCCATTTGGCTTAATAGATTTTGGTGTTTGATGATCAACATAACCTATGGACTAATGTGTTTGCTAGTGTTGTGTTTGTAGTTCACATGATGCTAAAGTTACTTGGACCAAAACATTGAGAAAAGCAACACCTCAAAAGAAGACATTATGAAGATCAAGTGAAGTCCAAGAAATAAAGCAAGTGTTGCCTGTGGACTGCTGGTCTGGAGCACCGGACTGTCCGGTGGCACATCGGACTGTCCGGTGCACCACGGAACAGTGCCCCAATGGCTAGTTTCAGGTGGCACTGTGGAGAGAAGACCATTGGACTATCCGATGTGACATCTAGAGTGTCCGGTGTAAAAAGCCTACGTGTCAATGGTGGCTGCAATGTTAGACCAACGGTAGGCGCACCGGACAGTGAACAGTGCACTGTCCGGTGCACCACCGGACTGTCCGGTGTGCCATAGAGACACAACTTTTCTCCAACGGCTAGTTTTGTGTAGGGGGCTATAAATACACTCCAACCGGCTATTCCAAGGTGTGGGAGCCCAAGCAACATACCAAGGCATAGTAAAGACATTTTCAAGTGCTCATACACCCAAGTGCTTAATATAATCACTCGGTGATTACCGTAGGTGCTTTGCGAAGTGCTTAGGTTAGTTAGACCGCTTTAGCGCTTGCTCTAGGTGAACCCTATTTAGTTGAGTGAGTTTTGTAAAACCACACAACCCCTCGTCTCTTGTGTGAGCTGTTGTAATTGTACCGAGTGGGCGAGAGTCTTGCGAGACCGTGGCAACCGAGTTTGTGTCACGGTCACCACTGTGTACCTGAGGGAACGAGGCCCACAGCATTTTCGGCCAGAAGCTCGATAGTAGAGACGGCGGGGAGCGTCCGAGAGGAGCCAGAAGCGGAGCACCACTTGCGTGTGGAGAACGCTCGTGGCTCTCTACTAAGTTACTCGACCAAGGTGCTTGGCCCTCGCGTGGGCCTCCCTTTGCGTAGAGCACCAACATGATTAGTCGGAACCTTGCGTGGTTCCGGATACCACGGTAAAAATATCGGCGTCATCTACGAGAGGTTGCATCTCTACCTTGCTCTTTAGCTTTCGCATTTATATCAAGCATTTAAGTTTCAATCTTGTCTTTATGCTTATATTGTTTTTGAAAGGGAAATAGGGTCAAACCTTTTCCTATATGAATTTTGGTGGTTGAATTGCCCAACACAAACAATTGGACTAACTAGTTTGCTCTTGATTATGAGTTCTATAGGTGCTAAAGGTTCAACACAAACCAATATAAAGTCCAAGAAAGGGTTCAAATAAAAAGAGCCAAAGACAACCGAAGGCTACCCTGGTCTGGCGCACCGGACTGTCCGGTGTGCCACCGGACAGTGTCCGGTGCACCACCAGACAATGTCCCGTGCACCAGGGTGGATCAACTCAAACTTGCTAGCTTCGGGAATTTGGGGAGCCACTCCGCTATAATTCACCGGACTGTCCGGTGTGCCAGCGGAGCAACGACTACTTCGTGCCCACGGTCGTCTGCTAAGGAACAGTGAAAGTGAATAGTGCGCACCTGCGCGCGCAGAAGTCAGAGCAAGCGCCAGAAGGCACATCGGACAGTGAACAGTGACTGTCCGGTGCACCACCGGACTGTCCGGTGGCCCCACTTGTTAGAGCTCCAACAGTCGAACCCTAACGATTGGGTGACGTGGCTGGCGAACCGGACAGTGTCCGGTGGCGCACCAGACTGTCCGGTGCGCCATACGACAATAGCCTTCCCCAACGGCCACTTTGGTGGTTGGGGCTATAAATACCCCCAACCTCCAACACTTCAAGGCATCCAAGTTTTTAGCCATTGCATTCAATACAAGAGCTCTAGACTTCACTCCAAGACATAAACAAAGAGATCAAATCCTCTCCCAAGTCCAAAGATCATTCCAATCAAATAGTGACTAGTGAGAGAGTGATATTTGTGTTCTTTTGAGTTCTTGCGCTTGGATCGCTTTCTTCCTTCCTCATTTCTTGTTCTCAAGTGTTTTGTAACCAAGGCAAGAGACACCAAGTGTGTGGTGGTCCTTGCGGGGTCTAAGTGACCCGTGAGATAAGGAGAAAGCTCACTCGGTCTAGGTGACCATTTGAGAGAGGGAAAGGGTTGAAAGAGACCCGGTCTTTGTGTCCACCTCAACGGGGAGTAGGTTTGCAAGAACCGAACCTCGGTAAAACAAATCACCGTGTCATCCGCTCTGTTTCTTTGGTTGATTTGTTTTCGCCCTCTCTTTCGGACTCGATTATATTTCTAACGCTAACCCCAGCTTGTAGTTGTGCTTAAAGTTTATAAATTTCAGATTCCGCCTATTCACCCCCCTCTAGGCTACTTTCAATTGGTATCAAAGCTGGTACTTCATTAGAGCCTAACCGCTCGAAGTGATGTCGAGAGAGCACGCCAAGAAGGAGATGGTGACCGGCGAGAAGCCCGCTACAAGTCACGGGAAGGCTCCATCGGGAGAGTCCCACAACAAGAAGAAGGAGGAATCACCTCCTCACAAGTCGCATCGGAGTGGCGACAAGAAAAAGAAGATGAAGAAGGTGGTCTACTACGAGACCGATTCTTCGTCGCCATCCACCTCCGGCTCTGACGCGCCGTCCGTAACTTCTAAGCGCCATGAGCACAAGAAGTTTAGTAAGATCCCCCTACGCTACCCTCGCATTTCTAAACGCACTCCATTACTTTCCGTTCCATTAGGCAAACCACCGGTTTTTGACGGTGAAGATTATAACATGTGGAGTGATAAAATGAGGCATCACGTAACCTCACTCCACACTAGTATTTAGGACGTTGTTGAGTTTGGAGTGTAGGTACCATCCGTAGGGGATGAAGACTATGATTTGGACGAGGTTGCCAAAATCTGGCACTTCAACTCCCAAGCCACCACTATACTCCTCGCCTCTCTAAGTCGAGAGGAGTATAACAAGGTGCAAGGGTTGAAGAGCGCCAAAGAGATTTGGGACGTGCTCAAGACCGCGCACGAAGGAGACAAGGTGACCAAGATCACCAAGAGGGAAACTATCGAGGGGGAGCTCGGTCGTTTTATGCTCAACCAAGGAGAATACCCACAAGCCATGTACAACCGGCTAAAGACCTTGGTAAATCAAGTGCGCAACCTCGGGAGCACCAAGTGGGATGACCATAAAATGGTCAAGGTTATTCTTAGATCACTCTTATTTATTAACCCTACTCAAGTTCAATTAATTCGTGGTGATCCTAGATATAAACTAATGTCTCCCGAGGAAGTGATAGGAAAATTTGTGAGCTTTGAACTAATGATCAAAGGCTCCAAGAAAATCATCGAGCAAGGCGCCTCCTCCACACCCGATGTACAACCCGTTGCATTCAAGGCGACGAAGGAGAAGAAAGAAGACTCTACACCAAGTAGGGTCCCCATCGACGCCTCCAAGCTCGACAATGAGGAAATGACGCTCATCATCAAGAGCTTCCGCCAAATCCTCAAGCAAAGGAGGGGGAAAGACTACAAGCCCCGCTCCAAGAAGGTTTGCTACAAATGTGGTAAGCCCGGTCATTTTATCGCTAAATGCCCTTTGTCTAGTGATAGTGACAGGGATAACGACAAGAGGGGGAAGAAGAAGGAGAAGAAGAGATATTACAAGAAGAAGGGCGGCGATGCCCATGTTTGCCGGGAGTGGGACTCCGACGAGAGCTCCACCGACTCTTCCTCCGACGAGGATGCCGCAAACATCACCGTCAACAAAGGTCTTCTCTTCCCCAACGTCGGCCACAAGTGCCTCATGGTAAAGGACGGCAAGAAGAAGAAGGTAAAATCTAGATCCTCCACTAAGTATGCAACTTCTAGTGATGAGGATAATTCTAGTGATGATGAGGACAACTTGCTTACTCTTTTTGTCAATCTTAACATGCAACAAAAAGAGAAATTGAATGAATTAATTAGTGCTATTCATGAGAAGGATGAACTCTTGGATAGCCAAGAGGACTTCCTTATTAAGGAAAACAAAAAGCATGTTAAGACTAAAAATGCTTATGCTCAGAAGGTAGAGAAAAATGAAAATTAACTAGTGAGCTTAACACTTGCCATGACACTATTTCTAGCCTTAGAAATAAAAATGCCAAATTAATTGCTAAGGTTGAGAAACCAAATATTTGTGATGATTCAATTGTTAATCTTAGAAATGATAATGCTAGTTTAATTGCTAAGATTGACATGTTGAATGAATCTCTTGCTAGCCTTAAGTTTGAGAATGAAAAATTAATTGCTAAGGCTAAGGAATTAGATGTTTGGAATGTTTCTATTTCCAATCTTAGAGATGAGAATACAATTTTACATGCTAAGATTGTCGAATTAAATGATTGCAAACCCTCTACATCTACCATTGATCATGTTTCTATTTGCACTAGATGTAAAGATATTAATGTTGATGCTATTCATGATCACCTTGCTATGATTAAATAACACAATGATCATATAGCTAAACTAGATGCTAAAATTGCCGAGCATGAACTAGAAAATGAGAAATTTAAATTTGCTCGTAGCATGCTTTATAGTGGGAGACGCCCTGGCATTAAGGATGGCATTGGCTTCAAACAAGGAGACAATGTCAAGCTTAATGCCCCTCCTAAAAGATTGTCTAATTTTGTTAAAGGCAAGGCTCCCATGCCTTAGGATAACGAGGGCTATATTTTATATCCTGCTGGTTATCCTGAGGATAAGATTAGGAGAATTCATGCAAAGAAGACTAATTCTCACCATGCTTTTATTTATAAAAATGAGGCCTCTAGCTCTAGGCGTTCTACACATGTTAAAATGCCTAAAAAGAAATCTCCTATTGCATCAAATGATCATAACATTTCATTTAAGACTTTTGATGCTTCCTATGTGCTCACTAACAAATCAGGCAAAATAGTTGCCAAATATGTTGGGGGCAAACACAAGGGCTCCAAGACTTGTGTTTGGGTACCCAAGGTGCTTGTTTCTAATGTAAAAGGACCTAAGACCGTTTGGGTACCTAAGAACAAGGCCTAAACTTGTTTTGTAGGTTTATGCATCCGGGGGCTCAAGTTGGATCATCGATAGCGAGTGCACAAACCACATGACAGGGGAGAAAAGGATGTTCTCCTCCTATGAGAAAAACCAAGATCCCCAAAGAGCTATCACATTCGGGGATGGAAATCAAGGTTTGGTCAAAGGACTTGGTAAAATTGCAATATCACCTGACCATTCTGTTGGGAACATGCTTCGTCGCCAAAGGTCCTGCAGAAAGGAACAGCTATGGCTGAAGCTGCTCGTACGTGACGACGAAGGTATCATTCATGAAGCTTCGGGATTATAACATATCCGAAGATGAAGGGTTGAACCGACTTAAAGATAGAATGACCTTTTAGCCTGCAGGGGTCTGAGTCATTGTTATAAACTTTTATGAAGGGCATGATTGTAATTCCTCACAGGCTGTGTCCTGTGCCTATAAATAGTGAACAATATTCCTTTACTGTTCACACATTCCTGTAATTGCAAGAGCATCACTTGGGAATTATTGCTTGTCAAGGCGAAGGTATAAGCATACCTTAAACATTGTACTCAAACATTTTAGATTCAGATAATAAATATGTGAATGGTGCCATTTATCTCCAACATATTTATCTTTAATATTCTACATTTCACATCGTTTTATATTATTTTTGTTACCTTCGTAATGTTATGTTTGTGACCTTCGTCCGAAGTTCATTAAACCCTTGAGGAGTTAATGCTTCAGAGGACGAAGGGTATTTAATATTTAACATCTTTGTGTTGTCTTGTTCTTGATTCCTAGCATTTGAGAACAAGTCACCAACATTGGCGCCCACCTCCGGTCAACTCACTTCCACCTTTTTTTTGAGCTAATGGCTTCGTTCAACGATCAAGCTAGAGCTGCTTCGGCTCCGAGGCTGGTACTCCCCATAACAGGCGGTTCATGCTCAGAGCCAGCTAACAAGAAGCAGAAGAAGGAGGCACAAAGAAGGGTGCAGCATGTCGGGGTGCAAGGACCCTTCATCAAGTCAAGATGGTCTCACATTCCAATTACCTTCTCTCAAGAAGATCTTCAACTCAAGGACTACCCACACAATGATGCTATGGTTATCTCTTGTGTGATCAAAGGATTTCTGGTCCATAATGTTTTGGTTGATACAGGCAGTGCTGCAGATATCATATTTGCTAAGGCTTTTAGACAAATGCAAGAGCCCGAAGACAAGATCCATGATGCCACGCACCCTCTTTGTGGCTTCGGAGGGCGGCAAATTGTAGCACTTGGGAAGATTACCATGCCAGTAACCTTTAGATTTGTCAACAACACAAGGACTGAGCAAATTGTGTTTGACATTGTTGACATGGAGTATCCTTACAATGCTATCATTGGTCGTGGTACTCTCAATGCCTTCGAAGCAATTCTTCATCCAGCTTACCTTTGCATGAAGATACCTTCGGACCAGGGCCCCATTGCTATTCATGGAAGTCAGGAAGCTGCTAGAAGGGCCGAAGGAAATTGGACAGATTCAAAAGCAATCCATAACATAGATGGAGCTGAAGCTTATGAGCAGTACAAGTTCAGAAGGGAAAAAGCTGCTTCGGCTGATCAGCCGAAGCCCATGCTCTTATGTGAGGATGTAGCAGAGCAGAAGGTACTACTGGGATCTCAATTGTCCGAAGAACAGGAGAAAACCTTGATAAGGTTTTTGTTCAACAATAAAGATGTCTTTGCTTGGTCAGCTAATGATCTTTGCGGAGTTAACAGGGATGTTATTGAACACTCCCTTAATGTTGATCCATCATCCAGACCCAGGAAGCAGAGGCTTCGAAAGATGTCTGATGATAAGGCTGAAGGTGCTCGGAATGAAGTGAAAAGACTCCTCAGTGCCGGAGTTATCAGAGAGGTAAAGTACCCAGAATGGCTGGCTAACACTGTTATGGTAAAGAAGGCCAATGGTAAATGGAGGATGTGTATCGACTTTACTGATCTCAATAAGGCTTGTCCGAAGGATGAGTTTCCATTGCCGAGGATAGATTCCTTAGTTGATGCAGCAGCTTCATCAGAGCTCATGAGTCTGTTGGATTGTTATTCAGGCTATCATCAAATCTGAATGAAGAAGGAGGATGAGCCGAAGACCAGCTTCATAACCCCTAGTGGAACATATTGTTACCTTCGGATGCCTGAAGGGCTTAAAAATGCTGGAGGAAGCTTCAGCAGAATGACAGCGAAGGTTCTCCATTCTCAGATAGGCAGGAATGTGCTAACTTATGTTGATGATATCATTGTGAAAAGCACGAAGCAAGATAATCACATTGTTGATCTGCAGGAGACCTTCGCTAATTTTAGACAGGCTGGTTTAAAGCTGAATCCAGAAAAATGTGTCTTTGGAGTGAAGAAGGGGAAATTTCTTGGTTGTCTAGTTTCAACAAAAGGAATTGAGGCTAATCCAAGCAAAATCGAAGCTATCCTTCGAATGGAACCACCAAGTACAAAGAAGGGGGCTCAAAGATTGATAGGAAGACTGGCATCTCTCAACAGATTCATATCTAGATCAGCAGAGAGAAATTTGCCATTTTTCGAAGTGCTGAAGTCAACCGAAGTTTTTCAATGGGGACCAGTCCAGCAAAAAGCCTTCGAAGAGCTGAAGCAATATTTAATAGATCTAACAACACTAACTCCACCAACGCCAGGGGCTCCTTTGTTATTATATGTGGCAGCTTCGCACTCAGCGGTAAGTGCAGCACTTGTTCAGGAGAAGCTGGAAGGCCAAGTCAAAAAGCAGGCCCCAATATACTTTGTATCCGAAGTTCTTAGTTTATCAAAGAAAAATTATATAGAATTGGAGAAGGTACTGTATGCTGTTTTGATGGCCTCCAGGAAGCTTCGGCATTATTTTCAAGCTTATAATATAATTGTTCCTTCTTCACAACCGTTGAAGGATATTATGAGAAACCGAGAAGCTACTGGAAGGATCGGAAAATGGGCTGCAGAGCTCAATGAATTTTGTATTGATTATGTGCATAGATCTTCGATTCAGTCCCAAGCGTTGGCAGACTTCATTGCTGACTGGACGCCAGGGGCTCAGGAGGAAGAAACGAATAAGGATGCCGAAGCATGGACAGTGTTTTGCGATGGGTCTTGGGGAACCTTCGGAGCAGGAGCAGCTGCTGTGTTGGTTTCACCTTCCAAAGTTAAAACTTGTTATGCGGCAAGACTTCATTTCAGTTGCACAAACATTATTGCTGAGTACGAAGCTCTGCTCTTGGGTCTTCGAAAGTTAAAGGCAATGGGAATCAGAAGGGCCATTCTTAAAACTGATTCCCAAGTTATTTCTGGTCATATTGACAAAAGCTATAAGGCAAGAGATTTGAAGCTTGAAAAATATTTAGATACAGTCTGAAGGATTGAGGCTTCCTTTGAAGGATTCTCTGTTAAAAACATTCCTCGTGGAGAAAATGAATATGCTGATCTATTAGCCAAGTCAGCAGCACAGGGGCTGCCTTTACCTTCGGAAGTATTTTTCGAAACAATAAAAGCACCTTCGGTCGAGCTTCTTGAAAGAGCGGTCCTCAACATATCCCCTGTCTATAGTGAAGATTGGAGAACTGAAATCATCTCTTTCCTTCAGGGTAATTTTCTTTCAGATGACGAAGCTTATAACAGGACGATAGAAGCAAGAGCTCGACCATATGTCATTATAGAAGGGGAATTATACAAGCGTGGGGTCTGTTCCCCGTTGCTCAAGTGTTTATCCAGAGCCGAAGGCATAGAATTGATGAAGGAAATACATGCAGGCCTATGTGGATCTCATATTGGATCTAGGCCTTTGTTGGGAAAAGTTTTTCGCCAAGGATTTTATTGGCCAAAAGCAGCTTCGGATGCAGCGGAACTAGTGCAAAAGTGCGAAGGTTGTCAGAAATGTGCAAGAGATCAAAAACAACCTTCGTCTCTAACTCAGTTAATACAACCCACTTGGCCGTTGCAAAGGTGGGGCCTTGATTTGTTAGCTCCGCTACCACCAGCACAAGGAAATTTAAGATATGTTGTAGTGGCAGTGGAATATTTTTCTAAATGGATTGAGGCAAAGCCTTTAGCCACAATAACTTCGGTCACTGTCCAAAAGTTTTTCTGGTAAAATATTGTTTGTCGCTTCGGAGTGCCGAAGGCCATTACTGTGGACAATGGAACGCAGTTTGACTCCGAAGCTTTTAAAGAGTTTTGTGACCAAATTGGCACGAAGATCCATTTTGCGTCAGTTCGACATCCAGAATCAAATGGACTAGTCGAAAGAGCTAATGGGATCATAATGACAGGAATAATGAAGTCAATCTTCAATCAGCCCAGGGGAAAGTGGCCAGAAGAATTAATCAAAGTGGTGTGGAGCCATAACACAACAACGTCAAGATCAACAGGCTTTACGCCATTCAAACTATTGTTTGGTGACGAAGCAATAACCCCGGAAGAAGCCAAAGCAGGATCAATAAGAACAATAGCTTCGGCAAAAGGCGAAGATGAAGCTGACTGCTCTGTGGAAAAAGATGCTATAGAGGGGATCAGGCTTCAGGCTGTGGACAACATCAATAAATACCAAGCCGAAACAATAAAATGGCGTGATAGAAAGGTTCGATTGAAGAAAATTAAGCCAGGACATTTGGTGCTTCGAAGAGTGGCCAACCCAGACATAGTAGGCAAACTACAGCTGAAGTGGGAAGGCCCTTTTTTGGTAGTATCTTCGTCAAGACCCGGTTCCTACAGATTAAAGGATATGGACGGCAACGACATCCCTAGATCGTGGAATGCGGATGAGCTTCGGCGATATTATGTTTAGCTTGATGTAATTTTTTCTATTCTTTTTTGTGGCACCCTTTTCCTTTCCAAAGGGGGAGAAAGGTTTTTAATGGGGCCACAACATGTAATTTCTGTTATTTCAATTCTATAAGAATGATATCCCCCAAAAATGTAAATGTAAATGCAAAGGAAAAAGAAAAGAAAACAGGGAGAAGCTCAAAAGTCGTTCCTAAGGGAATGCAGAGCTTACAGCGAAAAGTCAACGCTGATTCCGCTGAAAGTAAAAGGCGAAGAAGCTCCTAAGGGATGCTTACAGCGAAAAGTCAACGCTGATTCCGCTGAAAGTAAAAGGCGAAGAAGCTCCTAAGGGAGGCTTACATCGAAAAGTCAACGCTGATACACCGAAAAATAAACGGTAAGGCCGAAAAGTAAACGGCAGAAAGATTTGAATCATTCCCAAGGGGATGAAGGTCTATGATTATGATTTTTGAATATATGTGTCCCGATATTCATCTGCACAATACATTACATCATGTCATCTGCACTCATAAACATTCATTTAGACATATAGAATCATCATCATACCACACAAAAAAGTCAGATGCTTCGGCAATGAGGAAAGACTTCGTAGAAAGAGGAAGTTTTCATGCTTCGTTGTGTACGAAAAGAAGGGAAGGTGTTTTTCGCCTTCGGCTCAAAAGGAGAAGTTTCGTCCACAGCAAAGCAGATTGCACACGGATAAAGGAGACAGAATATATTACAAGGTATGTACAAATTTACATAAGTTTTTTCCATAATGATATTACAAGGATCCCTTCAGAATTTTTTGTAGGAAAGTCTATTCTAGCAACTATCAAGCTTCAGCCTCGTCATACTTCAGCTTCGTTGTCCTGCACATATTAAGGAGCAGAATATGAAAGGTGCAAATTTCAAGGAGAAGGTAAAAGTAACAAATATAAGTTTCTTACCGGTTTAAGGTGACTTCGAGCTTCGTCACCAGCCATCCTTCGCCCGCCATTTACCCAAATCTGGGTCATAAATCTATTCCCGATGCTTCGGGCTAGACTCGGGATATCAATCAAGTCTGCTGTTGACAAGCTAAAGTTTGGTCTATTCACGATTTTCCCATGAGTGCAGCCGGCCTTCAGAAAAGCGGCAGTTGTGCCCCGAGAAGCTACCGGGGTGCAGAAATCGGCATGCCCCCCAATAACTTCGTCAAGAGCATCAATCTCGCCTTCAATATGTTCCAAGGTGCTGGGCAGGTTTTCGGCTGAAGGTGAAAACTTTTCAGAGCTGGCTCCGATAGAGTGAAATACGTCCTTCAGCCGCTGCACGCATCGGCTGCCGAAGTTTAGACATTTCTCTTGGAAATCTTTCAATGATTCTTGCAAATTTAAATTTTCTCGAGCGCAGTCTTGAGACTTGCTTCAAGCTTCTCTTTTTCTTGCTCATATTTTTCCGACTTTTTGAGTAGTTCATTCTTTAAACTGTCATTCTCGGCTTGGACCTCGGCCAAGGAGCCTTCCATAGACTGAATAATAAAGTCTTTCTTTTCTAAAGCACCTTCGTGTTCTTTAGCCATAATTTCAAGATCTTGAATGGCGAAGTCCTTCTTCTTCAGAACAGCTTCGTAGTTTTCAACTTTTTCTTCTAAATCTTTGATGATAGCCTTGTTCTTCTCCTCTTCAAGATCTTGTTGCATTTTCAGCACTTTACTTAATAATATACTCTGCCAAAACAACTTTCGTCAGAGAAAGACATAAAAAATAACAATAATAAAATAATAATAATATTTTTACCTTAAAATTCGCGTAAAGCAGGCTGCCAGCGACATGATGTCGCTGGTATCTACAGAGGTCTGCTTCTATCTTCGGCAAGTTAATGCTTTTTGAGAGGGTTCTAACAATTTTGGCCTCGGTACGGTTCCGAAGGCATCTTAGCTTCCCTTCGTTGACCCCACCAAATAGCATAGCTCCTGATTTATATCCGCAAGATATGGCATGTTTTTTCAATTCTTCTTTTTCGGCGTCTGTTAGCTCTTGTCCAAGCAAATCTTGAAAGTTAAAATCTCCTTCCTCCAAAATTTCACCAATTTGCTCTTTCCCCTTTTCAGTTGCCGTGTTCACCGCAGCCATAACAGCTTCTTCTTCAGCCATTTTCAGGAGTATATTGTCAATAACCTCAAGTGTGGTTTCCAGGTTCGACTCTTCGGTGGTCCCAGCTTCGGCCCCGGTAGCTTCGGCTTCACCGGTTTCACCTTCAGTGGTTTTCACTCCGGTAGCTTCGGCTGCGACGCCTTCGACTTCGGCAGTCTCGGCAAAGGCAATTTTTGACACCGTCGTCGGTGGCGGTGTCTGATGGATCACATCTGTCACTTGAATGATTCTCCGTTTTTCGGCTTCGCAGGACTTTCTGCTGCCGAAGTTTTTTTGTCCTTTTGAAAAAACTTTGTCAGTTCCGGTGCCAGCGGACTTAGCTTGACAGGCAAAGATTCAGTCATTACCTTCAAAATTTCTTCTACCTCGGCAGCAGAAGGTGTCAGAGACACTTCTTCATCTCGGACCAATCTCTCTGGTTCTGGAGATGCAGGCTTCGGAGATGCAGCTTTTCTCTTTCTTGGAGCAACAACTTTCGGTTCAAGCTTTTCTTTTTTCTTTTCTGGTTGATCTTCGTCGTCTTTAGTTAAAGTGCTAGCCACTCGTTTTCTTTTCTGCCCTTCGGCACCCTTGTCTAGCCGCTCATAGTCAGGGTATTCAAAGCCTATAGCATCAAGCACTCTGTTTAGCCTTCATTTTGGCCGGGTGCCGAAGGCTGCTGTCATCAATTGATCTTCTTTTTTAGAATAATTCCCAAGAATTTCAGTACTCATCACTTCGATTGTTTCGAGCCATTTTTGGCAGGGTTCTTTAAAATATTTCTTGAACTTGTAGTGGTAGGGCAGGCGGACAAGTTCCCCCTCTTTCTTCTCTTTTTCGAGCTTCAGCATAGCCCATTCCTTCATAGTTGGAAATATTTTGAACGACAGAAATTCCTGCACAAGATCTCTAGTGCCAATGTGCTCAGCAATAGTTCTGAATTCAGCCAACGCGATTTGAGTTGGACCTTCTGGTGTCATATTGCAGTGGGGTCTAGTCTCTCCGAAGATCAGTTCAAGCGGGCTCTGTACTAGCTTCTCCTTGTCATCATCAACTTTGACGTAGAACCATTCCGATTTCCAGCCTGCCGGCCACTTGCTTCGGTAGCTGATCACAGGAAATTTTGTAGTCTTCCGATAGGCAAAATTAGAACAACCAAAATTTTCATGTAACCCATCTTTTCTGGCCTTAGTTTGATAATGTAGCTCGTGTACCCGGCAGAAACCTTCGGCAAATGGCTCCACCCCTGGCTTCGGAGAGCCCAAATATAAACACTAAGTCTGACAATAGCATTAGGAGTTAGTTGATGAAAATAGATACCAAACTTCTTCAGCACATCGGTAATCATCCTATTCAAAGGAAATCTCAAACCGGCTTTGAGGAAGCTCTTGAAAATCACTATTTCATCTTTCTGCGGCTTCGGGGTAGTTTCTTCTCCACCAAAGCGAACCACCTTCTTCTCATCTTCGCTAAAGTAGCCCGATTTTACCATCTTCGGGAAATCAGCCTTGGAGATGGTTGACTTTCCGAAGTCCAGGTGGCTAGGCTTGCTTGGTATTGCGATATTGTGATCATCTTCAGAATCAGTCTCTTCAATATCTACTTGTTCTGCTTCGGCAGCAGGAATGTTCTCCGATGTCACCAACCCACTTCGCCTCATTGCTTCCGAAATAGGGACAGCCTCCGCAGCTTCGGCTTCGTCTCCTTCGCGCTCAGCCCTAGCAGTGGAGCGCACTCTGGCCATTTGATTTTGAATATCTTGAAAATTGCTCGGAAATTAATAACCTTTTTCCCGAAGCCCTTCTTTTGTCGAAGCAGACGCTAAACTAGAGCTTCGTTCGAATGCGAAAGTCAAGCTTCGGCTATGGTTAAAAATTTTGGCAGCAAAACAGTGCAATAACAATGAATGTTGTGGTAACTTCACACCTACCCGTCTGTTTATATAGTGTTGCAGGAAAGAAGGTGAATCGTCAGGATTTTTACACCAAGCAAACGGTTGCACGCACCCACTGAACGGTGGACCGCAAAAACCAGAATAGTGAACCTGCATGGTGGAATCGCTACGCGCTCAGAAACTGTATCGTTTCTCGACAACGAGCTCAGGGAAGGTGTTTTTCGGACCTTCGGCTTCCTGAAGCCTAAGAGACTTTTTTCACGGATCAAGCTCGTTACGAAAAACGATCTAGCACCGTGAAGGGGCTACTGTTGGGAACATGCTTCGTCGCCGAAGGTCCTGCAGAAAGGAATAGCTATGGCTGAAGCTGCTCGTACGTGACGACGAAGGTATCATTCATGAAGCTTCGGGATTATAACATATCCGAAGATGAAGGGTTGAACCGACTTAAAGATAGAATGACCTTTTAGCCTGCAGGGGTCTGAGTCATTGTTGTAAACTTTTATGAAGGGCATGATTGTAATTCCTCACAGGCTGTGTCCTGTGCCTATAAATAGTGAACAGTATTCCTTTACTGTTCACACATTCCTGTAATTGCAAGAGCATCACTCGGGAATTATTGCTTGTCAAGGCGAAGGTATAAGCATACCTTAAACATTGTACTCAAACATTTTAGATTCAGATAATAAATATGTGAATGGTGCCATTTATCTCCAACATATTTATCTTTAATATTCTACATTTCACATCGTTTTATATTATTTTTGTTACCTTCGTAATGTTATGTTTGTGACCTTCGTCCGAAGTTCATTAAACCCTTGAGGAGTTAATGCTTCAGCGGACGAAGGGTATTTAATATTTAACATCTTTGTGTTGTCTTGTTCTTGATTCCTAGCATTTGAGAACAAGTCCCCAACACATTCTATTTCCAATGTTTTTCTTATAGATTCTTTAGATTACAACTTGCTTTCTGTTTCTCAATTATGCAAAATGGGTTACAACTGTCTTTTTACGGATGTAGGTGTTACTGTCTTTAGAAGAAGTGATGATTCAATAGCTTTTAAGGGAGTGTTAGAGGGTCAGCTATACTTAGTTGATTTCAATAGAGCTGAACTTGACACTTGCTTAATTGCTAAGACTAACATGGGTTGGCTCTGGCATCGCCGACTAGCCCACGTTGGGATGAAGAATCTTCATAAGCTTCTAAAGGGAGAACACATTTTGGGACTAACCAATGTTCATTTTGAGAAAGACAGGATTTGTAGCGCATGCCAAGCAGGGAAGCAGGTTGGTGTTCATCATCCACATAAGAACATCATGACGACTGACAGGCCACTGGAACTACTCCACATGGACCTATTCGGCCCGATACCTTACATAAGCATCGACGGGAGTAAGTACTGTCTAGTTATTGTGGATGATTATTCTCGCTTCACTTGGGTATTCTTTTTGCAGGAAAAATCTCAAACCCAAGAGACTTTGAAAGGATTCTTGAGACGGGCTCAAAATGAGTTCGGCTTAAGGATCAAGAAAATAATAAGCGACAACGGGATGGAGTTCAAGAACTCTCAAATTGAAGGCTTTCTTGAGGAGGAGGGCATCAATCATGAGTTCTCTTCTCCCTACACGCATCAACAAAATGGTGTAGTGGAGAGGAATAATAGAACTCTATTGGACATGGCAAGGACCATGCTTGATGAGTACAAGACTTTGGATCGATTTTGGGCCGAGGCGGTCAACGCCGCTTGCTACGCCATCAACCGATTATATCTACACCGAATCCTCAAGGAAACATCATATGAACTCCTCACCGGTAAAAAGCCCAATGTTTCATATTTTAGAGACTTTGGTAGCAAATGCTTTATTCTTGTTAAAAGAGGTAGAAAATCTAAATTTGCTCCTAAGGCTGTAGAAGACTTTTTACTTGGTTATGACTCAAACACAAGGGCATATAGAGTCTTTAACAAGTCCACTGGACTAGTTGAAGTTTCTTGTGACATTATGTTTGATGAGACTAACGGCTCTCAAGTAGAGCAAGTTGATCTTGATGAGCTAGATGATGAAGAGGCTCCGTGCGTAGCACTAAGGAACATATCCATTGGGGATGTGTGTCCTAAGGAATCCGAAGAGCCTCCACAAGCACAAGATCAACCATCTTCCTCCATGCAAGCATCTCCACCAACCCAAGATGAGGATCAAGCTCAAGATGATGAAAATGAAGATCAAGAAGATGAGCCTCCTCAAGAGGAGGACAATGATCAAGGGGGAGATGCCAATGATCAAGACAAGGAAGATGAACAAGATCCAAGGCCGCCACACCCAAGAGTCCACCAAGCAATCCAACGAGATCACCCCGTGAACACCATCCTCGGCGATATTCATAAGGGGGTAACCACTCGATCTCGTGTTGCTCATTTTTGTGAACATTACTCTTTTGTTTCCTCTATTGAGCCACACAGGGTAGAGGATGCACTTCAAGATTTGGATTAGGTGCTGGCGATGCAGGAGGAGCTCAACAACTTCACGAGAAATGAGGTATGACATTTAGTTCCATGTCCTAACCAAAATGTTGTAGGAACCAAGTGGGTCTTCCGCAACAAACAAGATGAGCATGGTGCGGTGATAAGGAATAAGGCACGACTTGTGGCCAAGGGGTATTCACAAGTCAAAGGTTTGGATTTTGGTGAAACCTATGCACCCATAGCTAGGCTTGAGTCAATTCGTATATTACTTGCCTATGCTACTTACCATTGCTTTAAGCTTTATCAAATGGACGTGAAGAGTGCCTTCCTCAATGGACCAATCAAGGAAGAGGTCTATGTTGAGCAACCTCCAGGCTTTGAAGATAGTGAGTATCCTAACCATGTTTACAAACTCTCAAAGGCGCTTTATGGGCTCAAGCAAGCTCCAAGAGCATGGTATGAATGCCTAAGAGATTTTCTTATCACTAATGGCTTCAAAGTCGGAAAGGCCGATCCTACTCTCTTTACTAAAACAATTGAAAATGATTTGTTTGTATGCCAAATTTATGTTGATGATATCATATTTGGGTCTACTAACAAATCTATTTGTGAAGAGTTTAGTAGGATTATGATACAAAAATTCGAGATGTCTATGATGGGGGAGTTGAAGTATTTTCTAGGATTTCAAGTGAAGCAACTCCAAGAAGGCACCTTCATCAGCCAAACGAAGTACATTCAAGACATACTCACCAAGTTTGGAATGAAGGATGCCAAGCCCCATCAAGACACCTATGGGAACCAATGGGCATCTCGACCTCGACACGGGAGGTAAATCCGTAGATCAAAAGGTATACCGGTCGATGATAGGATCTTTACTCTATTTATGTGCATCTCGACCGGACATTATGCTTTCTGTATGCATGTGTGCAAGATTTCAAGACGATCCTAAGGAAATTCACCTTAGGGCCGTGAAGAGAATCTTGAGATATTTAGTTCATACACCTAAGTTTGGTCTTTGGTACCCCAAGGGGTCCTCTTTTGATTTATTAGGATATTTCGATGCTGATTGGGCAGGGTGTAAGATTGATAGGAAGAGCACATCAGGGACTTGTCAGTTTCTGGGAGATCTCTGGTGTCTTGGGCTTCAAAGAAGCAAAACTCAGTAGCTCTTTCTACCGCCGAAGCCGAGTATATTGCCGCAGACCATTGTTGCGCGCAATTGGTTTGGATGAGGCAAACCCTTAGGGACTATGGCTACAAATTTAGCAAAGTCCCTCTCCTATGTGATAATGAGAGTGCAATCCGCATGGCGGATAATCCCGTTGAACACAGCTGCACTAAGCACATAGCCATTCGGTATCACTTTTTGAGAGATCACCAACAAAGGGGGGGATATCGAGATAGCCTATATAAACACCAAAGATCCATTGGCCGATATCTTTACCATGCCTTTAGATGAGAAAACCTTTACCAAACTTAGGAATGAGCTAAATATTCTTGATTCTAGGAATTTTGATTGATACTTTGCACACATAGCTCATTTATATACCTTTGATCATATCTCTTTTATGTCTATGACTAATGTGTTTTCAAGTGTATTATTATGCTTAGTCATAGAATTGAAAGGGAAATGGAGCATTCGGTAAAAAAGGCGCTTCCACTCAACTCCATTGGTATTTGCCGGTACTTGAAAGCTCTCTTGTGGGTTTTGGTGTTTGGATGACAACTCAATTAAAGGACTAACAAGTGTGCTAAGTGTTGAACAGGTGCTTTATGTAAAGCTAATATGGTTCAACATAAGTGAACAAGTGTGATGGTCCAAAGACTGAATTATTTATAGATAATGGACATCACAAGAAGGATGGACATTGCTTAAGTGAGACTCGATGTGCATAACTCAGAGACAACCGATCAAGCCAAGGATGGAAGCAAGAAGAGCTTCGAGGTACCGAGTGCACGGGAGAAAGTCAAGGAGACCAGGAACCCAAAGCCAGGGGTGAAGAAGAAGACTTGCAAAGTCAAGGTTGATCTTGTTGAGAGTTATGGTGCATCAAGGAACACTACATAAGGACATGACTTACAACTAATGAGGTAACATCCACAATTATGTGGTGTAAGTCATAAGGCTCAAGATCTAGCTCAAGAAGTAAACAAGGTCACCGGAAGGAGAACCAATGTCAAAATCAGAACTGGAAGCAACCGAAAAGAGCTAAGTGCACCTTGACCTTTAAGTTGGGTTGTTCCTAGGTTTGGAGATATTCTATGTGACCTTTGCAGGATGTTGGAACTCAGAAATGTCAATCTAGATCAAGTTAAGCTGACTTGATGATTTATGAGTCCAACATCAATCTCAAGCATGCCAAATGCTAAAGAAGTGAAAAACAAAGAGAAGGTATGTTGCTAGACTTAGTACATTGGTTTTTGTGTACTAATATATTTGTCTAAGTGTTAGAAGCAGAAAGAAGAAGAAAAGAAAATAAATGCAAAAGGCTTGGTTGCGTACAGGCAAGACTCAGCTCAGTCTGGCACACCGGACTGTTCGGTGGTGCACCGGACAGTGTCCGGTGCGCCAGGCTGAACTCCGGTGAACAGGCCACTCTCAGGATAGTTTGGCGGCGTTCGGCTATAATTCACCGGACTGTCCGGTGGTGCACCGGACTGTTCGGTGAGCCAACGGTTGACTGCACCAACGGTCGGCAGCGCGATCAGTGGGCGATGCGTGGCTTGGGCCAACGGATAGTTGGCGCACTGGACTGTCCGGTGTGCACCGGACAGTGTCCGGTGAGCCAAGACGACCGTTGCTCCAACGGTCAGCTGAGCCCGATTTGGAAGGAGATCGCGCACCGGACAAGCTACAGGACCTGTCCGGTGGTGCACCGGACTGTCCGGTGCGCCACCCGACAGAAGGCAAAATTAGCCTTCCAAGGATACCTCCAACGGGTCCTAGGCCCCTTAGGTCTATAAAAGGGACTCCTAGGCGCCTCCAACAAGGACACAAGTGCAGCCAACAAGTGTAGACATCACTCTGATCGATTCTATGTCTCCCTCTCGTGTATATCTCTCTAGTTTGTGTAGAGGCAAAGCTATAAGCCTTGAGAGAGTGGAGAAGTGCTGCTAAGAGCTAGAGCAAGGTCTTGAGCATATCGTTACTCTGCCAGAGTGCTGTCAAGAAGATTGTAAGCAGCCGCGGCTTTGTTGTAACCCAACTCAACATAGTGGAAGGCTCTATCTGTCATACTGACAGATCTGAGCAAATGGAGGAAGGAGTTGAAATAGACTCCAAGCTCAGGTGTGGCTAACTCCAACGAGGACTAGGCAAGCATTTCAGGCTTGGCCGAACCTCGGGATAAATTCTTGCGTCTGTGTGCTTCGCTCTGTATTGTGTGCTGACTCTCTGTCTTACTCACTTTTTATATCTACACTTCAACACTTATCTGTGGTACAAGTTATATTTGAAGTGCAGGGCATTTTGAGACAGGATCTTCTATTCCGCTGCAACCTACTCAAAGGATCTTTCATTCCACTGCGATCTGGTCTTTGAGTAGAGTAAGAACTAAAGTTTTAAAGTGATAATTTTTATTCGCCTATTCACCCCCCCTCTAGGCGACATCCAGATCCTGTTCCCGGGCAAAGGGAACTTTTAGTACTCCGCATCGTTCTCCACTTTGGTATAATCTTCACTCACATCTATTTGTTTGCCATTGGGGAGAAAGTTAAAGGGCTTATATTTCACTCACAAGTATCCGTTTTTGGCGATTCATGCCAAAGGGGGAGAAAGTATTAGCCCAAAGCAAAAGGACCGCACCACCACCAAATTTTTAAAATTGATATCTTAATGTGTTTTCAAAAGGGGAGAAAGTATCTTCAAAATTTTGTAAAACCCTCTTGAACACTAAGAGGAGAATTTCATTGAGGGGGAGTTTTTGTTTAAGTCAAAGGAAAAGCATTTGAAACAGCAGGAGAAAATTTCAAAACTTGAAAATGATTCTTTCATTCTTATTCATGTACCTTTGACTATTTGCAAAAAGTTTTGAAAAGAATTTTACAAAGGATTTGCAAAACAAAACTTGTGGTGCAAGCGTGGTCCAAAATTTTAAATAAGAAGAAAACAATCCATGCATATCCATTGAAATAATCATATTGGTTTCATTCCAAGCAACCTTTGCACTTACCTTATGCAAACTAGTTCAATTCTGCACTTCTATATTTGCTTTGGTTTGTGTTGGCATCAATCACCAAAACGGGGAGATTGAAAGGGAAATAGGGTCAAACCTTTTCCTATATGAATTTTGGTGGTTGAATTGCCCAACACAAACAATTGGACTAACTAGTTTGCTCTAGATTATGAGTTCTACAGGTGCCAAAGGTTCAATACAAACAAATATAAAGTCCAAGAAAGGGTTCAAATAAAAAGAGCCAAAGACAACCGAAGGCTGCCCTGGTCTGGCGCACCGGACTGTCCGGTGCACCACTGGACAGTGTCCGGTGTGCCACCGGACAGTGTCCGGTGCACTAGGGTGGATCAACTCAAACTTGCTAGCTTCAGAAATTTGGGGAGCCACTCCGCTATAATTCACCAGACTGTCCGGTGTAACACCGGACTGTCCGGTGTGCCAGCGGAGCAACGGCTACTTCGCGCCAATGGTCGTCTGCAAAGGAACAGTGAAAGTGAATAGTGCGCGCCTGCGTGTGCAGAAGTCAGAGCAGGCGCTAGAAGGCACACCGGACAGTGAACAGTGACTGTCCGGTGCACCACCGGACTGTCCGGTGGCCCCACTTGTTAGAGCTCCAACGATCGAACCCTAACGGTTGCGTGACGTGGCTGGCGCACCGGACAGTGTCCGGTGGCACACCGGACTGTCCGGTGCGCCATACGACAGCAGCCTTCCCCAACGGCCACTTTGGTGGTTGGGGCTATAAATACCCCCAACCACCAACACTTCAAGGCATCCAAGTTTTCAGCCATTGTATTCAATACAAGAGCTCTAGACTTCACTCCAAGACACAAACAAAGAGATCAAATCCTCTCCCAAGTCCAAAGATCATTCCAATCAAATAGTGACTAGTCAGAGAGTGATATTTGTGTTGTTTTGAGTTCTTGCGCTTGGATCGCTTTTTTCCTTCCTCATTTCTTGTTCTCAAGTGTTTTGTAACCAAGGCAAGAGACAGCAAGTGTGTGGTGGTCCTTGCGAGGTCTAAGTGGCCCGTGAGATAAGGAGAAAGCTCACTCGGTCTAAGTGACCGTTTGAGAGAGGGAAAGGGTTGAAAGAGACCCGGTCTTTGTAACCACCTCAACGAGGAGTAGGTTTGCAAGAACCGAACCTCGGTAAAACAAATCACCGTGTCATCCGCTCTATTTCTTTGGTTGATTTGTTTTCGCCCTCTCTTTCGGACTCGATTATATTTCTAACGCTAACCCTGGCTTGTAGTTGTGCTTAAAGTTTATAAATTTCAGATTCCGCCTATTCACCCCCCTCTAGGCTACTTTCAGTTTTAGATTGAAACTTAGCCATTGTGTTAGACATAGCAACACTTAGACAAAATCTAGTTTACACATTCTAGTTTGATTAATTGCATAAGTTTTGCTCTAGGGATTTATTTGTGGCCTAGTTTAGTGAAAGTTTTAGAAGTCCTAATTCACCCCCCTCTTAGGCGTCACCTGTTTCCTTCAGATAGCATATCGATAACAACCGAAATCCAACAAACGATATTTCAAAAATGATAATCTCATAAACACGCTAAATCGTAAAACATAACGCTAGCCATTCTATAACCTGCTTCACCTCAACAAATAGACTCAACATGAAGACATAAACATTATTTTAACCATGTCCATCACAAAGAGTCACATATATTAACAAAGAACAATCTATTATTTGGATATGGTTAGGTTAGATGACTAAGGATGCCAATGGGGCAGGGCGAGGCATGGGAGTTATCCCCATCGCCACCCTGGTCCATGTTATCTCTTCCTTGCCCCGGCACCAAAGCACGAAGAATTTATTTGCATCATCCTCATCCTCGCCTGCAACCTGTCTAGGTAAGGACACAATGGTCGGCGGCGCGCGGTGACCAAGTCATAATGGTCGAGTTCGCTCGAGATGCAAATGACTGGCCGACTGGGCATCTCGTATTTGGTCATCTGAGCAAGGGCCAAGGTGTGATGCATGAAGATCGAGGGTGTCCGATGGAGGGTGACTGGGTGTGGTTGAGCTGACGAGTGACGGCTGTGGCGTTGAGCATGTGTGGTGGTCGTGTGATGGTCTGAAGGAAGAGGAACACATCAACGAATGAATTAGGGTTAGCACTCATAACTCATTGTTGGACACTGGTTGTAGCTTTACAGGGGCAAGGAGGCAATGGGCTAAATCTTCCAAGGCCGCATGAGCCACGATCCTCAAGAGGAGTGTCTGATTTCGGGTCCCTACATCCCACTAGATCCCTACGAATGATTATTAGTCCCTGTCTCGTTAAATTTCGGGTCCCTGCCCCATCATCTCTAGGGGAATTCAACCTCGTCCGCGTCCTATTTGTGTCGGGCCCTTGTGAGGATCTGCCCCCACCTGAAAAACTATCACTCTTACACGTGAGAGGAAGGCTAAGGGAGTGTTGTTGTTGGGCTTGGGCCCGAGGAACTGAAAGGAGTGGAAGAGGCTAAATGGGCTGAGTGGGCATCTTCCTGTTTTCTTTTCTCTTTTTAAGTCTTTCCTTTCATTTGAAACCTAATTTTGTTCAATTTGAATTTAAATAAAACCATTCATTATAATAAATTATATGCAAACACATGTGTCTAAATCTCATGATGTATTTAAATTTAATAAAAAATCCTATGTTTGAATACACATGTAAAAACATAATTAAATTATTTTAATTTTATTTAATGAAATACAATTTTAGGGTATTACTTAATGTTAATCGATATGATCATATGACTAGAACCTAGGAGGTAAAGCTCTTGGATGTTAGAGATAGCACTAAATGTTAATCGATATGATTGCAATGTAGATAGAAAATGTATAGGGGTCCCTTTGGAACGCAGGAATTTCACATGAATGGTTTATAAATTTTATACGAACTAGTTCAAAAACACAGGAAAACGTAGGATTTAGGAAATATACCTTTTGTTCCAAAGGGGACCTAGGTTTTTATAAGTGGCTTTTCATCTTCTCTACTCCTATAAAAGCACTAATTTCCTGGTTTCCACTATCTTCCCTTTTACAAAAAAGGCATTATGCTTCTTTCTAATCTAACCCACAGTCCAAACATGTGTGGCATGTGTCATGCGCGAAGCACATAGGTCTATTCCTCTCTCACGCTTCTCGCCTATCTGACTCATACAACCCACATAAATGATCTATATGTTGAGAGGTTCTAGCGAATAAGATACAAGACTTAGATACATTGAGTTGTATAAAGGTATTTCTTAGGTGTATCTAATGCTTAGAGAATCGTAACGTAGTATCTAGATTGTACATGCCCTTAGAGCATCTCCAACAACAAACCCCAAAATAGAGTCCTAAATTTTGAAATAGGACTGTATTTAGAATGTTTAGGGTCTCAAAAGAAATGTTTACTCCAACACTTAGACCTTAAATAATGTTATTTAGGAAATAAATCATGTTATTAGGAAATAAATGGTTGGAGATTGCAGCGACTCGACCAGATTTATAAGAGATCAAGTATGCAAACCACTTGCCTCGTAGTGATTACCTCACACTTGAGCCCATATAAACCCAGGGTCTAGTAAAATTGCGAAGGATTTCAACCCTTTCCTTCGCAACCAAGATCGTAATGAACTGACAATCACTACATCAAGTGTTACAACATTCCATAGAGTTTTTAACATAGATCAGAGTATATATAGTTATTACAATAAAGGTGGCACGCAGGCCTCAAATAACTCCAAGTAGCATTCACCGGAGTGACAAGTTTTTGTGGAAGCATTTATTTAACTAGCACCCACAACACTTGCGGGGTTTTAAAGATATCGTGCCAATATTTGGTATGTCAACCCACTAAAAGCATGAGACGAGAATCGGGAAAAGCCTTGCCTGGGCTTAGTCATCTCCCGTAGCGGGGTATAAGCAGTGCTCGTTGTACCCGTAGTACATCTAACCATCTGTAAAAATCATTGGGAATAGCACCTTGAGTACTAAAATGTACTCAGCTAGACTGACTCGTCCATAACCAGAAAATAAGAAAGTAAAAGACTTCAAGGAGTATGCAAGCTATATCTGGAGTTCGCTCTTTGCTTTTCAAGAGTAACGAGAGTTATTTAAGTTCTTAATAACTTAAGGGTAAATTTGCCAATTTAATTACTCCAGTTTTAGCAGGTCAGGATTATTACCTACTTTGCTGCGAACTAGGTTTTGCACCTGATGGTCTAGGTATTCCATATCCCACTTGAAGTATGTCTAATTACCACATTAGTGGATGATCAAGTCGAGAGTGTTGAATCAAGTTATCACATCAAGCTATCCTATCCGTTAGGCATAATTGGAATTAACATCATCTCTTATCCATTCAACAAATCTCAAGAGTGTAGTTCTTACTACAATGAGATAGCTCAAGTCAAGTGCTCACTATCCAGGAGCTATGGCGATTCGAATCAATTCCTAACCAGCTGGTGGGTACTCCTATCACAAATCGTACCCATAGTACTTCATGAGATACAATCATCACTGCACACATTCCAGTAGCAGCCTTGCTGCACATCTTGGATTCCACAGGGGTCACCATACCCAGGGACCACCTGACTACCAAAGGGTTAGGGCGTACCATCCACCATGGGTCATCTTGTCGTGTCCCTGTCACTCCTCAACCACACCAGTAGGTGCACCACAAGGTCGAATCCGGCTGGAATGGTGTTCTAGCTTCGTGATCAGAAAGAGTTATCCGACCAACTAAGTCAATAGGCATAAATTCAACTTGACTCGAGGGACCACAATGGTACGGTTCTTAATCGACTCAAGCGGGATCATTGTGGCCTACAAGGCGTCCATAAGAGTCCGCCCGGTCTCATCTTAAACCTTAATTTTCCTCATGGATATTGCCCAAAGACTTCTTCCAATCAAGCATAAGAAATCACCTATATCTCGCAGGCCTAAGCATTTAAGCGTGCTTACTTTGATTGGGTGACAAGGATAAGGTAAACAATAGATCAAGGGTGTATGCAGCAATTGGTTTAAATCAACTCCTATACCTAATGCAACAATATAGGTAGGCAGTGAATAAATTAAAGTATTGCAAATATAGGAAGTTAGATGCAAGGGCTCGCCTTTCTCGAAGGAACTGGGGCGGTGGTCAGGACACTCCTGAGCTTCAACTTTGGGTTCACCCTCTTCCACGAGAATTTCTGGCAGCTCTTCGACAATCCCCACTGGTACTTCCTCCCACAATCTCGTATGATGTATGGATGCAGTATGAGGATACATGATGCTTCATGCGAGAGATGTATGATGCGTATGATGCATGTGATGTATGTGTGTGTCGAGATCGATGAATTACACGTGAGCTTCTACAAGATAGTCTACATTGTCCGAGAACATGTAGTCTATCTTTTCTTGGTCGATCCTAACTATCGTCAAGGATTCTACACAACTTCACGTAGGCTACGTTATAAAGCATCTCGAATTACCTTACACCTATAGGTTTAGACACACTAAGCTATATTCTTCATTAAGCCCCATTTTCTTTTAGAGGTTAGTTATTTCCTAGAAAAAGGGATTTGTTCAACTCTATCACCTTCATAGAAGTAACCCCCTAAATTATTTCGAAGTAACTTATTATTGAACTAGAATTTCTCCTAATTACATATACTTTTGGGTATAACATTTAGTTGGACTTATTTTTGAGACTACCATTTGACTGCTTTTAAAATATACTACAAGGATTCTAACAGATAATATTTCACTACCATTCTTTACCACAAAAATTTCAAAGGTTTTGGACTCATGTTCTTGACTGCATAAAAATAACCAGAAATGGTGTAAAAATCAAATTAATCTACTTTTAAATACTAAATCAGTCAAACAATACATACCATATTTTTCCTATACTCTACTTGGCCTAACAACATGTCATAAAAATTTACACAGACAATTCCTTTAAAATTCTTTTTATATGGTTTTCCAAAGAAATCAGCCTTTTCGATTTTTAATTTATTATCCAAAATTTCTCTTCATGATTGCTGATTCAAATTAATTCCAGAGGTGTTTATTGACGCATGATTTGTTCACAAAAAGTTTCACAACCAAATTATCAGTTTTACTATTTATTTTCAAATTCCTAAGGAATCAACCATTTAACCTTTTAATCCATAAACACAAATTAATCCACAGAACATACCCCTAAAATAATTATCATAGTTAAACAATACCTATAGAAACCTGGAAAAAATTTGAATCATATTTTTCTAGCCTCGGATTTATTTATTTTATTACTTATAAAGAAATTCGATTTTCATATTTAAATTTAAACCGTGAATAAAATCATTCAAATCTTGACATGCAACATTTTTAAACCGTAGATCTAACTTGGAGGAGTCCTTAAAAATTTATTTCACAATTTTTCAAGTTCAAAAACTCGAGTTACGGTTTTTCCAAGGTTCTATGCATTTTATATCGAGAAAGGAAAAGAAAACAGAAAACCCCTTTGCATGTTAGCCCCTTGGGTTTCAGCTAACTTCAGATGGTTACCACAAGGTGCTCGGTCACTATTCACTGAGTCTATGACATTTTACAGGAAAACCCCTCGGCTTTGGCTTATTTGCGTGTGACATTCGTCGTCTACCTCAGAACGGAGAGAGGAAGATACGCGAGCGCAGCTCGGCTGACGGCTTACCGGCGGCAAGATGAGTCGAGGCGAGGGCTGGTGAGTAGTGACGGTCAACGACGAACTCGTTGGTGCCCTCGGCTTTTCGAACGGTGGACGACGACGCTCGGTCCACGCAAGCCGGCGGGAACCGAGGAACGACGGCGTCGACAGTGGTGCTCCGGTCGTCCTTCGGCTCGAGAAAGAGGTGCCGAGATGGGCGCACGAGTCGGTGGAGCGATTGCGGGGCTTGGTTTGGGCGATGGCGGGCGGTGGGAGCTCGGGTGTGAGCTAGCTAGCGACGGCCATGGCGGTCGGCGTTGGGTGGAAGACGAACCGAGAGCGAGGGTGAGACGAGAGAAGAGGGAGAGAGTGAGGCGTGGAGGCGTGCTCCACCAAATGAGCCAGACGCGGCTTCTGGCTTGTCCATGCGCGCGGACAAGGCGTGGCGCACACACGTCGTCGAGCGCGACACTTGGTGATTGCCTCCTGTCCGGACTGCAGGCGCAGAAGAGACAAATGGGGAGCACGAAGCTTCGCCCAGCTTTAGCCGATTTGCTCCCCTCTCTACCGGCTACAACTTAGCTATAGGGATTGGGGTGATTCGGCTGCTAGATTTTAAAATATATGCCTCCAAACTTTGGTTTGTCAGCACTACACAAAACAGTGGAAACAGACCGTCTAACCGTGTCAAAACATGTCAAACGGATTCAAAAGTTTTCCAACTTTTTACAGGGCGTGCCCTAATTATTTATCTACAACTTTTGTAATCGGGACAATGTGATTTAAAGATTATTTATTTTTGAATGCGCTGAAGTTTGAAAAGAGTATAAGATTAGACTTAGAAAAATCAGGGTTGTCCACATTTCTTTTTGGTTTTTGAAGACACTTCATTCATCAAGCACAACAGTCACTAACCATATCATCACATATAGTTTAGAAACTACCATTTTCTGAACTCAAGAGTTGGAAGACCAACCATTATCCATTCAAAATAATTGAGATTACTCACACTCTAGTACTCTATGATAATCTATGTCTAAGAGAACTAGGTTTTCTACTGGTGCAAGCAAGGGTTCACTTCACAGCTATTAGTGGCAATTTAAGATTTCGATGAAAGTGATAATATGATTGATGATGCTCATGATAATGTCTTTATGATGCACATGCCATGAATGAATATGCTAAACAGCTGGGGTGTTACCGAGATTAAGTGCAAATAAGGATAGAGCTCCAGTATATGAGGTACTATATTTAGGACCCGAGAGACTAAGCCCTATAATCATTTGATAAAATTTATAAAATAGGGCCATTGTTGGAAGGATGTTTTATGATTTTGAACCATATATTTAAAATAAGACCATGTTTAAAAACTCTCTTAGAAATGCTCTTAGAAAATAGATTCAAGAGCAGTTGTACATGCCCTTAAATAGACATCAACCATCAACATCCTTGAAATGTCGTCCAGTAGTGTCCACTGAAAGTTGCTTTTTTTATAAAGAAAAAGGAAGAAGCAAATATCATGCACATTTATTGAAGGCAAATAGAAATATCTAGGAACTGATCTGCTCTTTGTTCCTTTGATGCAGAGAAGTTGTGAATACTTGGACATCCAACTTCAGCGTGTCATGCTACTGCCGTACAAATTGAATTGGCCCATCTCGTCCAATACAAAGTCGATTGACATTTATACACTATATAAATACCACAATATATCTCAAACGCCGATCAATCCATTCCATAAATACACACACAATATATTCCATAAATACACCCGCAATATACCTCCACATTGGGGAAAAAACCAGGTTTACAGCTATCACAAGCCACCCTGAATCAAAAGAATGAAATAATTATGTTAAAATTGAAAGTCCAACGCCATGCCATTGAAAGATACCTCGATTTTCCATCACAAATCTTGGAAGCAGACAATGCTACAGAGCCAGCCATTTCCTTTTTTTTTCTGTACAAGAAGCCTTTTGAGATGCCTTTCACGTTTCTAGTAGGTAAGTTACCGGGCTAGCGAGTGGCACGATGGACTCAAGCGATTCAGTTCTCCATCTCACATCAACTCAATGCCATACTTCTTCGTGAACGACCTGCACCAGCTGACTTTGGATTTGACGAATGCTCTGCCCCAACAATGCTTTTGGGTTCAGAAAGCCTCTTCAGTCGATCGCTGAGTGATTCAGTCGTTCCGTTTTTAACCCTTTTCATCCCAGTGAAGGTTGGAACTGATTTACTAAGTCCATTCACACCGTTCGCTCTAGGAGCATCGTTCCCTGGACCCTTTCCATTACCTCTTGCGGCGATCCTCTTTTGCCTATCCAATTTAAGCCTCTCCAATCGCTTTATTTGCTCTTCTTCCTGAAAAATAAGAAAAGTCACTGGCAATTCAACTACACAGACGGTATCACGTACAATTTGTCGACACGATTTAGAAACATGCCCTAATAATGAAACAATGTATGACAAACTCAGTGGCAAATACATGTGTGGGAAAGTAATCACGTCCTCGGTTTTCTTAAGCTTTTTTTCAACACTGATAAATAAACTAGGCAGATTGTCATATTAAAAAGTAAAAAATAGTAATGCAATACAAAGTTATAGAGTAGGATATATATCCTCTCTCTTTTTCTGGATGTAGAGTACATTATATGTAAAACTCATAAGATTTCTGGAATAGGGAAACTATTGCTCAGGTTAACTATCTTTTAGTCATTTTAAATGCATAGAAGGGAAAATGGAATGAAATGTGAAATACCTGCTCTTTCTTCAGTCTCTGAAGGTCTGCTTTATATGCACGCAGGTTCTGTGCACGTTTTTGTGCATCATTCAGTGGGGTCCTTGGCGCCGATAGTCTCCTCGATAGGGAATCCTTCCTTCTTTTATCTGAACCATCCTTTGCGTTCCTTAGCTTCTCTTTCTCTACCTTCTGTACACCGTCAGTGACCGGCAAGACATCCTCTGCTTTTGCATCTTCAACCTTCACAGTACTCTGCATGTGGCTATCATAATCCATTGCTGGATCATATCCAAATGAAACATCTTCGAATCCACGCTCTGGCACCAATTCATCAGGTTCGTAAAAAATCTGATGCCCAGTCTTTTTATCTGATGCTTTATGAATGCTAGAAGGAAGCTCAACATCTATGTCCATAGTAGTTCTGCTCTCTGCTCCGATGTTATCCTGTGAGCTGGACCTAAGAGGAATCATAAAGGACTCATCCGTAACACCATTCCTATTATTGTCCTGCTGAACAGGATTCTTGTACTGGGCCTCTGCAAGAGGATCCAACAAACAATATCTGTCTATCTGACATCCCTGACCATAAACCATGTAGTCGTCACCTGTCCCTCTCCTGTACCTTCCTCCACCAGCTTCAATCTCCTTCATTTCACCATCCATATAGATTCTCCCTTCTCCAGACATAAGAAGTTCATCATTGGACATGACCCGGATAACTCTAGTCCTCCCATTGGCTGAATCAAAACCTACTTTGTTCTGCTCACAGACGTTGCCACCATCTCTCTCAACTAAAATAATAGAATCTGCTGTGTTTACATTCTGTTTTCTCCGTGATGGGGGTTCTTTCTCACCAGCAAACAGGTCTGCATCAGTAGATCTTGTTTTTTCTTCTGTTCTCAACAAGAAATTTTGGAATGCACTCCAGTTGCCTTGCTCAACATCATGGCCATTCGATGTTTCATCCTTGTTATACTCATCTCCCGAATCAAAAGTAGTTTTCCTACCCTCCTTTGAACTTGAGCTTTTATGCTTTCTTTCTCTTGATTTGGAGTGTGAGTTGTCACTGTCAGCAGACTCAACTTCAGAACTTGATTGCGATTCACTCTCTGATGAGCCACACTTCTTAGATGTTACATTCACATTCTTGATAACAACTACACTAGGCTTCTTTCCGGACCTCTTCCCCTTTCTATGTGACTTGTGACCATGAGAACTTCCTCCACCTGAACTGCTATGGTCACTTTCAACGTCAAGAGTTTCTGAGTCCTTACTATCCGAGGAGTGCTTCCTCGAAGATTTCCTTCCTGGGTAGTGGTACCTGGGATCATCCACTGGAGGATATGGAGGGTAGTAGGGATTCACCCCAGGATAGAAAGGCATTCCTTGCATAGGATAAGGTGGGTAAAGAACTGCACCAGATGCAGGATGCATTGCCCATGGAGGATACGCAGCATGAGACCCCATCTGCTGGCTGGACTTCTGACCTGCGAAGAAGAAAGAAAATATTATAAAAATCGTCAGTAAGAAAAAAAAAATCCGAAGTGCTTAACAGAGTGACAAGAAATGAACTAAATGCATGATTACATAATATTTAAGTAAACTCTGCATACTATTTAAATGAATTTTTCTGAATGCTTGAAAGAACTTGGTTAAGGAAAAGCTGGGCAAGCATTGCCAAATGCCAACTGAAGAGAAAACTATGATATGTTTTCTTGAATAAGAAAAACAGGACAGCTCATCCACCTTCAAACAGGTCTATAATACAAAACTATACATGAATGCTGGTATTTCAAAATATTCATTTTTCCCTACCCACAAAAAGAAAGAAACTAGAAACATAGAAGAATGTTGCATTTTCTTTACTAGTAATGTTAGTGGTGCTTCATTAGTAACATTATTAGCTTAAAAGAAAAGACATTCTTTTAGGGGAGTACTTCCATTAAATGTTCAAAATTCAAATGACATGCTTTCTTTTGGGAAAATGCAACAGCTTATACCAGCTTTAGCTCCATCCTCGCCATTTGGCTCTCCATTAATAGACCCTGATTCCAGGTTTTGCTTCATGTTGTCTCCCATCAACACAATGCCAGATGCATTAAATGGAGGAAATTCAGAGCGTGTAGACATTGCTTCAGGTTCAACTTCAATCCATTGTCCAGTTTCATGCTTCTGCTTCCATAGTTCGATGAAATGTGAACATGCCTTCCTGTTCAATTCGTAAAATTGAGGCAGTTAAACATGTCAGATCTATTAATAAAATGATATTAGTTTAATGACACACAACTGACTAAAACTTGTGCAATAGTATAACTTGATCAACAACAAAGTTCAATAATAGTACCAAGGCAGGGAGCGTGTAATAGTACAGTTGTTCACATCTGAATAAAGCAAAACATCTGAGCTATCCACACTAATATGATTTTATGACATGTTAGAATAGAAGTGACGGGATGATACTAAAAGAAACATGACACCAAGATATTAAATTGTTTGCCTTGACCGCTAGGGTCAATGTGGCTATATATTTATACAGGCAGGAGCCGCCTATTACAATCTGAATCCTACTTGGTTACAACATCCCAACTGACTCTGAATCTAAATGAACTGGATACATGCAGTCATGTTCTGTTTTATCTCTAACAACTAATCAGAATCGGTTTCTAATCTAGCCAAGAGGATTCTGGACAACTAAGGCCATAGCCTATGTATAACATATTCTGACCGATACAAGCATCACTGGTAGCAGCTCTAAGGTCAAGTTACAAATTACTACGTAAAAGCACTGAAGAAGTGAAGATATCAAGACAGCTAGGTCAGTCCAGCATATAAAACTACCCTGTAATGGTAAGGCTATACTTACATCAGACGTGAAGCACCAAAGCGCTCTGCAAACGCAATCAAGTAACCCAGGTTGTCAATGTCAAACCCAGCAGCCACAGCACGAGCGAAAGCCATAGCTTGCTCTTTTCTTAACACAGTTTTGCGGGTTTCAAGCACTCTGAGCAATTGAATTCTGCAAATTGTAATGCAGTCTTGTTAACAGCCTTCTACTGTAGAAAGATACTTACAATAATAAGAAACTAAACATGATCTCAGAGTATATATGCTGCTTGTAATGGAAATCAATACAATAGAACAATTAATGAATAATGATGTTCTCATAAATTTCTCCATTAGATGTCTTTAATTCATTATTCATTTTACATAGTATGACTCTATACAGTTACATTAATGAACCGAGTCTAGTTCAGTTGGTGGTTCCTGGGGGCACACCCCAACCATCCAGGTACGACTCAAAGTGTGTGCCTATTTCTTCTTATTTACAATGACACATGGCTTCCTCCTAGGTTTGTCTGAGTTTATATAGCTCTATTAGCGAAAAAATGAGGTCTAACGAATAATATTCTACAAGAAAAGCTGAGATGTGTAAATACTTTGAATTCTCCTCCTGTGCTGTTGTTTCATTCTGCATTCGTAGAATTGAATTTGACCCAGGCTGTCATTGATCAAATATCTCAATCAGACTGCAGTGTTGTACCATAATATAATTACAGAAACAAAATTTGGCTTGTCCATATGATCATACCTTGTAAACAACAATTGCCGTGGCTGAATTAGGATCATAATTTGCCCGTCCACCTATCAGTGGATGGATAGTATCAGGCATGTGGTAGAAATAAATATAAAAAGATATGGCAGGCTGTGACAGGTAAGGCGCATAGTCACAAAGTTCCCGGATCGATAGGGCCGAGGAACATGGTACACTACTTGTGAGAGATTTTTACATGGTGGGAAATTGGGAACGAAAATTATCCTGTGTATCCTGGTCGGGCCGTCGGGGATGACATTTCCGGGTCAAGGGTCGCTACCACTGTACCCGTTCCTTGTGACTATGGTAAGGCGAATAAAAGGATGAAACAGCAGGATCCATTCCAGTACTCCCCTGAATGCAGAATATAATACCATCCAGAATTCTCCAGTTTGAAATAAGATTTTGCTAAATATTCAGGACTTCAAAAATATATAGATTCATATGTAAGTTATTGTGATCACACAGAACATTCATAACATTAAATGATAGTAAAGGTTGTCCATAAATCAGATTATGACCCCTAACATTTTGGGAGTTAAGTGACAAGTACCAACTTAATAATGGCCCTTGATGTGACGTTGCATCAAACTCCATGATGACTAGATTCTAAAACAATAGTAGTGGATTGCACCTTGCTTTTCTTTTTGGTAGCCCAACGAAACAATGTGATTCAGACAATCCTCAAAGGCATGCACTATTCTATACAACATGCTCTCAGAAAGCAATCAGGTTGGTGCAGCGTCATACTACCTTCATTGCTTTCAGTCAACTTTCTTCCATGGTCTTCGACCTTTTAAATGGCAAAGCAAGAATATGTGATCTCTCTACAAAAACACAAAGCAACCTAGCCATAAGGTAGAGAAATCTTCCGCGCTTACACATTTTAATCCAAGACTATCGTTCCTCTGGATAGCAATGGCATCCTCGAGCTGCAGGATCTCAGACTCCAGCATTGTGACTCGCTCAAGGACCTCCGGAGTACTCACGAAACGCACAAACCTGCAAAGAACTGACACAAGAATTGACCCAAGAGGCAAATAGGCAATGCCAGAAATAACTGTACTAGAGTAGTATCGAAATCTAGAAGCCGACCTCTCCACGGTGCCTCTCGTGAACCATGGCACGTCGAACTCTGAGCTTGGTTCAAGTGTGATCGAGTACCCTCCCTTCGCAATCTGATCCTGGGCGGCCTTCAGGTGAGCCAGGAAGGTTTTCAACAAACCAGATGCAAACTTCTCCTTCCGGCCATTCGCTATGAGGACCAAGTCGAACCTGAAAAGCGAAAACAGGACCAGGACAGCTTCCGTCAGTGACCTTCGACAAAACAGTAGATTCCATGACAACCTGAAAGAGAACTAGTCTACTCCGTCTAATAGTTATAGTTTTTTTAACAGTATGCAAGAATCGCCGGTTCTCTTACTACAAAGTTTACAGCTAACAGAAGACCACCGATCCCAACAAAACAATAATAACAAAGATGAAATCGTTTGATTGGCCAAACTGCACCGAGATTATGCAACTCCAGTCCTGACATGGACAAAAGCATCTTAGGACACTGCAACTGCAAAATGCACGGCACATGAACCGTCGCAAAGACCAAATTATCTAACCGCGAAAATATTCATTCTTAAAAATCTATTCTTGCACGGGCGCGACGCCTAGCACCAGCACGAGGGGCCCCGGTGGAGGCGACAGGCAACAGCGGCGGTGGCGCACAAGGGGGAGCAGGAGCACTGGGGCGAGCAGGCAAGATGGGCGCGCGGGAGCGAGCAGGCGAGCTGGGCGCAGTGAAGAACTGCGGCGAGCTGACGGCGCGACTGTAAGCCGCAAGCTGAGCAAAGAGGGCTGACAAACCTAGCAGCTGTGCGGTGGCAGGATTCTCACCAGAGACGGCAGGCGGAGCAGACGGTGGAGGCATAGCGGGGAGAGAGTGCGGCTCATGGGAGGCTGGCGGGGGCGGCGGCGAAGCTGGCGGGGTCGAGTTCCGGGGAGTAAAAGGAACTACGGGCACTGGCTGGCGGGAAGCTGGAACAGGGATGGCGGATGCATCGCGGCGGCGGGGGTGGAAGGGTGTAAGTTCGCGAGCGATCGGCATCATGCAGCTCCAACGGCGGTGGCCGAAACCACCACAGTTGCGACACCGGACAGGATCGCGGCAATTGCGGACGCAGTGCCCCGGCGAGAGGCAGCGGAAGCAGACGTTGGTGGCAGTAATTGGTGGTAGAGGTTTTCTCGCGCGCGGTGTGGTTTTTGCTGGGGTTCGGAGGGCGTCTGCGTACGACTTGGCTGCTGTTTGGTGGGGCGTAGTAACAGCAAGCGGGGCAGCGGCTGGCAGCAGGCCGCGGCAGGTGGAGGCAGGGGGACTAACTGCTCCCACGAAGTCCGGCATCCCTGGACCGGGCGAATCCAAAAGGATCCCCAGAGACTGCACCTTTCCAGCTGGATTGTCTTGAGCAGTGCACGATGGAACAACAGAGCAGACCGAAGTAAACGCGGGGTTGGGAGTCGCGCCCTGTTCTGGTGGGGCAATAACTGCTTCGTCAACCTTGAGATCAAACTGAACTTCCTCCTGAACTGCCATGGCCGCTTTGCAAGCGTCGTCCAGAGAGAGGTGAACGTGCAGCACGGAGGAGAGACGCAGCGAACCCCTGACGACGAGCGCGTTCGCTATGACCTGACAAGCAACCGTGACTCTGAAAACTCTAGGACGCACTTGCACAACGTGGAGGCGACTCGGATAGACAGTCAGAAGGAAGTTGACCGCATTGCGAACGAAGAAGAGATTGTAGCGGGCGGAGAGGGAGGAAGGGGTGATCCAGATAAACGCGGTGGGGGAGGTGGAGAGACCTGGGACGACGGCATGGTGGAAATCGAGGAGGAATCGATCTTGTAGCAGCGCCCCTGGCCTGGCAGACGAGATCCTCACCACTTGTCGCGCCGCGCCGCGCCGGGCCTCAAGCGCGGGACGGACATGCAGCGCCGGCAAGGAGCAAGGTGTAGGCAGGAGAGCAGCGGGAGGTGGCAGTGGAGGCGGTGGGGGTGGAGGTGGCGGGTGGTGGCCGGCGGCGAACGGTCCCGAGGTGGAGCCGTCGTCGCCGGAAACGTGCTCGCGAGGCGCGTGCATCCCTCTGATCTTTTTCGTCAAAGCGACGCCCTTCAATCGACGAGGACATTTGTTCGAACCAAAAATGAGCGGCCGGACGGTCCGGCCCTGAGGCCGGACGGTCCGCGCGTGCGCAGAACAGATTAGGGTTCCGAGTTTTGTGTTACGGTTGTTAGCTAAAATCACGGGAAAAGCTCGGAAATTAGTTTGTAAAGGGTCCAGCCCCCCTCCTCTATAAATAGAGAGGTCTACGGCCGATTCGTAATCATCAACAATCGAATCAATACAACTTCTATTTCGCATTTATCCTAGGAGTAGTTCTAGTCTAGTTTAGGTTTAGTCTCTCGATCCCCAAATTCTCCGCCTCTCCTCGGCTCTACGTCGATTAGAGGAGTCTAGGTCGGCCTGCCCGAGCCTAGACACCACCTAGGATCTCTACTCCCCGACGGGGTCCCTCCCGGGAGCGAGATCCAGGCGCCGTTGGCGATCTTCCGCCGTCCCTGCGTACGCGCGGACCGTCCGGCCCCAGGGCGCGGACCGTCCGGCCGTCAGGCAGGAACCCTAGCCGCGCATCAGGCCGCGGACCGTCCGGCACCAGGCCGCGGACAGTCCGCCCTTGCGCAGAGAGCACCACCGCGCCTCGCACCAGGCCGCGGACCGTCCGGCCCCTGCGCTCGGACCGTCCGCCCCTGTGCAGAGGGCACCGCCACGGTTCTTGTTGAGTGTTTGGCGCTCCGAAAAGGCGTCAACATACTTTTTGGCGACTCCGCTGGGGACAACACATCTAAGCTCATCAGATCGGCCCTCAATGGCCGGTTCAAAGGATAACTCTGATATTTCTTTAAGCAACATCATAGAGCCGACTTGGGAAACCTTGCCGGCTGACGAGCAGCTCCAGTTTGAGGAGCACAAGGAGCGGATGATCCAGGAGGCGAAAGCAAAGTTCTTGGCCAACTTCAAAGTGGACAGGAACAACAAGGTCGTCCGACATCGGGCGACGGATCCGGCTTCGCTCCAACCCACGCCAGATATCCCCAATGTAAGTAATACCAACGATCTGCAATCTCTTAGAAATTATGTAGAAGGTCAGCGTGAACAAATGCAGAACATCATAGGGGGTATGCAAAGCGATCTTAAGAGACTAGTACGTGCATTCGATAAATCTAGTACCGCAAATTTTCCTTCGCACAAGGTTGAGTTAGGAGATAACGCGCGTAACACATCGGCTACAGGTTGTCACGACCAGTCACAACCCCTTTATGGGATGCCGATGGACACATACCCTAAGCAATCGCAAATCGGCAGCAAACCAGCCGATCTGCACATGCCTGGACCGTCCACACGTGAGCGCGGACCGTCCGGGCCAACAGCAGTCGGGCCTATTTTTAATGAGTTACCTAGTTTTATACCTAGATATGCGCCCGAGCCACCACATATGACACAGAACCCAAACTACCCAGCCGGACGGTCCGCATACAATGACGGACGGTCTGCATATGACCATGGACGGTCCGGGTACGTATCCGGACAGTCCGCGCATAGGTCTTTTGAGGAGGATTATTACATGAATCCTCGCCCGTCCCAGCAACACTTCCCATCACACTATGCAATGCACCAGCCCACTAATTCAGGATCCAAAGCCCAGGAAAGCTTTCCGGCCCCACCTGGAAGGCCGGAAAGAAACGATCAAACGTATGAGCCATATAGAAATGCACCACGTAACTCAAACCAATGGGGGGAAAGACAACATGCTAATATCCAGCCAACCCCACCTATGTTTGACCAGAGAGCCGGTGGTCTCGCACCGGCTGCCATTGATATAGTAAGGGAAGAAATAGCCGGGGCGTTCCGAGATAAGCTCGGAGTAAGCATGGTCCCTGGGGGGCAATCATATCGGAAACCTTATGACAGCCGATTTGATCACCACCCATACCCACAGGGAACCAGGATACCCGAATTCACAAAATTTTCGGGTGATCAAGGAAAGAACACACGTGAACACATAGGCCAATTTTTAGCACAATTAGGAGAGTTGGCCGACATAGAGGCATTTCGCATACGTTTGTTTTCATTATCTTTAACAGGAACTGCGTTTGCATGGTACGCCACTTTACCTCCTAATTCCATTTCATCATGGGGGGATTTAGAACAAAAATTTCATGATCATTTTTTCTCCGGTGACTATGAATTGGATTTGGTAGATTTAGCGTCGTTGCGACAGACAAAAGATGAATCGGTTAATGATTACATCCGGAGATTCCGAGATACAAGAAACCGATGCTTTCAAATTCATTTAGCAGAGAAACAGCTAGTAGGATTAGCTTTTAATGGTCTACGATATTATTTAAAAGAAAGATTAGAAGGCATCCAATTCTTTACACTAGCACAATTACACCAGAGAGCTTCGGCTTGCGAAAGCCGGAGCAAAGAAACTGCTAAAACAATGCGTCACAACGTACATATAGTAGAATACGACCAAAGTAGCTCAGATGACGAATCAGCAGAAGTGTATGCTGCTGAAATGGTTTGGCCAAAACAGGCCAAATCTTCGGTTTGTTCCTCCTTACAGCCGGTTCAAAAGAAACGGCAAGAGGAGGTTAAGTTTACATTTAATGTTGGTAAGTGTGATAGAATATTTGATGAATTACTCAAAAATGGCAACATTAAAATAAATCACACTGTTCCATCCGCCGACGAGCTAAAACGTCGTGCATATTGCAAGTGGCATAACTCATTTTCTCATGCCACTAATGATTGTAATGTATTCCGTCGACAGATTCAATCGGCCATTAACGAAGGACGATTGAAATTTCAGGAAATGCAGGTGGACACGGAGCCCTTTCCAATGAACATGATCGACTTTGAGGGCAAGAAAGTCCTGGTTCGGCCAAACACGGCCGATAAAGGCAAAGGCAAAGAGGCAATCATCGGTAATTCTAAAAAGGCCGATGAGGATTATGAAGTTTCTTGCAGAAAAGTGGTAGCCGAGAAGACTCCCGATGGAGGGGAGACCCTAAAGGTGACCATCACAACCTCCAGTACTGGGGGGAAAGCGCAGACAGGGAGACAGATACAGGAACCCGTGCTGCGTATCCCGGACGGTCCGGCACGTAGGCGCGGACGGTCCGGGACCCCACCGGACGGTCCGGAGAGCTCTGGCGGACGGTCCGGCCATGCTCAGGACTCGCAGCGACCACGTACCTTCAAACCACGACGACCAGAGATAGGTACGTGGAAAACAAATACATTTAAAGCAGCTGGTCGGCTGATCAAGCCTGGCCCGACCTTCGATCAATTGTTGTCTAAATATGTGAAAAAGAAGGCCGGCCCCAGTGACCGGCCACCGAAGCGACCCCGCTCACCCATTCATGAGCAACGTCAGGTTAGGCCGATTGGACCACCTCACCAATCGGAAGAAATGAAAGGTCCTATTGGACAATTGAGACCCAACATGCCGACATGGACCCCTCCACCTCCTTATCCATCTATGCCATATCCATACACATACTTACCTCCACCATATGTCCCAAATCAAATGTGGGGCATGCCACCATATCCATTTGGGATGCCACAGTACCCCGCCTGGGGGGCACCCCAAACATCCGTTTTTGATAGGTTGGCACCGCCAGTGCAAGACCGATTGAGCACTGCTGAATCCGGTCACCAGGCACAGGCCCAACAAGGTTGCCGGACTACTCGGCCTCCTAGGCCGACCAATCCGGCAGGGGGGCATATGCCTGTAGCAACTCAAAGAACAAAAAAGGACATCATCAAAATAGGCACTGCGGATGTTGTCATACAGGGAGACAATAAAGGGCCGATGATTTTCGGCGAATCGGCCAACACAACCGAAAAAGATACGGCTACCATCAAAACAGCCGATCCAAAATACTCCATGCCTCGATGGTGCCCAGCGGGATTGACACGATCCCAAAAGAGAAAATTACAACGCCTAAGAGCAAAAGAGAGCCAGGAGAAGGAGGCGGAAAAGACATTTAATGACACACATCCACTATACCCGCCACCACAAAAGAAATGGAGACCGAAGGCCGTTGAGGAAAAACAAACGGCCACAGGAATAGAAAGTCAGCCTGCACCAGGCACGGACCGTCCGGCCCCCGCGTGCGGACCGTCCGCCGTTCACCAGGAAGGCTCTGAACAACCTGCACCAGGCGCGGACCGTCCGGCCTCCGCATGCGGACCGTCCGCCGTTCATCAGGAAGCCTCCAACAACACAACAACATCCATGGAAGAGGATGACCTGCTAGGAGAAGACCTGGTCGACTACGAGGCTTCTCCAGAACGCCCAGGTATGGATGTAAATATTATTACATTTTCTTCCGATTGCACTATCATTGGCGACGATGAACCTGTTGCTGCCCAGTTTGATTTTGGTCCTAAAGAAGCCGCCTTTACTAAACCAAAGGAATCGGTAAACCATTTAAAGCCGCTCTTCGTGCGCGGTCACATTGATGGAATACCGATTGCTAAGATGTTGGTGGATGGAGGGGCGGCTGTAAATCTAATGCCTTATTCATTATACAGAAAATTAGGTAAACAAGATGATGAACTTGTTAAAACCAACATGACCCTCAGCGGTGTTGGGGATAGTTCGATTAAAGCCAGGGGAGTCACGTCCGTTGAATTAACCATCGGGACTAAGACCCTTGCTGCTGCATTCTTCGTCGCTGATGTAGAAGGGAATTACAGTTTAATTCTAGGCAGAGATTGGATTCATGCCAATCAATGTATACCTTCTACATTACATCAAATGCTAATACAATGGGTAGGCGATGAGGTAGAACAAGTACATGCTGATGTATCGGCCTGCATCGCTGTGGCCGATGCCCCTGTACTCTGGACTTATGAGACTGCTACATGTCTCACAGGAGTAGATTTTTCTGATTATCAGTTCATAAGTATAGATAGGAAGGGTTTCATTCCTGTAATGCTAGAGCCGATGGAGAATCGGCTGAATCCTAAATAGAGTTTAAATGATGAATACACACAAAGTTCATGAGTCTTTGATCACGGACAATTCGGCTCTCAAAGCCGGATGGTCCGATCTTTCGCAAAACAGTTCGGACTTTAAGACCGAACATCTATCACAGCAAAAAGACAGTATTACGGATGATCCGGTCCCCGAGACCGGAAAGTCTTCCATCACACAAAGATCATCTGATTCCTCTGTGGGGGACATGATAGAGGAATTCAGAGATCTTGATAAACTAGGACAGGGGTTTACACCGGCTGATCCTTTGGAGGAGATTGACATAGGAAATGGTAAAACTCCAAGGCCGACTTTTGTAAACAAGACCCTGGAGACCGATTCTAGAAATGAGATGATCGGTCTATTGAAGGAATATTCAGATTGTTTTGCCTGGAATTACACTGAAATGCCTGGACTAAGCCGAGAGATTGTCGAACATCGGCTGCCCATTAAGTCTGGTTTCAGACCTTTCAAGCAGAAAGCTAGAACATTTCGTCCAGATCTTCTCCCACGAATCAAGGACGAAATCCACCGGCTGCTAGAAGCTAATTTTATTAGACCTTGCAGATACGCAGAGTGGGTCTCCAATATTGTGCCGGTGGAGAAGAAGGAGTCAGGTAAACTTAGAGTATGCATTGATTTTCGTAATTTAAATAAAGCGACTCCTAAAGATGAATATCCCATGCCCATAGCCGACACATTAATCAATAATGCATCAGGAAATAGAATTATTAGCTTCCTTGATGGTAATGCCGGATATAATCAGATTTTCATGGCCGAAGAAGATGCGTCTAAAACGGCCTTTATATGTCCAGGCTTCATTGGTTTATTTGAATGGGTTGTCATGACATTCGGTCTTAAAAATGCTGGTGCTACTTATCAGAGGGCTATGAATCTGATCTTCCATGAGTTGTTAGGAAACACTGTGGAAGTCTACATTGATGATATTGTAGTCAAATCGGCTAAGTTTAGTTCTCATATAGCTGATTTGCGCAAAGCCTTTGATAAAATGCGTCGGTATGGTTTAAAAATGAACCCACGTAAATGTGCTTTTGGAGTGTCGGCTGGTAAGTTTTTAGGATTTGTCATCCATGAACATGGTATAGAAATAGACCCTGACCGAATCAAGTCTATTCGGAATGTGGGGCCTCCGACTTGTAAGGTCGAAGTGCAGAGGTTTCTCGGCAAGGTGAATTATTTACGAAGGTTTATTTCTAACCTAGCCGGGAAGATTGATGCCTTCACCCCTATCCTTCGGCTTAAGAATGATGCTGAATTCACTTGGGGGGCAGAACAGCAGGACGCATTTGATCTCATTAAAAAATACTTGTCTTCGGCTCCCGTGTTAAAAGCACCACAAGTAGGAGCGCCATTCAGATTATACATTGCAGCTGAAGACAAGGTTATTGGGGCTGTTCTGACACAAGAAACTGAGGGGAAGGAGCATGTGGTGACATATCTAAGCCGAAGGTTGGTGGATGCTGAAACAAGGTACACTTTTATTGAAAAGTTATGTTTATGCTTGTTTTATGCATGCACCAAATGTAGATGTTATTTACTGTCTAGTCATTGCACTGTTTCTGGTCAAGCCGATGTAATCAAATACATGTGCATAACCCAATTATGAGTGGTAGAATTGGTAAGTGGGCTTATGCACTCATAGAATATGACTTGGCCTATGAACCATTGAAATCTATGAAAGGCCAAGTCGTAGTGGATTTTATTGTAGAACATCGGGTTAATGATATTCATGAACTAGACATGTCATACCTCACTGTTACTCCTTGGACTTTATGTTTTGATGGATCGGTTTGCAGTGAAGGGCAAGGAATTGGCATTGTGCTTGTTTCACCAAGTAATGTCTCCTTTGACTTCTCTAGCCGATTGAAAACTTATTGCACTAATAATCAAGCTGAATATGAGGCCCTCCTATTCGGTTTAGAACTTTTAAATAGTATGGGAGTAAAACATGTGAAGGTATTTGGTGATTCTCAGCTGGTTATCCAACAAGTGTTAGAAGAATATCAATGTCTTGATGGTACTCTAAATAGTTATCTTGAGAAATGTTGGAGCATAATCCATTCTTTTGACGAATTCAGTATTCGACATATCTCTAGAGTTGAGAATCATAGAGCTAACGATTTGGCACAAGATGCATCAGGTTATCGGATAAAGAGAGGGAAATTTCACAAAACTGAAATTCCGATAACCAGTGCAGAGCCAAATTCCCAGGTCGCGGACCGCCCGCGTAACGACGCCGGACCGTCCGGGGTTTCCAGAAATGTTTTCTCAATCGATTCGGCTGACAATGAAGTCGATGTAAGTGATTGGAGGACACCTATACTTAATTATTTACGAAATCCCAATATTAGGACAGATAAGAACATTCGGCGAACAGCTTTCAAGTATGTTTTGATGAGTGATGAACTTTACCGCCGAACAGTCAGTGATGTCCTGCTGAAGTGCTTGGGCCCAGATGATGCTATATTAGCCATGGCCGAAGTACATGAAGGAATTTGTGGTACTCATCAATCGGCTCCAAAGATGAAGTGGTTGTTGCGAAGGTCTGGTTTTTATTGGCCTAGTATGATAGCTGATTGTTTCAAGTACTACAAGGGATGCCAAGTGTGTCAAAAATTCGGCGACCTACAGTTGGTCCCTGCAGCCGAATTGCATCCTATCATCAAGCCTTGGCCGTTCAGAGGATGGGGATTAGACTTTATTGGAGAAATTCATCCTTCATCATCAAAGGGGCATCGGTTTGTGTTAGTTGCCACTGACTATTTCACCAAATGGACTGAAGCCGTTGCTCTGAAAAACATGACGCACAAGGAGGTAATTGAGTTCATAACTGAGCATATTATTCATAGATTCGGCATTCCCCAGACCTTAACTACAGATCAAGGGACTTCTTTTATGTCAAAGGAGGTACGTGAATTTGCTGAATTATACAGAATTAAGCTGCTTAATTCATCTCCATATTATGCTCAGGCCAATGGACAGGCCGAGTCTAGTAATAGGACATTGATTAATTTAATAAAAAAGAAGATATCTGATAATCCTAAACATTGGCATAAGATTTTGTCCGAAGCTTTATGGGCTCATAGAATATCTAAACATAGTGCTACTAAAGTATCTCCTTTTGAGCTTGTCTATGGGCAGGAAGCAGTATTGCCTGTGGAAATAAGTTTGAATGCTGTCAGGTTCGCCAGACAAAATGACCTAACTGCTACTGATTATTATAATTCAATGATGGATAATATTGATGAGGTGACCGACAAGAGGATGATAGCTTTGGGAGCAATAGAAAAGGACAAGATCATGGTAGCCAGGGCCTACAACAAGAAGGTTAAAGCAAAATCATTCCAAGTAGGAGACTTGGTGTGGAAGACCATTCTACCTCTAAGGAATAAAGATCGAAAGTTCGGGAAATGGTCGCCAAGCTGGGAGGGTCCTTATAAAGTGAAGCAGGTGATGTCTGGTAACACTTATTTACTACAAACATTGCAAGGCAAGGATTTACCTAAGGCTTTGAATGGGCGTTTCCTCAAACAGTACCATCCTAGTATGTGGCAAGATGCCTAAAAAAACCGATGTGATCACATCGAGTTAGTTGCTTTTGGTTCGCCCAGCTCCACCAAAAGGCAGGGGGGCATATGTTCGAACCAAAAATGAGCGGCCGGACGGTCCGGCCCTGAGGCCGGACGGTCCGCGGTCCGGACAGTCCGCGCCTGTGGGCCGGACGGTCCGCGCGTGCGCAGAACAGATTAGGGTTCCGAGTTTTGTGTTACGGTTGTTAGCTAAAATCACGGGAAAAGCTCGGAAATTAGTTTGTAAAGGGTCCAGCCCCCCTCCTCTATAAATAGAGAGGTCTACGGCCGATTCGTAATCATCAACAATCGAATCAATACAACTTCTATTTCGCATTTATCCTAGGAGTAGTTCTAGTCTAGTTTAGGTTTAGTCTCTCGATCCCCAAATTCTCCGCCTCTCCTCGGCTCTACGTCGATTAGAGGAGTCTAGGTCGGCCTGCCCGAGCCTAGACACCACCTAGGATCTCTACTCCCCGACGGGGTCCCTCCCGGGAGCGAGATCCAGGCGCCGTTGGCGATCTTCCGCCGTCCCTGCGTACGCGCGGACCGTCCGGCCCCAGGGCGCGGACCGTCCGGCCGTCAGGCAGGAACCCTAGCCGCGCATCAGGCCGCGGACCGTCCGGCACCAGGCCGCGGACAGTCCGCCCTTGCGCAGAGAGCACCACCGCGCCTCGCACCAGGCCGCGGACCGTCCGGCCCCTGCGCTCGGACCGTCCGCCCCTGTGCAGAGGGCACCGCCACGGTTCTTGTTGAGTGTTTGGCGCTCCGAAAAGGCGTCAACAACATTCATTAAGATAGAAGCTTTTGGTCGCTGCAACAATATAATGGAGATGGTGCTCGACAACAACGCTTCAGGCGTCGCGGCCGGGCAGTCGTCGTACCGCGGCGTGAGGAAGAGGAAGTGGGGAAAGTGGGTGTCGGAGATAAGAGAGCCGGGCAAGAAGACGCGCATCTGGCTGGGCAGCTTCGAGTCCCCGGAGATGGCCGCGGTGGCGCATGACGTGGCCGCGCTGCGCCTGCGCGGGCGCGAGGCGCGGCACAACTTCCCGGGCCTGGTCCACCGCTTCCGCCGCCCGGCCACCGCCGAGCCCGACGACGTCCGCGCCGCCGCGCTGGAGGCCGCGGCCCAGGTCCGGTTCAGGCCGGACCTCGTCGCAATGCAGGCCTCCGGCGGGGAGGGCTGCTGCTTCGGCGGCAGCGACACCGGCAGCCCGGAGCCGCTAGCGCTGGCTGCAGGCGACGACGATGTGGCTCGCTCAGAAAGCCTCATCCAACTTCGTCAACATGACTGACAAGGCTGTTCAGCGAAAGGAAATTCAGAATTCCCTCCAGCCATGTTCTGCTGCTGTCAAGAAAGAAGTTCAGAAGAAGGGGCTGCTCAACATGACCAAGGCCCCAATATCAGTCGCTGCCCTGCGCAAGCTGGTGCGCGCTGCTGGCCTGGGTTGCTCTGCGGCTGACGCCGTGGGGGTGGTGCCGCCGGCCGTGGAATGAAGATCTTCAGCCTATGTTCCAAGCGCACTTTGGAGGTCGGCGTCCGTGCGTTTGTGTCTGTCGCCGCTATCTGCTCGTCCTGTTGTGCTGTTCGTCTCTCTGTTGTTGGTCGGCTCTGTGAGCCTGTTTTCTGTCTTCTGCTGCTTAGGCTAGACTCTTCTGGGTGGCTTGCTAATCTTTGTCCCTTGGTGTTATGTTTGTGTGGTCATGGCTAGTTGTGGTAAGAACCTTGCTGTAATGTCGTGGAACGTTCGTGGTCTTGGCGACTCGGATAAATGTGTTCTTGTTCGTGATGCCATTGTCTCCTCTTCCCCAGCTATTGCCTGTCTCCAGGAAACAAAGCTCAGCGACGTTACTATGTTCAAGGCTGCCTCTTTCCTCCCTTCGTCTCTTGCTCCCAATTTTCTGCACATCCCCGCTGCCGGTACCCGTGGCGGTATCCTCACGGCCTGGAACGAAAATAGTCTACAGCTAAATTCTTACATTATTAGGCGCCATGCTCTTACTTGTCGCTTTACTCTCCTGGCTGTCAATGTTGCCATACACATTACCAATGTCTACGCTCCCTCCGACCACCGAGACACTCCGGACTTCCTACAAATCCTTCAGGAGATCCACTCGCACATTGATGGGGCTTGGTTGATCCTTGGTGATTTCAACCTCATTCGCAATGCGTCTGAAAAAAGCATGGGTGCGGTCAGTCGGCCCCTCTGTGATCTCTTCAATAGTTGCATTGACAGGCTAAGCCTGCGTGAGCTCCCCCTTCTCGATAGTCTGTTCACGTGGTCGAACAAGCGCCGCTTCCCCACGCTTGCCAGACTAGACCGAGCCTTCACTAACTCAGACCACGCCTCAGCTTTCCCCTCTACCACCCTCACCTCTCGGCTCAGACCTACCTCGGATCACAAGCCTATCCTTGTTACCATGTCGACCGCAGTCCCAAAATCAACCTTGTTCAGGTTTGAAAACGCCTGGCTTCAGTGCCCCTCCTTTCTTCCGTCAGTGCTCCTGGAATGGCAACCTGATCCTGCTATCCTTGACGCTGCTGGGCGCCTCGCTGGCTGCCTCAAACGCACGCGGTCTGCGGCAAAGGTTTGGTCAAGGCATAACAGGGCGCCGCCCCACTTAATTTCCAATTGCAAATTCATTATTATGTTGCTCGACCACCTGGAAGAGTTTCGCACGCTGTCTGATGCAGAAGTGCAGGTTCGGGCTCTGTGCCAGGACAAGCTGGAACTCCGTCTTCGAGAGCAGGCTGCATACTGGAAGCAGCGAGGGAAGCAGCGTGCAATCCGGGAGGCGGATGCCAATACCGCCTTTCACCATGCTCATGCTACTCAGAAACAAAGAAGAAACCACATCAGAGTGGTTGAGGTGGACGGCCAGGAACTATGGAGTCATGAGGATAAAACAGCGGCGATCACTTCCTACTTCGCAGGTATCATGGGTGCTAGTGTTGCCACCTCCTGGTCCTTTGATGTGCAAGCCCTCTACAGCGGGAGGCCTCGGGCTAGCGGCGCCCTCACTGCCCCCTTCTCCGAGGCAGAAGCTGCTGCTGCTGTTCGATCGATGAATAGGTGCAGTGCCCCGGGCCCTGACGGCTTCGGGCCTAGCTTCTACAAGGCAGCATGGTCGACTGTTCAAGTGCAAGTGATGGATCTCTTGGGTGCTTTCCACAGAAATGAGGTCGACCTTGAGCGTATCAACAGGGCGTACATGGTGCTGTTGCCAAAAAAACCGGGGTGTGTGTCAGTGGACTCCTTCCGACCGATCAGCCTACAGAATTGCAGTCTCAAGATTATCACAAAAATACTCACCACCAGGCTGCAGCAGGAGATTGCATCCCTCATTGATTTGGATCAGACAGGGTTCATTCGAGGCCGCTCCATCACAGAGAATTTTGTGTATGCTATGGAGCTTGTCCAATGCTGTCATAAGAGGAAGACTCCCACATTGGTGCTCAAGTTGGACTTCGCAAAGGCTTTTGACACTGTCAGTTGGGACGGCCTAGCCACCATTCTGTCTGCAAGGGGTTTTTGTGACGTTTGGCTGTCTTGGATGAAGAAAATTCAGAGCACATCAAGGAACGCCGTGTTGGTGAATGGATGCCCGGGGCCTTGGTTTACCTGCAGGCGCGGGTTGAGGCAAGGGGACCCCCTCTCCCCGTATCTCTTCCTGCTTGTCGCCGATGTTCTGCAGGTGCTAATAAAAAATAGCGGCATGGTTAGGCACCCCATTCTTGAGGACTCAGCTTGCCCAATCTTGCAATACGCTGACGACACCCTCATCCTTGCCCGTGCTAATATAAGGGACATCATGGCTCTGAAGCACCTTTTGGACTCCTTCTCCGCAGCGTCAGGCCTGCAGATCAACTACTCCAAAAGCACTGCGGTGCCCATGCATGTTAACCCTCAGGATCTGGCCCCAATGCTCCAAGTTTTGGGATGCAAGCAGGAAGGTTTCCCGCAGACGTACCTCGGGTTGCCTCTGTCCAGCACAAAGCTCAGACTCACGGCCTTCTCTCCCCAAATCGCCAAGACTGACAAATATTTGGCGGGCTGGCAAGCAGCCTTGTTAAATCCCACTGGCAGGGCAGTCCTAGTGAACTCGGTGCTTGACTCTCAGCTCGTCTATGCCATGTGCGCTGTGCCTTTGCCACCTGGGATTCTCTCCAGGGTGGACAGCCGAAGAAGATCCTTTCTCTGGACTGGCGAAGATCGGTGCTCTGGATCGAGCTGCTTGGTTGCTTGGGAAAATGTTTGTAAACCGAAACAGGCAGGGGGTTTGGGCATCAAGGACCTACACATCCAGAACACATGTCTGTTGGTCAAGCTCATTCACAGATTGCACTCTTCGGCCTTGTCGTCTTGGGCAGCCTGGGTGCGCACGAATGTTAAACTAGCAACAATGGAGGGCGAGATCAGGGGGTGCCATTGGGATACTCTGAGAGCGTTGCTGCCCATCTATCAAGCGACCAGTTCGTCTCAGGTTGGGGATGGCTGCAGCACTGATTTTTGGCATGACGCTTGGTCTGGGCCTGACGACCTGTCTACAGCCTTCCCTGCCCTGTACTCACACTGCATCAGGCAAAAGGTCTGCGTGAGAGAGGTGGTGCTGCAAGGTTTGCACCTAGTCCCGCGCCTCACGCCACAAGCCCAGGAGGAACTAGAAGCTGTGCTAACAATAGTAAACAACACAAGCCTCGCCGATCGACCAGATACCAGACATTGCTTCCTTGCGGATCACGCTGGTAATTTTCAGACCTCTACTCTCTACAACCTGCTTAAAGGGTCCTTGGGGCATGGTGATGTTAGCACCACTTTCATCTGGGGTAACAAAGCCCCCCCGCGGGCACAATTCTTCTGTTGGCTGCTTATGCAAGGAAAAATTCAGTGCAAATGGAACCTGAAGAAAAAAAAGATTGTGGATGATGACTGTTGTGAAATATGTAACCAAGACAGTGAAACTCCTTCGCACATCATCTTCCACTGCCCGTTTGCACGCCAATTTTGGAGCTCCATCGGATTCTCTGTCGCTGATGATCTGGGCACCCAGGACCTGCCAAACATCAGTCGCCCTGATCGCCTTCCGGGTGCAGAATTCAACTCCTTTGTCCTCCTCTGCTGTTGGCAATTGTGGAAACGCAGAAATGGTGTCGTCTTCCGTCAGGATCATGCCACTCTTGCGGCCACTTTGCATTCATGCGCTTCTGAAGCAAAAGCTTGGGCGTACAGGCACAACAGGAAAGAGGCACACGTATTAGGTGCTTGGTTGTTGGTGTTCTCTAATCCTATTATGTAATCTCATCTTTGCTTCGCCCTCCCCTGTAACTATGCTAGCTTCAATGCTGCTAGCTTGCTGTAAACTCTAGCCGCTTTGGCCAAAAAGACAGGAATGAAAATCAGGTGGGGATCCTCTCCCCCCCCCCGTTGACAGTCAAAAAAAAATCTATTCTTGCTACCATTCCAGAAACCGAAACCCAAGGAACGATCGATCCCCCGAATCAAGGCCGCTTCATGAGCAGATCTACAGGATGATCTCACCTGGTCCGGGTGGGAGTGAGCTGGAAGACCACCGAGTCCAGACGGACGCCGGGCCTCATCATCGCTGAAGAATTCCACATAGGAACCTGTCCGCTCTCGCTCTCCTCGGTCTTGCGGACAAAAAGCGAGCGCGCAGAAACTGCGGCAAGAACCGGCGGTTGCTTGTGCTGGATGCTAACCTTCCCCACTGGGGGGAAAAGGACAAGCTGAAATAAGCGGCAAAAGCGGGGCGGTTAATCGCGAGCAAATGCTGCCCCGGCGCTGAGCGGAGGAAAGTATTCCAAGAAATTCAACGACATGGGGGTGGATGGAGGACGCAGAGGGGAATGAGCAATCAATTTCGCCGTACTATGAATCTCGGTGTGGTGGCACGTGGCAATCAATTCCTCGGCACAAGAACTGTGTGCGCGCTGCTGCTGCTGCTGGCCTGCTGCGCGCTGCGTGAGTGTGAGTGTGAGTGTGAATGCGAGCGAGAGAGGAGTGGGGACAGAGACAGGAGCCAAGGGGCAAGGGATGTATGCCGGTACTACTGGCAGAAAATAATTTGGCTGCAAAACCATAGGCTTTTTTTTCTCTGAACCATCCGCTTTTCTGTTGTTTGTATTAGGTTATCCGCACTCATACTACCCTATTTCTCTACCCTAAAAGGAATATTTCATCCTGGTCAGCGAGGTTTTCTACTCTATTCAATAATTCTCTGCGGTCATAATTACTCTATATATCTACCATATACCAACTGTTGACGCCTTTTTGGAGCGCCAAACACTCAACAAGAACCGTGGCGGTGCCTTCTGCACAGGGGCGGACGGTCCGCGCGCAGGGGCCGGACGGTCCGCGGCCTGGTGCGAGGCGCGGTGGTGCTCTCTGCACGAGGGCGGACTGTCCGCGGCCTGGGGTCGGACGGTCCGCGGCCTGGTGCGCGGCTAGGGCTCCTGCCTGACGGCCGGACGGTCCGCGCCCTGGGGCCGGACGGTCCGCGCGTACGCAGGGACGGCGGAAGATCGCCGACGGCGCCTGGATCTCGCTCCCGGGAGGGACCCCGTCGGGGAGTAGAGATCCTAGGTTGTGTTTAGGCTCGGGCTGGCCGACCTAGACTCCTCTAATCGACGTAGAGCAGAAGAGAGACGAAGAATTTGGGGATTGGATATCTAAACCTAAACTAGACTAGAACTACTCCTAGGATAAAATGCGAAATAGAAGTTGTATTGATTCGATTGATGATGATTACAAATCGGCCGTATACCTCTCTATTTATAGAGGAGGGGGCTGGACCCTTTACAAACTAATTTCCGAGCTTTTCCCGTGATTTTAGCTAACAACCGTAACACAAAACTCGGAACCCTAATCTGTTCTGCGCACGCGCGGACCGTCCGGCCCCCAGGCGCGGACTGTCCGGACCGCGGACCGTCCGGCCTCAGGGCCGGACCGTCCGCAGGCTCAATTACGGTTCGAACATATGCCCCCCTGCCTTTTGGTGGAGCTGGGCGAACCAAAAGCAACTAACTCGATGTGCTCACATCGGTTCTCTTAGGCATCTTGCCACATACTAGGATGGTACTGTTTGAGGAAACGCCCATTCAAAGCCTTAGGCAAATCCTTGTCTTGTAATGTTTGTAGCAAATAGGCGTTGCCAGACATCACCTGTTTTACTTTATAAGGACCCTCCCAGCTTGGCGACCATTTTCCAAACTTCCGGTCTTTATTCCTTAGAGGTAAGATGGTCTTCCACACCAGATCCCCTACTTGAAATGATTTTGCTTTGACCTTTTTGTTGTAGGCCCTGGCTACCATAATCTTGTCCTTTTCTATTGCTCCCAATGCTATCATCCTCTTGTCGGTCACCTCATCAATATTATCCATCATTGAATTATAATAATCAGTGACAGTTAAATCATTTTGTCTGGCGAACCTGACAGCATTCAAACTTATTTCCACAGGCAATACTGCTTCCTGCCCATAGACAAGCTCAAAAGGAGATACTTTAGTAGCACTATGTTTAGATATTCTATGAGCCCATAAAGCTTCGGACAAAATCTTATGCCAATGTTTAGGATTATCAGATATTTTCTTTTTTATCAAATTAATCAATGTCCTATTACTAGACTCGGCCTGTCCATTGGCCTGAGCATAATATGGAGATGAATTAAGCAGCTTAATTCTGTATAATTCAGCAAATTCACGTACCTCCTTTGACATAAAAGAAGTCCCTTGATCTGTAGTCAAGGTCTGGGGAATGCCGAATCTATGAATAATATGCTCAGTTATGAACTCAATTACCTCCTTGTGTGTCATGTTTTTCAGAGCAACGGCTTCAGTCCATTTGGTGAAATAGTCCGTGGCAACTAACACAAACCGATGCCCCTTTGATGATGAAGGATGAATTTCTCCAATAAAGTCTAATCCCCATCCTCTGAACGGCCAAGGCTTGATGATAGGATGCAATTCGGCTGCAGGGACCAACTGTAGGTCGCCGAATTTTTGACACACTTGGCATCCCTTGTAGTACTTGAAACAATCAGCTATCATACTAGGCCAATAAAAACTAGACCTTCGCAACAACCACTTCATCTTTGGAGCCGATTGATGAGTACCACAAATTCCTTCATGTACTTCGGCCATGGCTAATATAGCATCATCTGGGCCCAAGCACTTCAGCAGGACATCACTGACTGTTCGGCGGTAAAGTTCATCACTCATCAAAACATACTTGAAAGCTGTTCGCCGAATGTTCTTATCTGTCCTAATATTGGGATTTCGTAAATAATTAAGTATAGGTGTCCTCCAATCACTTACATCGGCTTCATTGTCAGCCGAATCGATTAAGAGAACATTTCTGGAAACCCCGGACGGTCCGGCGTCGTCACGCGGACGGTCCGCGACCTGGGAATTTGGCTCTGGACTGGTTATCGGAATTTCAGTTTTGTGAAATTTCCCTCTCTTTATCCGGTAACCTGATGCATCTTGTGCCAAATTGTTAGCTCTATGATTCTCAACTCTAGAGATATGTCGAATACTGAATTCGTCAAAAGAATGGATTATGCTCCAACATTTCTCAAGATAACTATTTAGAGTACCATCAAGACATTGATATTCTTCTAACACTTGTTGGACAACCAGCTGAGAATCACCAAATACCTTCACATGTTTTACTCCCATACTATTTAAAAGTTCTAAACCGAATAGGAGGGCCTCATATTCAGCTTGATTATTAGTGCAATAAGTTTTCAATCGGCTAGAGAAGTCAAAGGAGACATTACTTGGTGAAACAAGCACAATGCCAATTCCTTGCCCTTCACTGCAAACCGATCCGTCAAAATATAAAGTCCAAGGAGTAATAGTGAGGTATGACATGTCTAGTTCATGAATATCATTAACCCGATGTTCTACAATAAAATCCGCTACGACTTGGCCTTTCATAGATTTCAATGGTTCATAGGCCAAGTCATATTCTATGAGTGCATAAGCCCACTTACCAATTCTACCACTCATAATTGGGTTATGCAACATGTATTTGATTACATCGGCTTGACCAGAAACAGTGCAATGACTAGACAGTAAATAACATCTACATTTGGTGCATGCATAAAACAAGCATAAACATAACTTTTCAATAAAAGTGTACCTTGTTTCAGCATCCACCAACCTTCGGCTTAGATATGTCACCACATGCTCCTTCCCCTCAGTTTCTTGTGTCAGAACAGCCCCAATAACCTTGTCTTCAGCTGCAATGTATAATCTGAATGGCGCTCCTACTTGTGGTGCTTTTAACACGGGAGCCGAAGACAAGTATTTTTTAATGAGATCAAATGCTTCCTGCTGCTCTGCCCCCCAAGTGAATTCGGCATCATTCTTAAGCCGAAGGATAGGGGTGAAGGCATCAATCTTCCCGGCTAGGTTAGAAATAAACCTTCGTAAATAATTCACCTTGCCGAGAAACCTCTGCACTTCGACCTTACAAGTCGGAGGCCCCACATTCCGAATAGACTTGATTCGGTCAGGGTCTATTTCTATACCATGTTCATGGATGACAAATCCTAAAAACTTACCAGCCGACACTCCAAAAGCACATTTACGTGGGTTCATTTTTAAACCATACCGACGCATCTTATCAAAGGCTTTGCGCAAATCAGCTATATGAGAACTAAACTTAGCCGATTTGACTACAATATCATCAATGTAGACTTCCACAGTGTTTCCTAACAACTCATGGAAGATCAGATTCATAGCCCTCTGATAAGCAGCACCAGCATTTTTAAGACCGAATGTCATGACAACCCATTCAAATAAACCAATGAAGCCTGGACATATAAAGGCCGTTTTAGACGCATCTTCTTCGGCCATGAAAATCTGATTATATCCGGCATTACCATCAAGGAAGCTAATAATTCTATTTCCTGATGCATTATTGATTAATGTGTCGGCTATGGGCATGGGGTATTCATCTTTAGGAGTTGCTTTATTTAAATTACGAAAATCAATGCATACTCTAAGCTTACCTGACTCCTTCTTCTCCACCGGCACAATATTGGAGACCCACTCTGCGTATCTGCAAGGTCTAATAAAATTAGCTTCTAACAGCCGGTGGATTTCGTCCTTGATTCGTGGGAGAAGATCTGGACGAAATGTTCTAGCTTTCTGCTTGAAGGGTCTGAAACCAGACTTAATGGACAGCCGATGTTCGACAATCTCTCGGCTTAGTCCAGGCATTTCAGTGTAATTCCAAGCAAAACAATCTGAATATTCCTTCAATAGACCGATCATCTCATTTCTAGAATCGGTCTCCAGGGTCTTGTTTACAAAAGTCGGCCTTGGAGTTTTACCATTTCCTATGTCAATCTCCTCCAAAGGATCAGCCGATGTAAACCCCTGTCCTAGTTTATCAAGATCTCTGAATTCCTCTATCATGTCCCCCACAGAGGAATCAGATGATCTTTGTGTGATGGCGGACTCTCCGGTCTCGGGGACCGGATCATCCGTAATACTGTCTTTTCGCTGTGATAGATGTTCGGTCTTAAAGTCCGAACTGTTTTGTGAAAGACCGGACCATCCGGCTTTGAGAGCCGAATTGTCCGTGATCAATGACTCATGAACTTTGTGTGTATTCATCATTTAAACTTTATTTAGGATTTAGCCGATTCTCCATCGGCTCTAGCATTACAGGAACGAAACCTTTCTTATCTATACTTATGAACTGATAATCAGAAAAATCTACTCCTGTGAGACATGTAGCAGTCTCATAAGTCCAGAGTACAGGGGCATCGGCCACAGCGATGCAGGCCGATACATCAGCATGTACTTGTTCTACCTCATCGCCTACCCATTGTATTAGCATTTGATGTAATGTAGAAGGTATACATTGATTGGCATGAATCCAATCTCTGCCTAGAATTAAACTGTAATTCCCTTCTACATCAGCGACGAAGAATGCAGCAGCAAGGGTCTTAGTCCCGATGGTTAATTCAACGGACGTGACTCCCCTGGCTTTAATCGAACTATCCCCAACACCGCTGAGGGTCATGTTGGTTTTGACAAGTTCGTCATCTTGTTTACCTAATTTTCTGTATAATGAATAAGGCATTAGATTTACAGCCGCCCCTCCATCCACCAACATCTTAGCAATCGGTATTCCATCAATGTGACCGCGCACGAAGAGCGGCTTTAAATGATTTACCGATTCCTTTGGTTTAGTAAAGGCGGCTTCTTTAGGACCAAAATCAAACTGGGCAGCAACAGGTTCATCGTCGCTAATGATAGTACATTCAGAAGAAAATGTAATAATATTTACATCCATACCTGGGCGTTCTGGTGAAGCCTCGTAGTCGACCAGGTCTTCTCCTAGCAGGTCGTCCTCTTCCATTGATGTTGTCGTGTTGTTGGAGGCTTCCTGATGAACGGCGGACGGTCCGCATGCGGGGGCCGGACGGTCCGCGCCTGGTGCAGGTTGTCCAGAGCCTTCCTGGTGAACGGCGGACGGTCCGCACGCGGGGGCCGGACGGTCCGCGCCTGGTGCAGGTTGACTTTCTATTTCTGTGGCCGTTTGTTTTTTCTCAACGGCCTTCGGTCTCCATTTCTTTTGTGGTGGCGGGTATAGTGGATGTGTGTCATTAAATGTCTTTTCCGCCTCCTTCTCCTGGCTCTCCTTCGCTCTTAGGCGCTGTAATTTTCTCTTTTGGGATCGTGTCAATCCCGCTGGGCACCATCGAGGCATGGAGTATTTTGGATCGGCTGTTTTGATGGTAGCCGTATCCTTTTCGGTTGTGTTGGCCGATTCGCCGAAAATCATCGGCCCTTTATTGTCTCCCTGTATGACAACATCCGCAGTGCCTATTTTGATGATGTCCTTTTTTGTTGTTCTTTGAGTTGCTACAGGCATATGCCCCCCCTGCCGGATTGGTCGGCCTAGGAGGCCGAGTAGTCCGGCAACCTTGTTGGGCCTGTGCCTGGTGACCGGATTCAGCAGTGCTCAATCGGTCTTGCACTGGCGGTGCCAACCTATCAAAAACGGATGTTTGGGGTGCCCCCCAGGCGGGGTACTGTGGCATCCCAAATGGATATGGTGGCATGCCCCACATTTGATTTGGGACATATGGTGGAGGTAAGTATGTGTATGGATATGGCATAGATGGATAAAGAGGTGGGGGGGGTCCATGTCGGCATGTTAGATCTCAATTGTACAATAGGACCTTTCATTTTTTCCGATTGGTGATGTGGTCCAATCGGCCTGACCTGACGTTGCTCATGAATGGGTGAGCGGGGTCGCTTCGGTGGCCGGTCACTGGGGCCAGCCTTCTTTTTCACATATTTAGACAACAATTGATCGAAAGTCGGGCCAGGCTTGATCAGCCGACCAGCTGCTTTAAATGTATTTGTTTTCCACGTACCTATCTCTGGTCGTCGTGGTTTGAAGGTACGTGGTCGCTGCGAGTCCTGAGCATGGCCGGACCGTCCGCCGGAGCTCTCCGGACTGTCCGGTGGGGTCCCGGACCGTCCGCTCCTACGTGCCGGACCGTCCGGGATACGCAGCACGGGTTCCTGTATCTGTCTCCCTGTCTGCGCTTGCCCCCCAGTACTGGAGGTTGTGATGGTCACCTTTATGGTCTCCCCTCCATCGGGAGTCTTCTCGGCTACCACTTTCCTGCAAGAAACTTTATGATCCTCATCGGCCCTTTTAGAACTGCCGATGATTGCCTTTTTGCCTTTGCCTTTATCGGCCGTGTTTGGCCGAACCAGGACTTTCTTGCCCTCGAAGTCGATCACGTTCATTGGAAATGGCTCTGTATCCACCTGCATTTCCTGAAATTTCAATCGTCCCTCATTAATGGCCGATTGAATCTGTCGTCGGAATACATTACAATCATTAGTGGCATGAGAAAATGAGTTATGCCACTTGCAGTATGCACGACGTTTTAGCTCGTCGGCGGATGGAACAGTGTGATTTATTTTAATATTGCCATTTTTAAGTAGTTCGTCAAATATTTTATCACATTTACCAACATTAAACGTAAACTTAACCTCCTCTTGCCGTTTCTTTTGAACCGGCTGCAAGGAGGAACAAGCCGAAGATTTGGCCTGTTTTGGCCAAACCATTTCAGCAGCATACATTTCTGTTGATTCGTCATCTGAGCTACTTTGGTCGTATTCTACTATATGTACATTGTGACGCATTGTCTTAGCAGTTTCTTTGCTCCGGCTTTCGCAAGCCAAAGCCCTCTGGTGTAACTGTGCTAGTGTAAAAAATTGGATGCCTTCTAATCTCTCTTTTAAATAATATCGTAGACCGTTAAAGGCTAATCCTACTAGCTGTTTCTCTGCTAAATGAATTTGAAAGCATCGGTTTCTTGTATCTCGGAATCTCCGGATGTAATCATTAACCGATTCATCTTTCGTCTGTCGCAACGATGCTAAATCTACTAAATCCAATTCATAGTCACCGGAGAAAAAATGATCATGAAATTTTTGTTCTAAATCCCCCCATGATGAAACGGAATTAGGAGGTAAAGTGGCGTACCATGCAAACGCAGTTCCTGTTAAAGATAATGAAAATAAACGTACGCGAAATGCCTCTGTGTCGGCTAACTCTCCTAATTGTGCTAAAAATTGGCCTATGTGTTCACGTGTGTTCTTTCCTTGATCACCCGAAAATTTTGTGAATTCGGGTATCTTGGTTCCCTGTGGGTATGGGTGGTGATCAAATCGGCTGTCATAAGGTTTCCGATATGATTGCCCCCCAGGGACCATGCTTACTCCGAGCTTATCTCGGAACGCCCCAGCTATTTCTTCCCTTACTATATCAATGGCAGCCGGTGCGAGCCCACCGGCTCTCTGGTCAAACATAGGTGGGGTTGGCTGGATATTAGCATGTTGTCTTTCCCCCCATTGGTTTGAGCCACGTGGTGCATTTCCATTTGCTCTATATGGCTCATATGTTTGATCGTTTCTTTCCGGCCTTCTAGGTGGGGCCGGAAAGCTTTCCTGGGCTTTGGATCCTGAATTAGTGGGCTGGTGCATTGCATAGTGTGACGGGAAGTGTTGCTGGGACGGGCGAGGATTCATGTAATAATTCTCTTCAAAAGGCTCATGTGCGGACTGTCCGGATACGTACCCGAACCGTCCGTGGTCATATGCGGACCGTCCGTCATTGTATGCAGACCATCCGGCTGGGTAGTTTGGGTTCTGTGTCATATGTGGTGGCTCGGGCGCATATCTAGGTAACTCATTAAAAATAGGCCCGGCTGCTGTTGGCCCGGACGGTCCGCGCTCACGTGCGGACGGTCCGGGCATGTGCAGATCGGCTGGTTTGCCGCCGATTTGCGGTTGCTTAGGGTATGTGTCCATCGGCATCCCATAAAGGGGTTGTGACTGGTCGTGACAACCTGCAGCCGATGTGTTATGCGCGTTATCTCCCAACTCAACCTCGTGCGAAGGAAAATTTGCGGTACTAGATTTATCGAATGCACGTACTAGTCTCTTAAGATCGCTTTGCATACCCCCTATGATGTTCTGCATTTGTTCACGCTGATCTTCTACATAATTTCTAAGAGATTGCAGATCGTTGGTATTACTTACATTGGGGATATCTGGCGTGGGTTGGAGCGAAGCCGGATCCGTTGCCCGATGTCGGACGACCTTGTTGTTCCTGTCCACTTTGAAGTTGGCCAAGAACTTTGCTTTCGCCTCCTGGATCATCCGCTCCTTGTGCTCCTCAAACTGGAGCTGCTCGTCAGCCGGCAAGGTTTCCCAAGTCGGCTCTATGATGTTGCTTAGAGAAATATCAGAGCTATCCTTTGAACCGGCCATTGAGGGCCGATCTGATGAGCTTAGATGTGTTTTCCCCAGCGGAGTCGCCAAAAAGTATGTTGACGCCTTTTTGGAGCGCCAAACACTCAACAAGAACCGTGGCGGTGCCTTCTGCACAGGGGCGGACGGTCCGCGCGCAGGGGCCGGACGGTCCGCGGCCTGGTGCGAGGCGCGGTGGTGCTCTCTGCGCGAGGGCGGACTGTCCGCGGCCTGGGGTCGGACGGTCCGCGGCCTGGTGCGCGGCTAGGGCTCCTGCCTGACGGCCGGACGGTCCGCGCCCTGGGGCCGGACGGTCCGCGCGTACGCAGGGACGGCGGAAGATCGCCGACGGCGCCTAGATCTCGCTCCCGGGAGGGACCCCGTCGGGGAGTAGAGATCCTAGGTTGTGTCTAGGCTCGGGCTGGCCGACCTAGACTCCTCTAATCGACGTAGAGCCGAAGAGAGACGAAGAATTTGAGGATTGGATATCTAAACCTAAACTAGACTAGAACTACTCCTAGGATAAAATGCGAAATAGAAGTTGTATTGATTCGATTGATGATGATTACAAATCGGCCGTATACCTCTCTATTTATAGAGGAGGGGGGCTGGACCCTTTACAAACTAATTTCCGAGCTTTTCCCGTGATTTTAGCTAACAACCGTAACACAAAACTCGGAACCCTAATCTGTTCTGCGCACGCGCGGACCGTCCGGCCCCCAGGCGCGGACTGTCCGGACCGCGGACCGTCCGGCCTCAGGGCCGGACCGTCCGCAGGCTCAATTACGGTTCGAACACCAACTACCATATATTATATTATATTTTTTCCCACTGCATCCACATCCGTCCACAGCAAACAGCAGGGGAGCTGGGCCCGCCTCCACCACATCCCGCCGTCCACAGCAAACAGCATGCATGTGCCTGGGCCCGCTCGGTTTAGCGTAGGGGAGCTGGAACGCTGTATTTAGCGTAGCATCTGTAGGAGAGAGAGTGTGGAGTTTGCTTTACAGTCCACCGCTGCAGCACATATACTCACTCTATATCTTTACGGTTGCGTTCGCAGTCCGTGACTGCGGACAGCCTTAGACTCTATCAACAACGTAACTTAAATTCCGTCCCTAAAGATTTTTTTTTGGCTCTGAACCCTCCGCTTTTCTTATACTGTTGTTTGTATTAGACTCTATCAACAACGTAACTTAAATTCCGCTTTTCTTATACTGTTGCTTGTATTAGGCTCTATACAACGTCTCCTAAATTCCATCTCTAAAGAAATATTGTTTGCCCTTTACAGCACACTTCAAAAGATTATATTCTCTATATTTTTTTCATATTCAACAACATTCTCTAAATTCAATCTTCTATATCTACATATTAATAAAATACATATAATACCATATTTATTCATTGTTTTTATATATTTTAAATTGGTTCTAACGTACGACATTAAAACGATGACATTAATAATTTTTTAATACTACACATTTTTGAGCGTATAAATATTATCCTGAAAAATAACGTGTATGTATCTATACTACTTATTAAGAAGGTAAGAGTAGTCGGCCGTTCTGTCCTCCCCGTTCCGCGCGCAGAAAAAAAATCAAATCGTAGTTGCTCAGGGATCGAACCTTGGATCTATTGAGCAAAATGTCAGGCCTTCCACCCTCTAGCCAACGTGACTCATGTTAAATTGTGTACAACTTCAACTAAAACGTCTTTTGTGTTTAATTCGCCGTCCACTCTGTATGCTCACTGAGTCTAGAAAAACATTTATAGCTTGGCCCCTGATCTTTCTGGAATTTGGGACGCAATCCAGGAAATAAAGAAAATAGGAAAAAAGAGTTTAGAAATTGATTTTTAGTTTAAAAATAATTGCAGAAACCCATTTAATTCATGGAAATTTCATATTAAATTCAAATGAGTTCATTCCAATTTCTATAATTCTATAATATTATTTTTTATCACATAATACCTCTGTTTTGTCATGAAAACAACAATAAAATTGATTTCCTAATTAATCCTATATCAAATACATAGAAACTTTGGAAATTCGTAACTTCCCCGTTTTAATTCCAAATTGAACTGTTCCAGTTGTGTTAGTCTCGTATGAATATTTACTACGCAGTAACAACATTGATTATACCATGTTTCATACTTTTATAATTAGATATTTATTTATCCTATGTTAATTGGGTTAATCTATGTCTATTGGATTAATTTATTTAATATATTAATATAGTCTATACTACTTATTAAGAAGGTAAGAGTAGTCGGTCGTTCTACCCTCTCCCGTTCCGCGCGCAGAAAAAAATCAAACCGTGGCTGCTCAGGGATCGAACCTTGGATCTATTGAGCAAAATGCCTAGCCTTCCACCCTCTAGCCAACATGACTCATGTTAAATTGTGTACAACTTCAACTAAGACGTCTTTTGTGTTTAACCCGTCGTCCACTCTGTATGCTCACTGAGTCTAGAAAAACATTTATAGCTTGGCCCCTGATCTTTCTGGAATTTAGGACGCAGTCCAGGAAATAAAGAAAATAGGGAAAAAGAGTTTAGAAATTGATTTTTAGTTTAAAAATAATTGCAGAAACCCATTTAATTCATGGAAATTTCATATTAAATCCAAATGATTTCGTTCCAATTTCTATAATTCTATAATATTATTTTTTATCACATAATACCTCTGTTTTGTCATGAAAACAACAATAAAATTGATTTCCTAATGAATCCTATATCAAATACATAGAAACTTTGGAAATTCGTAACTTCCCCATTTTAATTCCAAATTGAACCGTTCCAGTTGTGTTAGTCTTGTATGAATATTTACTACGCAGTAACAACATTGATTATACCATGTTTCATACTTTTATAATTAGATATTTATTTATCCTATATTAATTGGGTTAATCTATGTCTATTGGATTAATTTATTTAATATATTAATATAGTATTCTAACTTTATGGTTATACGATGTTTGACCATTAGTCTTGCAAACACACACACTTACCTTTTTGTTTAAGCAAAAGCGTATGGTGGTACGTGTCCGATGACTAACGATGTACGAGGGAATTTCTTCCGGTATGTGTGAAACATGCTCTCCAATAATGAGACCATGCAAATCGTGACATATATCGAAGTCTGCATGATACTGATGGTTGCAATATAGTGGTGAAACAGATAGATTATAAATAACAAAATTTATGTATGGTGAGAATCACAAATTGATTATCTATACTACTTATCCCTACTACTAATTAAGCATGGAGAGTGGGTGCCTGGCGCGTCCATGCCCCCGCCTCCCAATCTCTACCGTCCTGGTTCCACCAACCTCACAGGCCGCCCACACCGAGCAGGATAATCCCCTCCACCGCCATCAGCGCTCGCCCGCGCAGATCCCGCTCTCAGCGCTCGCCCGCCATCCGCGCTCCATGCTTAGGTCCGCCATCAGCGCTCGCTTGGCTGCTCGACGCATTCGCCAGCGCCACCTTCGACCAGATCGACCCCGCCTACCGCGAGGCCGGAGGGGACCCTTTTGTGGCCGCTAGTATCCTGTCTTCCACGCAGGACATGCACCCTCCGCAGCCCCCCGCCGCCACTGGATCTCTCGCCGCACAGTGGATCTGGTGGAAGAAAGGCTGGTCGGAGGCCCAAGCAGGTTGCGGTGGCCGCTACGGGCATGGTCGCGGACGTGATTGGCAAGGAGTACACATGATCCGCGGCTAATTCTGTAGTAAGCATGCCAAATGCTTGGAAGGGTCGGGACGGGGAGAGCGATGGCGACGGGTCTGGTGGCCGCAAGGACAGTGTTGAAGAGGCAGAGCAGTTCCTTTGCTCCATGCTCGGGGATAATTCCGAGCTTGGCATGGGTGTTGTCAGAGACGTGCCAGGTGAGCCTGTGATGCATTTTTTCACTTGCTGGTCTATAGTTGTCCGTTCAGAATTCTTCATTTTGACCAATCGGTGCCATGCCGCCGTTTTCATGACTCGACTGAATTCTGGAATCTAGACCTTTAATTTGTAAACCCTATGCCCTTAGATGCAGCAAATGTTTAAAAGATATATATACAGATGTTCTATTAGGAGCAACATATTACAAGAACATGAAAATGGATCCTTTAGATCAAATATCCAGTGATTTTTTAGCAAAGATCTTATGAAAAGAATGAACTTCTGGCTTCTTGTTGCCTACTATTTGCTCATGCTCCAGCCTCCAGCTAATTTCAGTGCCCGCCACAGAAGATGAAGCATGGGCTATTCAAGCTCTAGAGTCAAGGTGGAAGAGATTTTGACATATCCGTAGAAATGAAGTTCTACTAATTTCGCTTACATACATAGGCATATGACTGGTGCTTGTTTTCTACTTGAACTTAGGTAGCAGTCATGGTTCGTTCTCGATAATACTGCTTGCTTTTTTTACACAGCTGGCGTTAACGACACAGGTTGTATGGTCCTTGATGAACAAACAATACCTGGGGTCATAGATTGTCTGCGTGCATGATAGATGAGAAAAAAATAGCCAGCCGAGGGTGTTTGGATTCACAGCAGATGGTTGAGAAGCGCAATGCGCAAAAACTGACATAAAGGTAACCACTTTGTTAGCGGGTGATTTGTTGCAAAACTCTAGGAACTCCTCAGTTGGCCTAAAACAACGTGTTTCTGTACTGGTTGATCTGTTTTTGCAGGGTAGCTAAGCAGTTTCGCAACTAATCATTTGCCTTTGGACAACCGTGTTGAAACAAGGATCGGTCCCGCATCTATACATGTCATTAGCCACACAGCTCAGGAAAACCTTAGTCCCCCATTTGGTTCTCCTAAACATACATATTTTTTTCTTAGAAATATCTTAGAATTATATTTTTGGGTGTATCAGCATGAGCATGAGGTGTAAAATCATTGCAGATCCGTAAAAAGCTAGAATGATGCTTGGATCGAACTTATCCTTGGTCATGATTTGTGGTGCTAAGGGAACAGTGATAAATTGATTTGAGGTTTGCAGGTGTAATCATGTGTATAATAACCTTTTTTATTTTTCCTCTGTCCGTGTGGTGTAGTACCTGAAAAGCAAAATGATGCCTGCATTTGTTGTGCTTATTGCTGTTAAATATTTTTCTAATTCTAACAGGTCAGTGCCTTGCTTCCTAGCTGTAGCTAGAATGCATGGCCTTATACTTTTATCTACTTTGCTTGGCCTCTACATCAGACAGAGCCTTGAGGGCATTCATTTATGTGGCCAAGTGTTGGTTTGTAATCTCCCTTGCTGGTGAATTCCTAGAGACAATTTGGGGATTTGTTGTGATGAGAAGGTTTTATTGGGCTTTTGGGCCCGGGGAGTCACGTGTTGTGATCTCATCACTCCTCAAGTGCCATCTTGGCGTTCTGCACTTGAATGGTGATGGTTCGTGAGATGTGATTAGGAGTGGTAATGGATTATGTCTTTTCACAATTTGTTTGAACCCTTTAATTAATTTTAGTTCAAAAGTGAATAAAAATAAAACATGATTCTGATCCGATCTGATCCTTAATTTTATAGTGTAAAATTTATAGCTCGTTACCACCCTATATGTGATTGTGAATTTAAGATTAGTGGATTTGACTTCTGACCGGTTGTTGCCTGCTAATGTCCCGTTTACTGGAATCCTAAGAGAGGACTGAAGAACAAACCTAACAACATGGTACATACAATATTTGTAGCCTAGACGTCGCTCTCCATGCTCCCCACCTCGTGGCAACGCACGGGCACATACCTATTTATATATAAGTTATCATAGTATTATATGTCTCCGTTGCAACGCACGGGCACCCACCTAGTATATATATTAGAAATTAAATAAATGATTCGCGTCATTGCATCGGTATTACCGAGCATGAACTAGAAATTAGTAAAACATGAAAAAATCTATCGTTGTCCAGCACTGTCGCCAGCGGCTCAACCAGTCTAGGCCCCACCAGCCCCGTTACTGTGTTGCGATGATTTTGTTGTAATCACTGGATAACGGATACACAGTGCATCGCTACGAATAGAGTGCAGGACAGCGTGCGTGTAATACTCAAAATTGTATACAAGGAATATATAGTGGTCTTCTTATTTTGTATGTCATATATTCATCATAACTAAGAATGATTAATCAAAACAAATGATAACAAAATAAAAGAATATGCATCACATTGGAGTTTTTATGTTTGCGCATTAGATAAAAACAATAAGGATAATAATAATATAAGAATGACTAGAAGTTGGATTAAACCCTAAATGGAAATTAGGGTTTCAAAATAAGAAAAAGAGAAGAGATATAAAAATATAAATAATATATATAAATAAATATCTTTAGACTTAGTATTTGTAATTGCACAAATATAGTTTGTAAATGATAAGCCACCAAGTTGGAATTTAAATTGAAATTTAAATTGAGATTTAAATAAGAGGAAAATGGAATGGGAAAGAAAAAAGGAAAAAAAGCTAAAAACCTTGCTTGGGCCGGCTTTCTTCTGTTCAGCCCACTCCCCACTTCTCTCCCTATACGGCCCACTCGCGCCTCCACTGCGGATACTCACTGGCACCCGGGCCCGCGCGTCAGCACTCCCTCTCGCGCGCTACGTCGGTGTCTCCCTGGCTGTGGGCCCCCCTTGTTGGCTCAATCTTCTCCACCGAGCCCTCCGCGCTGACCGCAACAGCGCGCGAGAAAACGCCGCCGGCTGACTCGAAGTCCGCGGACGCGCACCTCCACGCTTTAAGGCCACGACTCCCTACTCGACCGCATCCCTATCCCTCTATTACTCTGTGCCCCAAGCCATCGCCACTATCGCAGAGGGAGAAAGCACAGGAAGCTGCGCGCCATTGATAGAAGAGGGAGAGCGCGCAGGAAGCGGGAAGGGACTTCCATCCCCGTTCTTCATCCGATGGGAGCTCTGGAACTTTCGGTCGGGTGCGTGGATCCAAACGGAGGTGGGATTGACGCCCGCGGGACCTTGGCGTGGCGTGAATTGCTCACTGGAGCAAGGGGTTTGCGCCGAGAAGACCCCCACCATGGTCTGACCTCCACGCAGCACCACCGCCGGTGAGCCCCCTCTTCTCATGTTCGCCTTCATCTCCGTTATGCGTTGTTGTACCCACGTTTGATGGTTAGGCACGTATGCGCCTAATGCGCATCGCTCTGGCGAGAGCTCGCCGCAGTAATCCTTGCGTCGCCGTCGCCGGAGTTGTGAGTGGGAGAGATTACCGTGAGCCGTAGATCTTTTGGTGGATGGCTCGGATTAGGAGGGGAGATAACGCTTCGCCTAGATGTCATCTGAGCCGCACATCTGTGGATGGGCGGAGCAAAAAGGGTTAGAGCGTGAGCGGATCTGGGCCGTAGATTTTGGATCCGACGGTTAGCGGTGAGCGCGGGTGAGTAGCGCGTCTGGTTCTAATCTGGCGTGTTCATTTTAGATTGGACGGTCAGATCTATCCGACACCCTTTCGCTGAGTAGCTTTTGCAGAGAAGCCCTCATATTTTTAGGTAAACAACCCGCCGTCCTCTTGGTTTATTCACTGAGTCATAGAAATCTTATAGTTTAGCCCCTACACTATTCGGAATTTGAGGCGCCATCCAGGGAATAGTAAAACAGTGAAAAAGAAATTAGAAAATGGATTTTTAGTTTAAAAACAATTCCAGAAACTTGTATAATTCATATTAAATCCATTTTAACTCCAAATTGAGTCATTCCAGTGGTATTAATTTTGTTTTAATATTGTCTATCAACTAGTAACACTGTTTAACCATGAAACTTGAATTAAAATTGTTCATTGAAATTAATCTATTCTAAGTGTTTAATGACTTCAGAAATTCATAACTTAATAACTGTAGCTCCGAATTTAGTGGTTCTTGTTTCTACGATCTCGTTTCGCAGCATAGAATACTATCATGCATTTGGTTCTATTGAGGATCCAGAGGTTCAGCTGGTAGAGACTGCTAAGCAGGAGCTCATTGAAGGCAAGTTGTGCTCTTGATCACTTATTTTTACCTAGCCATGTTCTTATTAATCATAATGATCTGCATAGGTTAATTTTGATGGGATCCAATAGGTCACCCCAGTTTTGACTATCTTTATACCTTGTTTTACCACTGAATATATTTGGGTAGTACTTGCTATTGCTTTATGTGGTTTTGGGTATGGAGATACATTATTCATGATTACACTTTTATTACCTGTCTATTATTACTATTCATGTTAAGATCATTATGTTAATGGAAACATGGAGCGACCACCCGGGAAAACAGTGCTACCACAAGGGTAGTATGGGATGCCCTTGGCTGATTAACTAGGAAAGCTAGTTGATGACTACCTTACTCGATAGAGGCAAGGGCAGTAGGGGAGTGGTCAGTGTAGGGAGGTCCTTGGGTTGATTTTGCTGCGATGGCGGTCAGGCGAGGGATTCCTGCACTAGAGCTTCCTATAAACTGTAGCGGGTTTTCTGAAGCTAGTGGAACTTTGTAAAGGCCTCGCAGTGTTACCCTGCCTCGCCTCCTCGGTAGAGGTGTATGGGATTGGCTGTCTCTTGGCAGATGGGTAACATGACTTGTGGGTAAAGATGCGCAACGTCTACAGAGTGTAAAACCGGTATACTAGCCGTGCTCACGGTCATGAGCAGCTCGGACCCTCACATGATTAATCTATTGAATTAAAACTCAATTTGTCATTTGCATCGCATTGGGATTATTTTATTATTACTAAGGTTTGGTATTTACTTCTACTTAGTAATTGCTAATAAAATTTTGACCAACTTATAAAAGCAATGCTCAGCTTCAACCTTTATTTTGTTGATTAGCCTTACACTTCACATGAACTCCCACCTTTGGGCGAGTTCATGCACATTATTCCCCACAACTTGTTGAGCTATGAACGTATGTGAGCTCACTCTTGTTGTCTCACACCTTCGCACAGGAGAAGAACAGGTGGTCGAAGAGGAGCTGCCTAACATTGAGGCATTCGACTTGATCTAGGTGGCGTCTCCCAGTCAGCTCTGTGGCGCCAGGGAATAATATTTAGTTCGCTTTATTTTATCATTTATTTTTGTAAGACTTCCACTATATAATAAGTACATTTATGATAATTATGACATTTATCTCTATGCACTCTATTATTATATGTGTTGTCTTCTCTGGCGCATATATGAGATGCACCCGACTTTGTTCCTTAAATCCGGGTGTGACAGTGCGCTACTTTAGCGAATGATTTGCAGTTCATTGCTCGAGGCTTTACAGGACAGTTCAAACTTTAAATTTAGCATACAGAATGGTATAGAGTTCCTTGTTGGAGAGAGTCTTAGCACTAATCGCATGCAAAGCTTGGTGCTTTGCCAATCAAATGATGCTTGCAAGGAAGCCTTATTGGTTTGATGTCTAACTTGCCACATTGTGTCTAGACCTGTTCAAACGTCGAGTCGAGTTAAGGTCGGGTCGTGGGCCATTTATCACGCCCTGTACCGACCCGTGCCTAGTGTCGGGTCAGGTCGGGATGGCCCGTGCCTCCCTGTTTGATGTGTCGGGTCAGGTTTTTTTGGGGTTGGGTCGGGTTTTTTGGCTTTGGGTTGGGTCAGTGTAACACCCAAATTCTGAATTTGGGATTGGAAGAAGAAATCTGGGCAAAGTACCCTTGATAAATAAATAAACTTTATAATTCATTTTTTTAAAAAAAGGTAAATGATCATAATAAAATAACGATGGTTAAAATAAATCATAATAAAGATTAGACATTGGAAAAATGTTCCTATCAAAACAAAGGGAGAATTTTTGAATATACCTTTAATTCTACTACACACTCAAATAATAATATATTGCTATAATGTGGTGTGTGTACTTCATGTTGAAAACATTACTTAGTTAATATAATAATAAAATAAATGAAGAAATACTATGTAGTAATTGTGCATCATGTGAAAGTTTATCTTGTGCATAAATTTGAAATTTAGAATTTAAAACTTGGTTTGATTTGAAATTGAAATAAGAAAGGAAAATAGAAACAATAAAGAAAAGAGAAAAAAAGAAGAAGACCTACCACTACTTGGGCCGAATCCCCACTCTGGCCCAGTTACTGCTCGACTATACCAGCCCGTCTTGCATCCGTGCCGACAGGTGGGGCCCACTCGTCATAAGCCGCTCCCACCCACGCGTGCACCGTGAAACTGACCAATGGGCCCCGTCTGTCAGAAGCTCCACCCACCTCACCTCAACTAACTTACGCGCATCTCGGATTGTTGCGACCGCGCGCGGTAGCACTAGAATCCGACCGTGATTCTCGCCGATGGTTGGCAACATCCCTCCCGCGCGAACTCCCTCCCAGCCACCGTCACGTGGGCCCACGTGGCAGTCCCTGTCCTCCGCCTTCCTCGCGTGCCCCCTCGAATGGAGTCCGCATCGTAAGCCTGAGTGAACGGATCCGCCGTTCTTCGCGCGTGGAAATCACGCTGACCGTTCATCGGACTCTGCTGAGGGTGTATAAATACGCACGCGCTCACCACGATCTCTTCACCGAGGGCTCCATTGATTCCGCGGGTGGGTGTGCGGGGAGAGATTGGAGAAGCAGGCGGCCGCGGTCGATTCGGACCTCTGGACCGTGCCGAGATCGTGGAACCAGGCCGGGGGCATCTCCGGGGCGTCTGGGTGCTGGGGCGATCACCAATTTGGCGTGGGTGGCCATTGCGATCGGAGAAATCGTCGCCGGAATCGCGCCTTCGCCACAGACCCGCTACCCGCCGTGACCAGGGTTCCCTGCAACACACAGTAGGGTAAGACTACGTTCGTCGCGTTTATCTTTCTTAAGGCATCATTTTAGGCTGCTAGTATCCGAAACGTGTCCGCGGTTTGGAGCTTTGGGGCTTGCCAGTCATGGCTCCGCCGTGGCAGGGCAGTGCGCCGCCGTGCCTGTTGGCAATTTGGGAAGATGATGTCACGGCCGCTAGATCAGAAGCGGGCGGTTGGGATTTGATCTGGGTCAGAGAGACTATGGACCGTTGATCTGTCGGTGTGCGGCGTGGATTAGACGGGCGATACCTCTTCGCAACATTAAAATCTGTCCGTAGATCCGTTGATGAACGCTTGGGATCTGGTGTGGGCGTGGCCATCTCGGGTGGCCTCGGATCATGATCCGGTGGCTGTGATTCAGTACCGTTTCAGGGGGGGTCAGTTTTAATCTGGGCCGTTAGAATCTGATCGGACGACCGTGGTGCGATCATACCCCTTCGCGGGTCCATTTTACTTAAGAGCCCTCTGAAATCCTGAAAATGAACCCGCCGTCCAGGGACCCTGTTCCCTGTGTCTTGGAAAACTTGCACCGAGCCCCCTGCTATTCCTAGATTTCGAGGCCCAGTCCAGAACATTATAAAACCAAAGAAAAGTATTTATAAATGGATTTTTAATAGGAAAATAATTGCTAGAACTTCAATAATTCATAGAAAATGCATAGGAACTCCAAATTACTCCATTCCAGTTTCTAAAATTTTGTACTTTTATTCTCTATCACTTAGAGCCTCTGTTTTGTCATGAAAACAATATTAAAATTCATTTCTCACCTAATCCTATTTTAAACACATAAAACCTTTGAAAATTCATAACTTAAAATCTATAAGTCCAAAAATTATGATTTCTGTTCCTAGAATTTTATTTTAATGTGTAGATTATTACTGTGTATTTTGCATATATGTTTGGTGTAATGTTAATTTTGCCTATACCATGTATGTCTGTGTTGCTACGTTTAGCAGTGAGGACACGTGTCATCTGAAGATCATCCTGGTACCTGGAATCTCAAGTCCCAGGCAAGTTGTGCCCTTGATCACTTCTTTTTACCCACTCATGTTCTAATTAATCATATGATCTGCATAGGTTAATTTTGATGGGACCCAATAGGTTACCCTAGTTTGACTATCTTTATACCTTGTTCACCACTGAATATTTGGGTAGTACTTGCTATCGCTTTATGTGGTTTTGGGTATAGAGATACATATTACTATTCATGATTATACTTTTATTGTCAGTTGTTATTTACTGTTCATGATAAGATCATTATGTTAATTGGAACATGGAGAACCACCCGGGAAAACAGTGCTACCACAAGGGAGGAATGGGACCCCTTGGCTGATTAATTAGGAAAGCTAGTGGAAGACTACCTTACCCGAAAGGGGCAAGGGCAGTAGGGTAGTGGTCAGTGTAGGGAGGCCCTCGGGAGGATTTTGCTGCGATGGCGGTCCTGCAAGGGATTCCTGCATTGGAACTTCCTATAAACTGTAGCGGGTTTTCTGAAGCTAGTGGAACTTTGTAAAGGCCTCGTAGTGTTACCCTGCCTCGCCTCCTCGGTAGAGGTGTATGGGAAGTCGCGATCCCTTGGCAGATGGGTAACATGACTTGTGGGTAAAGATGCGCAACCTCTGCAGAGTGTAAAACTGGTATACTAGCCGTGCTCACGGTCATGAGCAGCTCGGACACTCACATGATTAATCTATGGAACTAAACTCAATTTGTCATATGCATTGCATCGCAGGTGAGGTTGTTACTTTTGTTCTACTATTTAATTGGGTTGGTATTTACTTATACTTAGTAATTGCTAATAAAATTTTGACCAACTTTAAAAGCAATGCTCAGCTCTAACCATCCTCTTTGGTAAGCCTTACACTTCACGTGAGCTCCCACCTTTGGCGAGTTCATGCACATTATTCCCCACAACTTGTTGAGCGATGAACGTATGTGAGCTCACTCTTGCTGTCTCACACCCCCCCCACAGGTCAAGAGCAGGTACCGCAGGATGAGGCGCATGGAGGATGCTGCGATGTTTTCGTGAGAGGTCTAGGCCGTCGTCTCCTAGTCAACTTTGGGTTGCTGGACCGTTGTCTCCTTATAATGTAATTATTTATTTTGTATAGAACTCCTATTATATAGTAAAGTTCTGACATTCGATCCTGTGCCATGATTCATCATATGTGTGAGACTTGGTCCCAGCACACCTGGTGATTATGTTCGCGCCCGGGTTTTGGACCCCTAAAATCCGGGTGTGACAGTCAGGTTCTGGATCAAAAATCACGGCCCGTACCCGGCCCATGAATTATTATGGGTCAAAAAATATGGTCCATACCCGCCCGTTGCATTGGTCAGGTCAGGTTGGGCCGGATTGTTTTTGGCGGTTCGGGTCAGGTTGGTCGGGTGGCCCATGATCAGGTCTAATTGTGTTTAACTTTTTATGTTTAAGGTTAATTCTTCAATTCAAGCGACTAACCTTAAATAAAGTGTGACATAGTTAGTTGCGAACCAAATAAGACCTTTTATGTCTAAGGTTAGTTCTTCAATTCAAATGATTGGTCTTAAATAAAGTAAGGCATAGTTAGCCACGAACCAAACAAGCCTTGTGACATGTTTGGAAAGGCGTCATTCCAACCACCGCTCCCCTCTGTCAGCCAGAGAAGGAAGACTGGATGAACTGTCATCTTTTCTTGCCTTTTTTCCTTTGTCCTGTCACCATCGGTGATTTGCTAGGGGCACTAAACAGTTATTGTGATGTTTGGTCTTTAAATTCTCATTTTGCTACTAAATTAACATTTTCCTTCATCCTCCCTATTGGTGGCTTTTTGATCAAACACTAACGACGTTCTCGTAGTGAGTCCGGATCTTGGGGATGATTCCTAGGTTTCGCCCATGGAGGGTCGAGACCTTGAGGAGCGAGATAGTAAATAAGATGTAAGACAAATAACACTATCTCGAATGCGATCTTGAAAAGAATCCTTGTAATCAAGGGGATTATTATTTGATGTACCTAAGATAGTTATCCAGAATGTGGGACACCACCTCTATGACGACCACCATCTATTTGGGACCAAGCAGAGGTCGTTTCAGATTGCATTTTCTTCGGTTGTGTCTGCCTGATCAACATGTTAATAGGCAAAAACTTGTGGTGCCCCCTAGCCTGAATAAGCAAATGGATTAGGTCAGATCGACGTACCACCCACACTTGAGTAGGACAACACATCAACGATGATCAAACTGGATAGCACCATGACATCCGAGAGGATGGCCAGGTGATCTTGGTTGCACCACTTCTTAGGCCAGTTTAGACAGTCTCTGCTTTTGCACAGATCACCCCTATGACTCTGATTGCTTTATTGGTCGGTCAAATGGAACAACCTTCTTCATATATTTAGCAAGCAACTGATCAAAAGTAGGGTTGACTCTGCTGAGCTGGCCAGACGTTCTGGAATTATTTTGCTTCCTAGCACATATCTTAGGATGTTGTGGTCTGATGGTCTGAGATCGTTGCTGCTTCTAGTTGTCCGCGGACCGTCCGACCTCTATAGCCAGACTGTGCGCGCCTGCCTCGGACTGTCCGACCTTAGTGCCCGGACCATCCGACATACGCAAGATAGGTGACCATGATCGGGTATCCGGTCGTGCTTGCCCCCCAAGCGTCCAACCTACCCTTAAGATGGGGACATAAACTTAACACGATGATTAGAAATGGTTCAACAGCCATATCAACCACTGAGAGCAAAGATATTTATTGAACTATAGAACTTGCTCACATGAAAGAAACACATAATAGCCAACTCAATGATGTATAAGCTCGAGTATTGGTTGTACTAACAAATGAACCATTTACTTGAAACTATTCGACAACGATGACTATGTAGTTTGCAATTAAGCAATAATCGAATAGAGGTCAACAAATACCATAAGCATGTTCATCACATGAATATAACCAAAGCAAATTATAGTAAGAATCATAACTACCAATGACTGAAATACTTCGACTTCATATAAGCAACAATATATCGCAACTATCCATAAGCAAAATAATTTGGTTGCACTCCTCCATAAAATAAAGACGCATATGGAGCAAAATGATGCCATCAAGGATAACCGAACATACCTTGGGATGACGTATATGGCATAGATGAAAAATATGGACGATGCAATGATCAATAGCTTTGATGAGTTGGGGCAAACCTTTCACCCAAACGTCCTGTACTTGTTTTCTTCATTTTGTTTGCCTTCACTCCACCTCTTCCTAAAGCATCATCCTTACCTTGATGTTGAGAACTCCCATTAGGAATCCATGTCACGCCTCTCTTCTTCAACTCTTGTGCACCGAGTTTTTCTAGCCTCTTGTTGTGCCAAATTGATAGTCCAAGTGGGCTTCTCAGTTGTGAATTAGTGTTGGACAACAATACATATTCCTTAACCTCCGGCACATTAGGCTTTTTAAGTTCAGATTCAATACCTAGACTATCACTAGCTGATTTCTCTATTGTTTGGGCACTACTAGCCAAAGTATCTAATACTTCTTCTGGCTCTGTAACACATGAATTCAGGTCTAAACTTTTGGCTTTTCTATTATCATTCTTCACTACATAAACTTGCTTGACCATTCTATTCTTAGTTTGAGCTCTAGACCGATTCTTAGAAATAGAACAGTCTTTGTTATATGATTGTTTCTCAAAATCAGAATTGATATGAGCTAAATACTCTTTGTTATGTGGTCTAAAATATGAAGAAGAAAAAGCATTTGAATCATACCAGCCCCAAGATGGATAATGATGAAAATACGAATGAGCTAAACCGTACTGCATTGGCACTGGCGGCCCAAAAGGAGGATATGTTGCTAATGCATGAAACTCTTATCCTCACCAATTATGCATTAGAGCTCTATTGAATGACCATCCTATTGGTTTGAAAAGTTGGTGACTTGCATCAGGCTTAGTTCTTACTTCAGAAACAAAATGACTTATGAGATCTATTGTTTTATGAAGGGTGCTGGCAATGTAGATGCTTTTGGTTCATCAACCTCCACCAAAAGGCAGGGCATATGTTGAGCACCAAAAACGTATGTGCAGATGGTCCATGGTCTGGACTATTTGTCGTAGTAGCGCGAATCGTCTGTGCGTGCGCAGAATCAGTTAGGGTTCTGAATTTCTTGTGGAATTTGTTAGCTAAACCTGCGGGGTTAACTCGAGAACTGACTTATAATGGGTCCAGACCTCCCCCTTTATATATATGAAGGGCTACGACCGATTGAACCCCCCACAATCGATCCAGTCAGCTTTACTTCTCATTGTTACCTTATGCATTAGGAGTAGCTCTAGTTTAGCCCTAGTTTAGCCTCCCTCTTCTTCGACTCTTCACCTCTCTTTGGCTCTACGTCGACTAAAGGCGTCTTTGGTGGCTTACCGATGCCAAGACACGCCCTAGGATCTCTCCCCGATGGGGTCCCTCCCGAGAGGCGAGATCTAGGTCTGTTGCGAAGAAGACCCTCTATGCCATCGTGGACCGCTCGAGCCCAAGCATGGACTGTTCGGACATACACAGAGGAGGAGCCGCTTCTGCACCTAGGTCGCATACCGTCCGACCCTATGCTGTGGACCGTCCGCACCTCCACAGTGAGCACCGCCAGGTGGTTCGTTCCAGTGTTTGGCACCCAGATCGGTGCCAACACATACATACAGATCCAACCTCAACTAAACCCTCAACCATTAGCACATCCGATGCAAAAGGGTGACAAGTGAAAAAATACACAACGACGTGAGGTGGTAGGTGAGGAAGGGGTAGCATAGCACGAGGGCACGATGGGATAACACAACACTCAAAGTCATGGCATGTCAGTAGCTCATAAGAGAACTCACGACATGAGTGCATGACATGCAACAACAAACTGAAAAGTACATCTCACAAACTCACAGCATAATCCCAAATCGGCAAAAGGAGAGCCTACACTCATCGTTGTGCGAGTGGAGAGACATCGGTGTGTCGACCACGACCTTGTTTGTTTCAACTTTTTACAACTTCTGGCCACTAAAAGATGTTGTGGACTGCCAAATGCTTAATTTTTAGCCAGCTCCTATAAAAATCGATTTGTTAAAAGCCATCCGAAATCAACATAAACACATAATTGGTCAAGTCGTTGCAATAGTAGTAATTCGTCCCTTTCTAGATCCTAAACCATATGGATACCTTTATCTTCCTCCGCACGTAATCCCAACAATACTCAGATTCTCTTCACAGCTAGATTCTCCCTATAACTAGATTCTCAGAAAAGCTTGTTAGAAAAAGCTAAACCAAATAGGCATGCAGTAGCGTCTGCCCATGATTCAAAGACCACACCACTTGTCCGACTGGACGTCCTCATGCCATAGCCTGCAATAGCATGAGGCAGGCCACAACGTCCTCGCCGATGGAGGTGAGAGGTGGGCATTTGACATGGAGCTTTCCTCTCTATTGACGAGCATGTGGAAGTGGCAGCAAATGCAGAGTGGATGACGGAGAAGCAGAGCATCATTTTGCAACTATTCCTAGGCCTGTGTGCGAGAGCCACGACGTCATAGAAGGACAGAGGGAGACCAAAGATAGCCAGATAAGACTATCTCTAGCAGACTCCCTATCTCACTCCCTATCTCAAACTTCACTCTACAAATAGTGTAATCTACAGTGCAAAACAATACTTTGCACGACCGTTTACACGGCCTGCCTCATGTGTGTGACTGCTGCTGGTGATCAATCATGGGGAAGGCCTTCCAGCAAGGGTACTGTTGGCCACTGCAACGGTTGATCCTGAGATGCAGTGCGAAGGTTGCTAGTTTTAGGCACAATGAATGCATCTACGAGCACAAGCCCTCCAAACCATACCGAGCACTTATGCATCTGCCATGTGAGAGCTCGACATGGTCTGATCTCTTATGAAGGCCTCTAGGGTTTACTCACCTACTTGTTGCTAACAAAAATTTCACCAAGTGGATCAAGGTAAAGCCAGTGATCAACACGACCTCCTCTAAGGCTGCCAGCTTCATTAGAGAATTCGTCTACTGCTTTAAGGTCCCAGACTCCATCATCACCAGCAATGGGACCAACTTCACTAAGTCACCCTTCCTCGAGGTATGCAATGACATCAATGTCCAAGTAGACTGGGCCGCAGTCACACATCCCAAGACCAATGGTTAGGTCGAGCAGGTCAATGTCTTGATCCTTAGGGGCTAAAGCTCACATCTTAGACAAACTCCAGAAGTTTGTAGGTTTGTGGGTGGTCGAACTCCCCTTACTATTGTGGATTTTGTGGACAACCCTGACTCAGTCCATCGACTTGAAGCCCTTATTCTTGGTCTATGCTTCTGATGCAGTCCTTATAGCCTATATCGAGTATGGTGCTCTAAGGGTCACCAACTTTGACTTGCTTGAGGAAGTAAGGGAGATGGCAGCTACAAGGTCGGCCAAGTATCAACAAGTGCTTCGGCCAAGCCACGATGAGCACGTTCACCTGAGTTTCTTCAATGTGGGCAATCTTGTTTTGAGGCAGGAGCAGACGACCAAAACCGACACAAGCTATCCCATCTTGTGAGAGTTCATATGTTGTCATTCAAGTCCTACGATGGGGTTACCCCTACTTCAATGACTCCCACAATAGGAATCCTGAACATTCCCGTCGGCTATTATAATTCATGTCAGTCTTTGACCAAACCGACAGGAATTAAGTAATTCATGTTGGTTGAGATGTAGCCCATGGGTATAAACTTAACTAATGTCATCCCCCTAACATCTGACAGGGATAAGAGTAATTCCATTTGGCCCCTTCCTATAGCCTACGACGATTACAACTATCATCGGCCTCTTCCTCTAGCTAGCGGGAAATAGTTAGTTTTAGGGTAACATCGCATGGTCACGTTCTATTCCCTCACCCATGCCAATTGCTCGTCTCCTTTCCTCACAACCACCATTGTGTCGCGCCTCGGACGCCGCGTGCTGCACCCCAACACCAGCCCGCGTCGTTGTGTCGTTCCATCATCCCGACCACCGACAGGAATTCCCTGAATTCCTATTGTGTCCCAAGAGTTAATGGCTAGATTCCACTTCATAGCACTAATATGGGTACCATGAAAGCAACACTTGGAGGCCAACATAGTGGCCTAGATGGCATCTAGTTACATGCTTGGTGCTAGGACCATGTAGTGGAAATTTTGTAGATCGATGTAGTCAACTAGAGAGTTGATATCCTTAATTACTTGAGGGATCTTGCTTGGGGTGCAAGTAAGTAGATAAGCTACATGGCCTTAAGCTTTAGAGCTAATGCACAACATGCACAAAGGCACATGTGGCACACACAACAGTTGGCCTTGAATATGAAGTAGTTGGTCAAGAGATCTGACTACTATTGGGCGACGCTTCTAGAAGGTTGTTTCAAATGCTAGAAAGGCTACCAAGAGTGCCAAAAAATTCAGGGCCATTCAAGTTTCCCAGCTAGTGCTTTGAACCCCATCATCAAGACATGGTAATTAGGGGCTAGAGGATGGACATGATGTAACACCTCTGGTGTTAAGAATGCTTATACAATTCATATGCATCATGAAAGAATCCTCATGATGTAAGTGCAATCAACCCTAATTGAGGGTTTTGGTGATTAAATGACAAAACAAACAGAGATTCTAATAAGTTTGCTCCTAGCATGGTCATAGTTATTTTACAGACAGGAGAAGCACATATCATAAGAGTATGCAAATGTAAAAGCACAGCGGATTAAAAATTCTACATCTTATAGCGTGCTCCAAGTGCTTGAAAACAACGACTGTATTCATTTTATAATTCTTGAGTTATAGTAATCACCGTTCAATTAAGAGGGATCTGCAATGGTTAAGTAAGTTATGCAATGAGTTAAGTTCAAATTCCTTCAAATCCTCTAAGAGAATACTTTTCTAGATAATGAATGTCCCTGGAAAGACCTATCTTACTCTCCACAAAAGTTCCACCTTGGTTCACTTCTGTTTTATAAAAACTTGCTCTTTAGTTTCGGAAACCGGTTCAACCGGACCTGAAACCAGTTCAACCGGTTTCTGTACTGCTCCTTCTACCACCTCTGTCCTACCTGTCTGACAGTCAAAAGCTGTCAGAAAAGTCATGTGCAGAGATTTTTTGAAAACCGGTTCAACCGGATTTTTGCCCGGCTCAACCGGTTTTGGGTCCGGTCGAGTCTCCGGCTGAGTAGATCAGTGAACAGAGATCTTCCTGGTGGAAACCGGTTCAACCGGTTTTTGGTCTTTTTCTCCCAAATGCTACCAGCTTTTGGGGGATCCTTTAAATACCCCCCACACTCTCTCTCTCTTCATTGACTCCTGCTCTCTCCACGATTTCTCAGCTGACCAAACTCCAAACAAGGGCATTCAATTCACATCTCACACCCGAAATCGCATCTCCTTCAATCGCTTGAAGGATCCTTAGTGTGAGGTGAAGTCGATCTAACGCGCTATCAATTTCATCTTGATTCTCCCATTCTCTTTGTTCTTGAGCTCATTGCAAACTTAACCTTGTGCGGATTTGTTACTCTTGGAACCTTGCGTTCCTTGATGGTTAGAGGTTGCTTGGGAGTCTCCAAATTTGTGGATGACCCCAAGAAGTTTGTATCACCCGCTCTTTGAGCAAATTTGAGAAAAGATTGCCTTGACCTTGGTGGTCGGCTTGTGGAGGATTAGGGTTGGAAAAGACTCGTCCCTTTGTGGGCTCCTCAACGAGGAGTAGGACACCTTTGTGGTGGTTGCCGAACCTCAGGATAAATCGCGTGTTCTTGCGTGTTCCTGTTGAGTGCTTTAATTTGTTGGTTGGTTCATATTCATCTGTTCGAGTGGATTTTCTCTAGGGCAAGTCTTTAGCATAATCTCTAACTACTTCGTCACATTTGTTTAACTATTTATCTAATCTAAGTTGAGCAGGTTCAAACTTGTTCAGTTGTAAACAAAATCAACTGAACCGGTTTGCACTAGTGCAACTTGAATTTAACACTATCTCGAAGTTTTTAGTGGAAAATTTCAGGTGTAGCCTATTCACCCTCCTCTAAGCTACTTTTAATTGGTATCAGAGCTTCGTACCTCGTTTTACGCTTAACCGCGTGAGGAAACGATCATGTCTACTCAAAGGGACCATGTGGATCCTCTCCTCAAGGAAATCCCCGTCACATCTTCCGGTGAGGAAGTGGACCCCAAGGTCCTTGACCTCGCCATGAAGATTGCCGAGAAGATGTTCCTCAAAATGAAAGAGGAAGATGCTAAGAAAAAGGCCGAAGAAGAAGAATCAAGAAGAAAGGCCGAAGAAGACAAAGGAAAGGGAAAAAATTGAATACAATGATGACCTAGTGGAACTTTTGGTATCAAAGGTGATGAGCAAGGTAAGTCTCAACACCGAAGGATCATCTACCAAAAGTAAAGGTAACGATTTCAATAAAGTTCAATTTGATTATTCTAGAATTTTATTCCCAACTTCTCTTCCACCCCACTTGGAAAGTTACCAACTCTTAGTGAGTTGAACTATGATGAGTGGGCCAATAAGATGAAGTTGCATTTAATCGGTGTACGTCCTAGTCTTTGGGAGATTGTCAATATAGGTATGTACAAGCTCGCCCAAGGAGAAGAGATGACTCCGGGAATGATGCAAGAAGTTCACCGCAATGCTCAAGCAATGAGCATAATAAAAGGAAGCCTTTGTCCGAAAGAATACCGAAAAGTTCAAGGAAGAGAAGATGCTCGTGACATTTGGAACATTCTTAAAATGTCACATGAAGGAGACCCCAAAGCTAAGAGACATAGAATTGAAGCTTTGGAGAGTGAGCTTGCTAGATATGATTGGACTAAGGGTGAGTCACTTCAATCACTCTTGATCGGTTAATGGTGTTGGTAAACAAAATAAGAGTGCTTGGAAGTGAAGATTGGAGTGACTCCAAGGTCACTAGACTATTCATGAGAGCATACAAAGAAAAGGACAAGAGTCTAGCGAGGATGATAAGGGACTGTGATGACTATGAGGATATGACACCTCACCAATTATTTGCAAAGATTCAACAACATGAATCTAAAGAAGCCCCAATCAAGACAAGGGACACTCATGCCTTGATCTCAGATGAACAAGATAACCCCAAGAAGAACAAAGACCACAAGGCAAAGAAAGTGGTCGATACATCAAGTGATGAAGATAGCTAAAGTGATGAAGACACAACTATGTTCATCAAAACCTTCAAGAAGTTTGTAAGGAAAAATGATAAGTTTCAAAGGAAAGGAAAGAAGAGGACATGCTATGAATGTGGCCAAACCGGTCATTTCATAGCGGATTGTCTAAACAAAAAGGAACAAGAAGCCAAGAAGGAATACAAAAAGGATAAGTTCTAAATGGGGGGCAAGAACAAGGGATATTTCAAGAAGAAGAAATATGGTCAAGCCCACATTGGTGAAGAATGGAATTCCGATGGAGAAAGTTCTAGCTCCGAAGAAGAGGAAGAGGTGGCAAACATCGCCATCCAATCTACTTCAAGCTCGCAACTCTTCATCAACCTTCACGACGATTCCTACACTCCAACTTGCCTCATGGCAAAAGGAGATAGGGTACATTTGTTTAATGATGACTTTATTAGTGATGATGATGAACAAATTGCCATGAAAAACAAAATGATTAAAGAATTTGGCTTAAATGGATATAATGTTATCACTAAATTGATGGAGAAGCTAGATAAAAGAAAAGCAACTCTTGATGCTCAAGAAGACTTGCTCATCCTTGAAAAGGAGAGAAACCTAGAGCTTCAAGAATTGCTACTCAATAAAGATGAAATGCTAGAAGCCTTGACTAATGAAGTAACTTTAGTTAAGATAACTGTAGAGGATAAAGAAAAAGAAATGACAAATATGAAAACCTCTATAGTTAATCTTGCAAATGAAAAGGATGCACTTGAATCAAGCATGTTAAGCTTGACTGTCCAAAATCAAGAACTTCAAGTGCAACTCGAAAATTGCAAGAACATCAATGCCTCATCTTTATTGATTGAATCTAAGTCTAGTTCCTCAAATAATACCATTTGCAAACATTGTGTCAAATACCATGCTTCTTGTTGTTTGACTAACCATGCAAGGAAGAAAAGTCCACAGGTTAAGGTCAAAGAGATATTGAAGAGATGCTCTAGCAATGATGGGTTAAAGAAAGTTGAACCCAAGTACAAGCACTTGAAGCCCAACAATGGAAAAAGGGGGCTTGGGTTCAACTCATTTAAGGAAAACCCTAGCATAGTGCATAAGGGGTGGAGATCCCCCAAGTTCATAGAGGGAACCACCCTATATGATGCCTTGGGGAGGATTCACTCCTCAAATGACAAGTCAACTCAAGTAAAGGTAAACTTGAGTTCCACAAAGAATAAGATGAAGGAAGCAGGATCCACAAGTGGAGAAAAACTTATTGCTCCCATTCCTCATTCTTATCTTTGTGATTATATGTTGACTTGGGATTCAGGGAAATTGGTTGTGAAATATGTGGGTGCCTACACTAAAAGAAAAGTCATGAAAAGAAGTGTGTGGGTACCCAAGGCTATAACTAACACTGCAGGACCCAATTCAATTTGGGTACCTAAAAGCATAGCCTAAATTTGTTTTGCAGGTTTACTCCTCTGGTGGGTCAAGTTGGGTGCTTGACAGTGGATGTACAAATCACATGACCGGGGAGAAAGACATGTTTCATTCCTTGCAACTAACTCAAGAAGCACAAGAAATTGTGTTTGGAGATAGTGGCAAGAGTAAGGTGATTGGTATTGGTAAAATTCCTATCTCTGACCAACAATCACTTTCAAATGTTTTACTAGTAGATTCTTTAAGCTATAATTTGATGTCTGTTTCACAACTTTGTGGAATGGGTTATAATTGTCTATTTTCTGATGTGGATGTGAAGATCCTTAGAAGGGAGGATTCCTCAGTTGCCTTTACGGGTCGCTTGAAGGGCAAACTTTATCTTGTTGATTTCACAACAAGTAAGGTGACGCCTGAGACCTATTTAGTGGCAAAGTCCGACAAGGGTTGGCTTTGGCATCGCCGGCTAGCTCATGTCGGTATGAGGAATTTGGCCAAACTTCAAAAGGATAGTCACATCATTGGACTAACAAATGTTGTGTTTGAGAAAGATAGGGTTTGTGGCGCATGCCAAGCAGGAAAGCAACATGGAGTCCCACATCAATCAAAGAATGTGGTCACAACAAAAAGGCCATTGGAGCTTCTTCACATGGACCTCTTTGGACCCGTGGCTTACATCAATATTGGTGGTAGTAAGTATGGCTTAGTTATTGTTGATGATTTTTCTCGCTTCACCTGGGTTTTCTTTTTGAGTGACAAAGGTGAAACCCAAGAGACCTTGAAGAAATTCATGAGAAGAGCTCAAAATGAGTTTGAGCTTAAAATCAAGAAAGTGAGAAGTGACAATGGGACAGAATTCAAGAACATAGGTGTCGAAGAATTCTTAGGCGAAGAAGGAATCAAACATGAGTTCTCGGTTCCCTACACTCCACAACAGAATGGTGTTGTGGAAAGGAAGAACCGAACACTAATTGAAGCCGCTAGAACCATGTTGGATGAGTACAAGACCCCTGACAATTTTTGGGCAGAGGCGATCAACACCGCCTGTCATGCAATCAACCGCCTTTATCTTCACAAGATCTACAAGAAGACTGCCTACGAGCTTCTCACTGGTAACAAACCTAAAGTTAATTACTTTAGGGTATTTGGTTGTAAGTGCTTTATTCTTAACAAGAAAGTCAAGAGCTCGAAGTTTGCTCCTAGAGTGGACGAGGGTTTCTTGCTTGGTTATGCATCAAATGCGCATGGATATCGTGTTTTCAACAATACCACCGGTCTTGTTGAAATAGCGATAGACGTGACATTTGATGAGTCTAATGGCTCGCAAGGGCATGTTTCTCATGATGTTGCAGGAAATGAAGAACCACCTTGTGAGGCCATAAAGAAGCTTGCAATAGGTGAAGTGAGACCTCAAGAAAAGGATGATGAGGAAGGAACCTTATGGATGACCAATGAGTTTTTTGATGTGGGCGCAAAGGTGGTGGGTGATAAATCCTCCACCCAAGCAAACCCATCAACCTCAAGTCATCCAAGTCTTGAAGAAGGTCATCAACCTCAAAGGATGCCAATCGTGGTAGAAGATGAACATGAATGTGTTGATGGTGAAGTGCCTCTTGATCAAGTGGATGATGAGGAGGAGCAAATTCAAAGACAACCATCAGTGCCCCATCCTCGACTCCACCATACCATTCAAAGAGATCATCCGGTGGACAACATCCTAGGTAGCATCAGGAGAGGGGTAACAACTCGATCCTGTTTAGCAAATTTTTGTGAATTTTACTCGTTTGTCTCCTCTCTTGAGCCACTTAAGGTTGAAGAAGCGCTGGGTGATCCGGATTGGATAATTGCCATGCAAGAGGAGTTGAACAACTTTACCCGGAATGAAGTCTGGTCCTTGGTTCAAAGACCCAAGCAAAATGTGATTGGGACAAAATGGGTCTTTAGGAAGAAACAAGATGAACATGGCGTTGTTACAAGAAACAAAGCACGGTTGGTTGCCCAAGGCTACACTCAAGTGGAGGAACTTGATTTTGGTGAAACATATGCGCTGGTAGCAAGGTTAGAGTCAATTAGAATATTAATTGCCTATGCTACTAACCATGGTTTCAAGTTGTACCAAATGGATGTCAAGAGCGCATTTCTAAATGGACCACTACAAGAGAGGGTCTATGTGGAGCAACCACCAGGCTTTGAAGATCCAAGGAAGCCAAACCACGTCTATCTACTTCACAAAGCGCTCTACGGGCTTAAACAAGCCCCTAGAGCTTGGTATGATTGTCTTAAAGATTTTTTAATTAAGAATGGATTTACAATAGGAAAAGCTGACTCTACATTATTCACTCACAAAGTTGATAATGAGTTATTTGTGTGCCAAATATATGTCGATGACATTATATTTGGTAGTACTAATGAAAAATTTTGTGAAGAATTTAGCAAGGTGATGACGAACAGGTTTGAGATGTCTATGATGGGCAAGCTCAAATACTTCCTGGGATTTCAAGTCAAACAACTCAAGGAAGGTACCTTTCTATGCCAAACCAAATATACACAAGACATGCTCAAGAAGTTTGGCATGGAAAAGGCAAAGCACGCCAAGACTCCAATGTCATCAAATGGACATCTCGACCTAAATGAAGAAGGTAAACCGGTAGACCAAAAATTGTATAGATCTATGATAGGGTCACTGCTTTACTTATGTGCATCTAGACCTGATATCATGTTAAGTGTTTGCATGTGTGCACGCTTTCAAGCTAATCCTAAAGATTGTCATCTTGTTGCTGTTAAGAGAATCTTGAGATACTTAGTCCACACCCAAAACCTAGGATTATGGTATCCTAAAGGCTCCCTTTTCGATTTACTTGGCTACTCTGACTCAGACTATGTCGGTTACAAAGTAGATCGAAAAAGCACTACTGGGACTTGCCAATTCCTTGGGCGGTCCTTAGTGTCATGGAGTTCTAAGAAACAAAATTGTGTTGCACTTTCCACTGCAGAAGCTGAGTACATAGCAGCTGGTGCATGCTGTGCACAGTTGCTATGGATGAAGCAAACCCTTAGAGATTTTGGTTGTGAGTTTAATAAGATTCCACTACTGTGTGACAATGAGAGTGCCATAAAACTTGCAAACAATCTTATGCAACACTCTAGAACCAAACACATTGATATTAGACATCATTTCTTGAGAGACCACGAAGGCAAAGGAGACATCGAATTATTTCATGTGAGCACTAAAAATCAACTAGCCGATATCTTCACCAAACCCCTTGATGAGACTAGGTTTTGTTTTCTTAGGAGTGAACTAAATATCTTGGGTTCTCGAAACGTGTCTTAAGAACTAAAATTTGAATCGTGATTGATTGATCGATTGATATAAAATTGTTTTATGCTCAAAATGACATGCAAAATCCTGGTTTTATTGTCAAAATTACTCATGCCATATATATTGATTGTATTTTAGGCCTTACCGGGCTATATCTAAAATCTGGTTGAGTAAACCGGCTGAGTAGGCCACTCAACCGGTTTTCCTCTGGTGAGAACCGGTTGAACCGGTATAAAAACCGGTTGAACCGGTTTTTGTCGCCTCCGTGTCCGTGCTGTCTGTCAGCCCTATAGTCTACGCCGTCAGTTTCACAGACTGTGCTGTCAGTGTGGCAGGTTTTCCGTGTAGTCAACGTCATTTTCTGTGCGCTTTTACTGTTCACGCTGCAGCAAAACCTGTTGAACCGGTTTCATAACCGGTTGAACCGGTTTTGGTCCGCTGACCAGCCGCCGCCTCCTCCTTTTTCTCCTCCCCTTCCTTCTTTCACTCTTTACCCTTTCATTTGTTACTGCCGCCGTCGCCTTCACTTTTCCTCTCTCTCTCTCACTCACACCACACTCCAAATCCCTTTCGAGCCATCAAATCCTTGAGGAGTTTGTTGGATATTTGTTCCTCTCGGCCTCCTCCATCAACTCCTTCTTTTTTGTTGGGATTTCTGTGGTTGAATTGTTAGATCGAGGTATTGCCTTATTTTCTCATGTTTTTACTCGATCTAACATTGTTCTTGATTATCTTGTGTATCTTTTCAAGGATACTTTGTTGTTTAGGTGCTTGCCACACTTAAACTGTTTTCCTTTGTCTCAAACATTGTTTGAGTTTAGTAGTTTGGTATTGTTCGTTGTAGTTGAACCACTCACATGAACGGTTGAAGTGCATGCTCAATATCATACGTGTCTTTGCTCAAACATGTTTGTTAAAATCCTTGACCATCGATTTCCTCGCTCACAATATGTTCTCTTTTTTAAGGATGGTGCGTCGTAGGAACCCGTCAGTAGTTGAATCTGACTCCGATGATGATCAAGAAATTCGTGAAGAAACTCCTCCGCGTTCCAGATCCAAGCGCGGGCGAGGATCCAGAAATGTGATGCAAGGTGGTGAGGCCTCAGGGTCTCATAGTGCTCGCGGTCGAACGGCCCAGAATCCCTCCGGTCGGTCTCGACCCGCGGCCAATCCATAGGCTTGGGAGCCAACTAGCAATGATGACGGAGGCAAGGATGATGAAGTTGATCTCCCTTCTGCCAACACACCCATTATCCGAGGGTTGGTTCTTCACAGGGCGGAGGCCCGTCGATCTGCAAATGAGCCAGTCACAGATTTCACTGCCAGCGGAGGGTCTGCCCTTCTCCAGGACATCCGCTTCCAAAATCCTACATTACGTATTCGTGATGCTAGGATCGATGGTAATCGGTTCTGGACCCTCCAACATGTCGATTTTTATAATTCTGTGATTCTTCCCAAGAAGCATCAGCCAATCCTACATCAGAGATATATTAACTGGGAAGGATGTGAAGCAATTGGTGATCCAGAGATGACACAGGCTTTGAGGGCCTGTGAGAGGAAGAGGATGAAGAACATTATGGCATTCCAATATGATTGGAATGATGAAGTTATTGCTCAGTTCTATTCTACCCTTTGGATCAAGCTGGCTGATGAGGAAAGTCCTTATAACTTTCCTTATCTTAATTTCTATATTGAAGGCAGCTGGTACAAGGTGAGCTACCGGAGGTTTGCTCACATCCTTGGATTTTCTGATGGAGATATTTCTGGCGACAAGATTAAAATTCATGACTTTCGTCAGCCCACCAAGGATGAAGCTCGTGATCTTCATATATCTAAGACTGGTAAATTTTGGGAGTCTACCAATCTGCATAAGTTTTACAGATATATTAATTCTCTCTGCAGAATGACCCTCATTCCCAAAGGGGGTAATCAAATGAACATCCTGGGAGAGAGCAAAGTCTTGCTCTCATTTATGAAGCCAAATAGCTCTGAAAGCATCAATGTTTTTGACATGATTTGGCAAGAAATTATCCATGCTGCCTGCTTCCCTCTCAAAGGATGTCTTCATGCCCCCTTCATCATGAAGATGATTGAAGTGGTGACTCAGTTTCGCTATGAGAAAGGAACAAGACATCTATCTTACACCCCCTTTTGGATTGATCCAAACAATCCAGCAGGGCGTCTGAGGAAAGCCTCCTCCAGCTCTTGTTGACCTGCTGCTGCCGGCTCCTCACGCCCCTCTCCTAGTCGTGCATCTCCCACACCATGTGATCATGGTCGTGGTCGAGGTCGTGGTCGCGGGATGGGTGCTCGTCTGGCTGTAACACCCGGTTTTAAGGAACAAGGCCGGGTGCATCTCATACATGCGCCAAGAAGACAACACATATAATAACAGAGTGTATAGAGATAAATGTCATTAACATCAGAGTATTTATTACATAGCGGAAGACTTATTACAAAATAAAATAATAAAGATAAAACGAACTAAGGATCGTAGGCGCCAATGTCGACTGGGAAACGCCACCTAGATCAAGTCAAACTCCTCGATACTTGACTCCACTTGAAACCACCTGTTCTTCTCCTGTGGGGGGGGTGTGAGACAGCAAGGGTGAGCTCACACATGTTCATCGCTCAACAAGTTGTGGGGAATAATGTGACATGAACTCACCAAAGGTGGGAGTTCATGAAGTGTAAGGCTGATCAACAATAGAGGTTAAAGCTGAGCATTGCTTTTAAGTAGTTGGTCAAAATTTTATTAGCAGTTACTAAGTGTAAGTAAATACCAAACCATAAGTAAAGTAATAGAACAAAATTAATAACAAGCCCATGCAATGCAAATGACAAAATTGAATTTAAGTTCCATAATTTAAACATCAGAGAGTCCTGAGCCGCTCATGACCGTGAGCTCGGCTAGTATACCAGTTTTACACTCTGCAGAGGTTGTACCCTTTACCCACAAGTCATGTTACCCATCTGCCAAGGGGTCGCGACTCCCCATATACCTCTACCTAGGAAGCACGGCAGGGCAACACTACGAGGCCTTTACAAAGTTCCACTAGCTTCCGAAAACCCGCTACAGTTTATGGGAAGATCCAGTAAAGGGTTCCTGGCTGACTGCCATCCCAGCAAGACCAACCAGGGACCTCCCCGCACTGACCTCTCCCCTACTGCCCTTGCCCCTTTCGGGTAAGGTAGTCTTCCACTAGCTTTCCTAATTAGTCAGCCAAGGGCGTCCCATTCCACCCTTGTGGTGGCACGTGGTTCTCAAGTTAAGCTCTATGTTCCAATTAACATTAATGATAACAATATGAACATAAACAGAATAACAACAAGAATTGGAACATAGAGGTAATAAATGATTATCCCAAAACCATATAAAGCAATAGCAAACTACCCAAGTGATTCAGGGGTAAACAAGGTAATGAGATAAACAAATCTAGGGTGACCTATTGGGTCCCATCAAAATTAACCTATGCATGAGTATGTGATATTAAAGAACATTATTGGGTAAAAAGTGGTCAAGGGCACAACTTGCCTTCAATGAGCTCCTGCTCAGCTACTTCAACCTGCTGCTCACCAGTATCCTCAGCAACGAGCTCTTCTACTCGCCACGATACAAACAAGCACAGTGCATATAGAGAAATTAACATTACACCAAACATATAAATAAAGTACACAGAAATATTCTACACATTACAATAAAATCCTAGGAACAGGAATCATAATTTTTGGAGTTATAGAATTTAAGTTATGGATTTTCAAAGGTTTTATGTGTTTAAAATAGGATTAAGTGGGAAATAACTTTTCTTACTGTTTTCATGACCAAACAGAGGCATTAAGTGCTAGAGAATAAAATTATAAAATTTTAGGAACTGGAATGGATGAATTTGGAGTTAGTATGAATTTTCTATGAATTTATAAAGTTCTAGCAATTATTTTTATATTAAAAATTCATTTTCTATTTATTTTCTCTGGTTTTCATGTTGACTGGACTGGGCCTCAAATTCTGCAAACTACAGGGGCCTCGGGGTAAGAATCTCAAGACACAGTGCACAGCTATAAAGGACGGCGGGTTATTTATTAACATCGTCAGGGGCTCTTTTGCAAAGCTGTCGGTCGAAGGGGTATCTAGGATTCTCGGCCGTAGGATTAGATCTGGACGGCAACCAAAAGAGCTTGAGCTGATAACTGATCGTGCACGTTGGATCAAGATCTAACGGCCTACAACAAAAGAGACGAAGGGGTACGCAGGTGATTTAATCCAAGCCATCCGCTGGCCAATCTATGGCCATCAGCCCACAACCCACCACAGCCGTTCACAGAGGAATCAACGGTCGATATGCTTTCTTCTTCCCTCACACAGACCCGACGGCGGCATAGATTTTTCCTACGGTGGGAGTCGCCGGAGTCCATCGGGACGGCGCCCCATTGCTTCCCCCACCCATCTACAACGAGATTAGCATCGAGAATAAACGTTGGGACACGCCGGAGGTACTTACCGACGTTGAAGGCTACGAAGGGAGCAGGCTACGGCAAACGACGGCTCCACGGAGGAGAACTCCCACCGGCGTGAAATTCACCGCGCGATGGTCAGCGCCGCCACGCACGGTCTCACCCAGCAGGCTCCCCTGCAGAGGATCCTACCCACACATCGCGGCGGATCATAGGCGAGTCCGGCACCAGGCATCAACTTCTCACTCTCCCATGCTGCCGAATCTTTCCGTGATGTAGCTCGGTGATGGCGTCTATCGGGGCACCAAGGCGAGGTTCTGGACGATGAAGTGCGGCGGCGCTCCATTGGCGAACAACGATAGGGGCTATGGAGAGTTCTTATATCACCCCAGTCTGGCGTCCGATGCCAAGAAACCCAATCCCAACGTATTCCTGAACTTGCGTGAGTTCTGTTGCATCCGGCTCCGTCGGTCGCGGTGAGAAGATTTGGGTCTAGGGGCCACACGTCAGAGGTGACACAAGGCGGGCAAGTCACTGGTAGAGCGGGCCCGCATGGGAGGGCCAAGCGCGCGCGATGCAAAGCGTACGTGCGGAGCGGCTGTAGGAGATCGCTTTCAGTCAGGAGGAAGAGAAATAGTGCAGGCGTGGGTGGAGGGAGTATGGGCCACGCGAGAGTGAATGAGGGAATGGGCCCAAAACGATATCTACAGCCCATGATGCCATTCTTTTTTTTTCTTTTTGATTTTAATTTCTGCTTTTCTCTACTCATCATTCATTCGAATTTAATTTTTTTTGAATTCAACTTTAAGTGTAAATTTCAATTTCATATTAACTATGAAATTTGGTCACACCATCATGTGGTGGAGTTATTTAATAATATTATTTTATATTGAATAACATTTCTCTCCTTCCTTCTCTTTTTTTTTACTATATTTTAATTCGTATTATTGTTATTCTTATTAAGTGCACAAACAAAACTCATCGTGAGGCACAATTTAATGGCATGTCCTTTATTAAGTATTTGTTTATATTTTCATATCATTTCTCTTCTTACCTTCAAACCCTAATTTTCAATTTAGGGTTTAATCCAAATTCTAGTTTTTTTATACTGTTTTTATTTTTATTTAATGCACAAACATAAAACTCCAACAAGATGTACTTTATTTTATTCTAGAATTATTTGTTTGGATTAAATCCTCTCAATTACATGTACGCTCTTTTCATGATGCAAATATGACACATAAAATAAGGATATCACCATATAATCCTTTTATACACTTTTGAGTATTACAAATCCTACCCCCCTTAAAAATAATCTCGTCCTCGAGATTTAAGAAGGTCTAGAGGAAAGATGGGGAAAATTTATGTGAAGCTCTTCTTCTCTTTCCCAAGTTGCTTCACCTTCACCGTGGTGACTCCATTGCACTTTGCACATTTTTATAAACTTATTTCTTGTAACTTGAGTCGACGTATCAAGAATCTTGATAGGATACTCCGTGTAAGTTAAATCTCCCTGAACACTGAGCTCATCCATTGGTAACTATTCCTTAGGGACACGGGGACACTTCTTAAGTTGAGACACATGAAATACATTATGAACATAAGATAGATTATCAGGTAGCTCAAGTTGATAGGTCATCTCTCCAACTTGCCTAAAAACTCAGAATGGTCCAATATAGCGAGGGGACAATTTGCCCGTAACTTTAAATCTCCTCATTCCACAAAGTGGTGACATCTTGAGGTACTCATGATCTCCTTCTTCAAATTCCAGTGGTCTTCGTCTGTTATCAGCATAACTCTTTTGCCTGGTTTGAGCTACTCTCAAATTCTCTCGAATTATACGGACTTGTTCTTCTGCTTCTTGAATCAATTCAGGCCCAAAGAACTGTCTCTCTCCAGTCTGATCCCAATATAGAGGAGTCCTGTATTTCCTGTCATACAGAGTCTCGAACGGGGACATCTTCAGACTGGCCTGATAACTATTATTATATGAGAATTCAGCATAAGGTAGACTTTTATCCCAACTTCCTCCATGCTGAAGGGCACATGCTCTCAACATATCTTCCAATACTTGATTAGTCCTTTCAGTCTGTCCATCAGTCTGAGGGTGATAAGCCGTACTAAAATTCAACTTCGTACTCATGTTCTCATGAAAGCTTCTCCAAAATCTTGAGGTAAACTGTGAACCTCGATCAGACACGATCCTCTTTGGTACTCCATGTAAACACACAATCCGAGCCATATATAACTCTGCTAGCCGAGAACCTTTATAAGTAGTCTTGACAGGAATAAAGTGAGCCTACTTTAGTCAATCTATCCACAATCACCCATATTGCATCATATCCTTTCTGGGTGCGAGGCAATCCAGTAATAAAATCCATACCAATCTCTTCCCATTTCCACTCGGGTATCTTCAGTGGATGCAGTAGTCCAGCTGGCCTCTGGTGTTCAGCCTTAACTCTTTGACATACATCGCACATAGCCACATGTGCAGCTACATCTCTTTTCAATCCATACCACCAATACTTCCGTATCAAATCCTGATACATCTTGGTACTACCAGGATGAATAGAATAATCCGAATCATGGGCCTCCTTTAAAATAGTCTCTCGAAGGCTTTCAATCTCGGGAACTCATATCTGATCCTTGAACCATATTGTGCCTTGCTCATCTTCCGTGAACGCTGGACCTCGACCTTCAGTAATCAGATCCTTGATCTCTTGTATTTTAGCATCACCAATTTGTCCTTTGCGGATCTCTTGCTCCAAAGTAGGTTCCACATCAATAGTAACTCCCTCAGCATGAGCAACTATCCCCAGGTTAAGTCTCCTGAAGTCCTCAACAATCTCATCGGGTAGCTGGGCAACAACAGCTGAATGAACATGTTCCTTGCGACTCAAGGCATCTGCAACCAAATTTGCCTTGCCCGGGTGATAGTAAATTTCCAAATCATAATCCTTAATAAGCTCCAACCAACGGCGTTGCCTAAGGTTGAGATCCTTCTGAGTGAATATATACTTCAAACTTTTATGATCCGTATATACTTGACACTTGGTCCCCACTTAAATTCTCTTCCCTTCTCCAGAAGTGAGGTCATAGGTTTGGCAATCTTAGAAAATCCTTCAATAAATCTCCAATAGTATCCTGCAAGTCCAATAAACTTCGGTCCTCTGTAACCGTAGTGGGTTTGCTCCACACCACTATCTCCTTGACTTTTAGCAGGATCCACTGATATCCCTCCATTAGAAATGATGTGTCCAAGAAATGGCACCTCGCCAATCCAAAATTCGCATTTACCGTACTTGGCGTAGAGTTGATCATCTCGTAACTTCTGTAGCACCAACCTTAGATGTTCTTCATGGTCACTCTCATTCTTAGAATAGATAAGAATATCGTCGATGAACACCACGACGAATCTGTCCAAATACTCCAAGAACATCTTATGCCTCAAATCCATAAAATAAGCTGGTGCATTAGTTAATCCAAACGACATAACGATGAACTCATATAATCCATATCGAGTCGAGGAAACCGTCTTAGGAATATCTGATGGTCTAATCTTCATCTGATGGTATCCCGATCGGAGGTCAATCTTCGAGAATACGCTTGCACTTCTCATCCAATTTAAATAAATCCTCAATGCGGGGTAATGGACACTTGTTCCTCACAGTAACATCATTAAGGGATCTATATTCCACGCACATCCCTTGCAATCCACATTTCTTCTTTACAAACAAAACTGGTGCTCTCCAAGGTGAAGAATTCAGACGAATGTAGCCATCCTCTTGTAATTCCGTTAATTGTTTCTTAAGTTCCTTTAGCTCTTCTATGGACATCATGTATGGCCGTTTAGAAATAGGGGCAGTCTTAGGTAAGAGATTAATGACCAACTCAACTTCCATATCTGGTGGCAGTAGTTACTGCAATTCCAACTTCAAATCTTTCTCCTTTGGAACTGGTGAGTTCTACGGTTCCCTCAGCGCAGTGTATAAACCACCATTGCCTTTCTTAACCATGACATACCAAGGATCAAGTCTATACTGCTCTCTTCTAACAGTATAGGGGTAGTCCATCTGGGTTAGAAATACAGGGTAAGAAAGAAGAATTGTAGACAAGGCGAGTAATTACGAGAAATGTTACTGCGGGGGATTTATTAGCTAAGTAGATTAGTGTGTTATCCACTAAAGCTAATACATTACCTTATGGTGGTACATGCTAAGATGCCCAACTATAATGTTTCAATCAATCAAAGAAGCAAATCAGGCATTGACCATCAGAACAATCAACCAAGATTTTTAATAGAGAAAATATTATTATTTTTTTTTCTTAGGTCTCCTATCTCTTAAAAATGTCATAGGGGTAGGGATTCCAAGGTGTGAAATCCATCTTGTCTTAGAATAAAAAGGTAAGAATGATCAGAGTAGAACAGTAGAAGGTGAGACATGATCAAGATAAGTATAGAGAGTATCAGAGTAAGGTAAGTATAGAATGAACCAGAATAAGGTAAGTGGGTAAGGGTTTCGTCCATTTCTATCTAGGTTTCGTCCTACAGTCAACATTTCCTCTGATACCACTTCTGTAACACCCGGTTTTAAGGAACAAGGCCGGGTGCATCTCATACATGCGCCAAGAAGACAACACATATAATAACAGAGTGTATAGAGATAAATGTCATTAACATCAGAGTATTTATTACATAGCGGAAGACTTATTACAAAATAAAATAATAAAGATAAAACGAACTAAGGATCGTAGGCGCCAATGTCGACTGGGAAACGCCACCTAGATCAAGTCAAACTCCTCGATACTTGACTCCACTTGAAACCACCTGTTCTTCTCCTATGGGGGGGGGTGTGAGACAGCAAGGGTGAGCTCACACATGTTCATCGCTCAACAAGTTGTGGGGAATAATGTGACATGAACTCACCAAAGGTGGGAGTTCATGAAGTGTAAGGCTGATCAACAATAGAGGTTAAAGCTGAGCATTGCTTTTAAGTAGTTGGTCAAAATTTTATTAGCAGTTACTAAGTGTAAGTAAATACCAAACCATAAGTAAAGTAATAGAACAAAATTAATAACAAGCCCATGCAATGCAAATGACAAAATTGAATTTAAGTTCCATAATTTAAACATCAGAGAGTCCTGAGCCGCTCATGACCGTGAGCTCGGCTAGTATACCAGTTTTACACTCTGCAGAGGTTGTACCCTTTACCCACAAGTCATGTTACCCATCTGCCAAGGGGTCGCGACTCCCCATATACCTCTACCTAGGAAGCACGGCAGGGCAACACTACGAGGCCTTTACAAAGTTCCACTAGCTTCCGAAAACCCGCTACAGTTTATGGGAAGATCCAGTAAAGGGTTCCTGGCTGACTGCCATCCCAGCAAGACCAACCAGGGACCTCCCCGCACTGACCTCTCCCCTACTGCCCTTGCCCCTTTCGGGTAAGGTAGTCTTCCACTAGCTTTCCTAATTAGTCAGCCAAGGGCGTCCCATTCCACCCTTGTGGTGGCACGTGGTTCTCAAGTTAAGCTCTATGTTCCAATTAACATTAATGATAACAATATGAACATAAACAGAATAACAACAAGAATTGGAACATAGAGGTAATAAATGATTATCCCAAAACCATATAAAGCAATAGCAAACTACCCAAGTGATTCAGGGGTAAACAAGGTAATGAGATAAACAAATCTAGGGTGACCTATTGGGTCCCATCAAAATTAACCTATGCATGAGTATGTGATATTAAAGAACATTATTGGGTAAAAAGTGGTCAAGGGCACAACTTGCCTTCAATGAGCTCCTGCTCAGCTACTTCAACCTGCTGCTCACCAGTATCCTCAGCAACGAGCTCTTCTACTCGCCACGATACAAACAAGCACAGTGCATATAGAGAAATTAACATTACACCAAACATATAAATAAAGTACACAGAAATATTCTACACATTACAATAAAATCCTAGGAACAGGAATCATAATTTTTGGAGTTATAGAATTTAAGTTATGGATTTTCAAAGGTTTTATGTGTTTAAAATAGGATTAAGTGGGAAATAACTTTTCTTACTGTTTTCATGACCAAACAGAGGCATTAAGTGCTAGAGAATAAAATTATAAAATTTTAGGAACTGGAATGGATGAATTTGGAGTTAGTATGAATTTTCTATGAATTTATAAAGTTCTAGCAATTATTTTTATATTAAAAATTCATTTTCTATTTATTTTCTCTGGTTTTCATGTTGACTGGACTGGGCCTCAAATTCTGCAAACTACAGGGGCCTCGGGGTAAGAATCTCAAGACACAGTGCACAGCTATAAAGGACGGCGGGTTATTTATTAACATCGTCAGGGGCTCTTTTGCAAAGCTGTCGGTCGAAGGGGTATCTAGGATTCTCGGCCGTAGGATTAGATCTGGACGGCAACCAAAAGAGCTTGAGCTGATAACTGATCGTGCACGTTGGATCAAGATCTAACGGCCTACAACAAAAGAGACGAAGGGGTACGCAGGTGATTTAATCCAAGCCATCCGCTGGCCAATCTATGGCCATCAGCCCACAACCCACCACAGCCGTTCACAGAGGAATCAACGGTCGATATGCTTTCTTCTTCCCTCACACAGACCCGACGGCGGCATAGATTTTTCCTACGGTGGGAGTCGCCGGAGTCCATCGGGACGGCGCCCCATTGCTTCCCCCACCCATCTACAACGAGATTAGCATCGAGAATAAACGTTGGGACACGCCGGAGGTACTTACCGACGTTGAAGGCTACGAAGGGAGCAGGCTACGGCAAACGACGGCTCCATGGAGGAGAACTCCCACCGGCGTGAAATTCACCGCGCGATGGTCAGCGCCGCCACGCACGGTCTCACCCAGCAGGCTCCCCTGCAGAGGATCCTACCCACACATCGCGGCGGATCATAGGCGAGTCCGGCACCAGGCATCAACTTCTCACTCTCCCATGCTGCCGAATCTTTCCGTGATGTAGCTCGGTGATGGCGTCTATCGGGGCACCAAGGCGAGGTTCTGGCCGATGAAGTGCGGCGGCGCTCCATTGGCGAACAACGATAGGGGCTATGGAGAGTTCTTATATCACCCCAGTCTGGCGTCCGATGCCAAGAAACCCAATCCCAACGTATTCCTGAACTTGCGTGAGTTCTGTTGCATCCGGCTCCGTCGGTCGCGGTGAGAAGATTTGGGTCTAGGGGCCACACGTCAGAGGTGACACAAGGCGGGCAAGTCACTGGTAGAGCAGGCCCGCATGGGAGGGCCAAGCGCGCGCGATGCAAAGCGTACGTGCGGAGCGGCTGTAGGAGATCGCTTTCAGTCAGGAGGAAGAGAAATAGTGCAGGCGTGGGTGGAGGGAGTATGGGCCACGCGAGAGTGAATGAGGGAATGGGCCCAAAACGATATCTACAGCCCATGATGCCATTCTTTTTTTTTCTTTTTGATTTTAATTTCTGCTTTTCTCTACTCATCATTCATTTGAATTTAATTTTTTTTGAATTCAACTTTAAGTGTAAATTTCAATTTCATATTAACTATGAAATTTGGTCACACCATCATGTGGTGGAGTTATTTAATAATATTATTTTATATTGAATAACATTTCTCTCCTTCCTTCTCTTTTTTTTTACTATATTTTAATTCGTATTATTGTTATTCTTATTAAGTGCACAAACAAAACTCATCGTGAGGCACAATTTAATGGCATGTCCTTTATTAAGTATTTGTTTATATTTTCATATCATTTCTCTTCTTACCTTCAAACCCTAATTTTCAATTTAGGGTTTAATCCAATTTCTAGTTTTTTTATACTGTTTTTATTTTTATTTAATGCACAAACATAAAACTCCAACAAGATGTACTTTATTTTATTCTAGAATTATTTGTTTGGATTAAATCCTCTCAATTACATGTACGCTCTTTTCATGATGCAAATATGACACATAAAATAAGGATATCACCATATAATCCTTTTATACACTTTTGAGTATTACACTGGCCCATGGTTTTGCAGCCTTCTTCTCCATGTGCAGGAACATATCTTCCGATGTGCATGAGCTGGCGAGGCGGCAGAGGGAGACTGACGACAATCTTCGTCGTCAAGCTTCCTCTATGGGTATGCCTTTTGCTCCCCGTTCGCCTGATGTGCCTCTTCATCCTCCTCCACCAAAAATCAATGAGTGGCACCAGCAGGCATATGGGGTGCCTTTCATGACTCCAGAAGATGAAGAAGAAGATGAAGAATATTTTGATGATCGTGAGCAGTTTGCCCCGCCTCCCCACCAGGGGATCCGAGTCAATCCTCTTCTTATCCTCCGCCCAGGATCCTTCGGGTAGCTATCCTCCCCCAACTCAGCCTGGGAAGAACACTTTGCAACTAACTTGGCGCAACAGTTCTTTGATCTGACTCCTCCTCAGTGGTGATTTGTGGTTGGTGGTTCTCTCCATTTTTGGTGTTTGTTGCCAAAAAGGGGGAGAAGGATTGCTTAGCCCTTAGGGTTTTTTAATTTCTATAATAAACACCTAGTCTGTAATAATTTTTATTTGACTTTGCTTGCTATGATGCATGCGATGACGGCCTAGAGCCACAAACATTTTAATGATGTCATGACCTTATTGTAATAGCCAGTACCATTTCATATCTTATGCTATACAATGAGGGATTTGTTAGTGTAATGCTATTTTTATATCATCACATCTTGTATAATTTTGCTGCATCCCTCAGTGTTTGTGTATTGTGTTTGTTTCTTTTTACTCTCTCCAAATATGTTGCAAATTGACATATCAAGTCAATATGAGTATCACAAAATTCATGCACATATTTAGGGGGAGCTGCATATACACAAGTATTTACATCCTGCCAGTGCTTTTACTTTTATTTTATCTCCACTCTAGTTTGTTTTAGCATCAATCACCAAAAAGGGGGAGATTGTAAGTGCAACCAACCCTAATTGAAGGTTTTTGTGATTAAATGACAAAACAAACAGAGATTCTAACAAGTTTGCTCCTAGCATGTTCACAGTTATTTTACAGACAGGAGAAGCACAGATCATAAGAGTATGCAAATGTAAAAGCACAGCGGATTAAAAATTCTACATCTTATAGCGTGCTCCAAGTGCTTGGAAACAACGACTGTATTCATTATTATTCTTGAGTTATAGGAATCACCGATCAATTAAGAGGGATCCGCAATGGTTAAGTAAGTTATGCAATGAGCTAAGTTCAAATTCCTTCAAATCCTTTAAGAGAATACTTTTCTAGATCATGAATCTCCTTGGAAAGACCTATCTTACTCTCCACAAAAGTTCCACCTTGGTTCACTTCTGTTTTATAAAAACTTGCTCTTTAGTTTCGGAAACCGGTTCAACTGGACCTGAAAGTAGTTCAACCGGTTTCTGTACTGCTCCTTCTGCCACCTCTGTCCTGCCTGTCTGACAGTCAAAAGCTGTCAGAAAAGTCGTGAGCAGAGATTTTTTGAAAACCGGTTCAACCGGATTTTTGCCTGGCTCAACAGGTTTTGAGTCCGGTCGAGTCTCCGGCTGAGTAGATCAGTGAACCGAGATCTTCCTGGTGGAAACCGGTTCAACTGGTTTTTGGTCTTTTTCTCCGAACGGCTGCCAGCTTTTGGGGAATCCTTTAAATACCCCCCACACTCTCTCTCTTCATTGACTCCTGCTCTCTCCATGATTTCTCAGCTGACCAAACTCCAAACAAGGGCATTCAATTCACATCTCACACCCAAAATCGCATCTCCTTCAACCGCTTGAAGGATCCTTGGTGTGAGGTGAAGTCGATCTAACGCGCTATCAATTTCATCTTGATTCTCCCATTCTCTTTGTTCTTGAGCTCATTGCAAACTTAACATTGTGCGGATTTGTTACTCTTGGAACCTTGCGTTCCTTGACGGTTAGAGGTTGCTTGGGAGTCTCCAAATTTGTGGACGACCCCAAGAAGTTTGTATCACCCGCTCTTTGAGCAAATTTGAGAAAAGATTGCCTTGACCTTGGTGGTCAGCTTGTGAAGGATTAGGGTTGGAAAAGACCCGGCCCTTTGTGGGCTCCTCAACGAGGAGTAGGACACCTTTGTGGTGGTTGCCGAACCTCTGGATAAATCGCGTGTTCTTGCGTGTTCCTGTTGAGTGCTTTAATTTGTTGATTGGTTCATATTCATCTATTCGAGTGGATTTTCTCTAGGGCAAGTCTTTAGCATAATCTCTAACTACTTCGTCACATTTGTTTAACTATTTATCTAATCTAAGTTGAGCAAGTTCAAACTTGTTCAGTTGTAAACAAAATCAATTGAACCGGTTTGCACCAGTGCAACTTGAATTTAACACAATCTCGAAGTTTTTAGTGGAAAATTTCAGGTGTAGCCTATTCACCCCCCTCTAGGCTGCTTTCACATGAGCATCATTAATCATTCATAACTTGAATTTAATTCATAAATTGCTTATATTTTGATGTGAATGGTGAATGTGCTTAAAATGCTAGAAAATTATGTTATAGAATCTTATACCATTAAGGACTACTTGTGTGTGTAGCTAAACCAACCTAAAGTGGCTTAGATTTTCTTGAGATAGTTTTTCAACTCTTATCACATGTGATGATAGCTTGCTTAACTTGTGTGTAATGTGTGTGTGATCTAGTATAGGTTTTGCTTGATATGTGAAGATGTTAATTAGGACCAAAACCTAAGGAGTAGATAAATAACATCATAAAATACCAAGTTGTATGGACCTAAGTTAAAAGGGAAAGGATTAAGTGGTAATGATAGTTGAGAAGTGGGTTAAGTGAAATCAGGAAAAATCTGAGTTTTTCTAAGTCAAATTCTTCACCAAGCTCCAAACTTTGACATGTTCGTTAGGAAATAAGCATCAAATTGATTAGATCCAAATATAAAAGTTGTAGCTAATTACTTAAGGCATGCCCTATAAAAAGTTGACAAGTTTTAAATTTGTATGACATGTTTTGACAAGGCCTGACATCGGTTTTCTCTAAAAAACAATAACAATGACATACTAGTTTATGGAGGTCATTAACTCCTTAACCATCCTACTAATCAGCCCAAGCGCTATAGAAAACTTATAGCCAGTGGAGTGGGGAGCAATTTTACTATAATGACCAATGCCCGTAGCGCCCCCCTTCCTTGTCGTTTTCGCGTTTGAACATTGGTTGACCACGCTGGCCAAGTGGCACTTGCCAGGACACGTGGTGGCCAAGTCCTACGTGCGCCGTGCCTTGTCCCCCATGCGTGGGTGATCTCCTACTACACCCGCTCTATTTTCATCGAGCGCACGCTCGTCTCCTATCTAACCCGCTCCTCCTCGCCCGCTCTCACACTCTGTCGTCCTCTCCGGAGTGCTCGCCGCGGGCGATGGCATTGCCACCATGCGGAGCTCCGTGGCCACGCCTCCTCCGTCCTCCTTTGCCCGAGCCAAACCCCACACCATGTTCTTCATCGCATGTCGAAGCCCCGGCGCCTTCTTCCCAAGCTCATCAGACGTTGGAAGCTCGCCGCAGACACTGCCATGGTTTGGTTCGCGCCGACGTACGTGGACTTAGCGTTGTCATACACCGTTCGCGGAGCCGAGGCCATCATCGAGCTCGCCTTTGACCGTCGCTTCTCCCCGACCCTCGCCCTACTTGTCTCGACGCCGGTAAGCCGCGGGTCGCACCGTCGAACATATTGCAATGTTAGTTCTCACCTAGTGGCACTACACAACTATTAGATAAAGAACTCCACTTTGTAGTTGACTATTTTATATCTGACCATTCACTTCTTTACACACCTTGGGTCCATAAAGCAAAACCCTATACATATACCTTTGCCTTTCAGCTTTTGCTTCCATATCCATCCACCACAATATAAATCCTCATCATCTTGAGCATTTCATCACGTTTAAGTGATATCTCTCCTTCATGGCCACCATGATGTGAAACTTCACTTGTGGACTGAGCACCAATACATCTCACAAGAAAGTAATTAATCCACCTAATTTGTCACTAAACTGTTAATCTAAATTAAGACTTTGAGAGGGATCCACCACTAATGACTAGCAAGTAGCAAGGTTCTCATTTCTTTGGTTTTGTATAAATAATAATTATCTATATTTTGTATCCATGGGTGTAACTTAGATGTAATTTTGTAAGTCTTTCAAACTACAATTGTTTCAGGATTTAGAAGTTACAAGCACTAGTAGAAAAGAGCTCTAAGCCTGCGGTGGGGTTTAATTTTTATAGGTGATTTCGATTACCGCGCGCTAGTGATAATAAACTGGTGGGCCTGATTAATGAACCGCCAACGGAAACTATCGATTTTCACTGGAGGTTAGTGTAAGGGAACTGCCTGTGATGGTCTTGCTTCCACTGGTGGTTCCATTACAACAATAGACAGTGGAAATCAACGGTTTTCACTGGTGATTATGCTAAGAAAACTGTCAGTGGAAATATGTTTTCACTGGTGGTTGCTTACTCCCACCACATGTGCCCTTTGTTTTATAAACTCCCCTTCTTCCTCCCTGATCCGTACCGTTTCTCGCAGCAACCTTCTGTTGCAGGCAATTTTGGAGATCCATATTTCACAAAATACATGAGGAGAGGTTTGATCTTCATTTTTTGGAAAAAATGTTGCTAAGAAAGGTTGGTTTATGTTTCTCTTGCCAATTTTTGTTCATTCTTGCTCAATTTTAGCCACATTTTGGATCTAGGGTTTTCACCATGTGTGTGAGAGAAGAGTATAGCTAGGTTGTTTTCTCTATTTCCTCAAATGAGGTTGCTTAAGATGGTTAGATTTTGTCTCTCCTCTCCCTTTTCATGTTTAGTTCTTAATAGTTTATCCAACATATATTTAGTTGTTTAATAAATGGTGCATCTGTTTTATGGAGAGAGAGGAAGATATGGTTGGTAATTAAGAAACTTTTTATTGGTTGCTAGGAAAGGTTGGTTTAATTATGTTTCTATAGCTAATTTTTGTTTAGTTTTGTTTAATTTTAGCCACATTTTGGAACTAGGATTTCACCATGTGTTAGAGAGAAGAGTATAGCTAGGTTTTTTTTATCTATTTTCTCAAATGAGGTTGCTTAAAATGGTTAGATATTGTCTCTCCTCTCTCTCCTTCTTATGTTCAGTTCTCGATTCAGTTTATTCAAGATATATTAAGTTGTTTAATACATGGTGCATGTGTTTGTATGGAGAGAGAAGAAGATATGTTTGGTAATTAAGAAAATCGCCGATGGAAATGCTATTTCAACTGGCGGTTTCAAAATAACCATCAATATAAATATCAATTTCTACTGGCCCTAACTCTAGCGGTTCTGAAAACACTAGTGTAAATAGAACACCAGTGTAAATAGGTTTAGAACCGTCACTATAGAGCTTTTGTGTACTAGTGAAGAATAATAAAAAAGTACCATAGACTCCGAATAGGGTAAAATAAATGAGAAGAGTATATAGCTTCACAATCCGCCTACAAAAATAATGTTTTAATGACTTGGTAGTTGCAAATTTATTTTTTTGAATTTCAAATCAATAAACTTTAGCATGATTTTGTTAGAGAAATAGGCCTTTTCAGTTTTAATTTAATCCAGAAAACCATAGTGATGTATGTGACGACATGTATGTGCATGTGTGTATCACTACTCACATAAGTAGTAAACAACAGTAAAACATGCACAAATACGAAGATCAGAGTATACCCTACGGAGGGACCAATGCTCAAGGCATCAGTGGCTCCATTCACACAAGACATCTCGTGTGTATGTTCCATGTAGTCATACGCAGATAGATGTATGTAGTGCAATCCCTCGAACGGCCGGCGACGAGGAACTTGATCAATTCAGCGTTGGTCTAGCGGACGAAGCGAGCAGTCGCGAGTACACTCCCCAAAAACTTGATCGCCTGCACACCCGTGCAAGTGTAGCTCTACAGACGATGATTTCGAAGGCTTGCTCTTCCACTCTCTCTGTGCTCGCAGAAGGTGGGACGAGGATGGGTTGTATGCAACGTGTCTAAGACTGTTCGTATGTGCTGTAACCAGAAGCAGCCTCACCTCCTCCGTATATGTACACGCACAGAGGGAGGCGAACGGACAGTAACGATCGCCATCAGAGCTACCGTTACAGTTAGCCAGAAACTAACGCCATCAGTGACGTCCGTTAATAGCTGACAGCCATTACAACCCATCCGTTACTAGCCATAACACAGGAAACAGCTAGTAACGAATGATAATAATGGACGGTCATCACTTCAGGCAAAATGCGCAATCGTTAGGAATGAATATTCTGACCAAGGTCCGATCTACCACAGCCACGGCCCAGCCGACGCAAGCGCACGTGTGGTAGTCCTTCATCCTCTTCTCAGCTTCTCAATAGATGCACCAATGGTCCACCTATTTAAGTTGATTGAATTGTTCCTTAAAACTTTCGGTATGGTACTAAAGTACTAGTACGTCGTAGCATTAAAGTGGGCCTTTAGAATTGACTATTATTGAATATTAATTTGGGCCATGCCCACATTAATTCAACAATCTCCATCAGATGCTAAGTAACACTAAAATGCTCTCATCATCTCAAAAATGTTTGATATACTGGTGTTTCGATGAAGACTGTTAAGTTGAACATCCACCTAGAATCTAGACTACACTTGACCACAACTACACAATGGACTAGGCTTGAATTGGCATTTTTGCGTGGAATAAGTTTCATCTAAACTCTTTACTAGTACTAGATTGCCGAGTGCATCCCCTCTGGTTGGAGCATATAAGTCAAACTCCATAGCCTTTCATGGGTATCTAGAGACCACCCAGATCTCATAAATTGTGACTAGCAGTTAACCCGTATAGGTATGTTCCTCTAAAGATGTTCTATAGGACAACATCTTTGCTTCACAAAGCCACTTGGAACATATTAAGGTGTAAACACAAACCTACCTTACAATAAGATAAGATGTGCATCTGAAATGAACCTTATTAAGGGTCTTTCCTCTCAGTCTACCACTAGCTTGTTTCACTATTCTAATTCATGGGATCTCCGATCACATAGAACAAGTTACCACTATGATAAACTTTAGGTGGGTCTCATGCCCATCTCACTCGATGCACTATCTATCACACTACGTAATAGCCCCTTAGTAAATTGATCTGCTAGATTTTTAGACGTATGAACATAAGTCCAATGCTATTACTCTAGAGTTTTTCAATTTCTTGACAGATTTTAAACGTCTCTTTATGTGCCTTGTCGACTTCATATTATCCTTAGAACTGTTTATCTTGATTATCACAGTCTGATTATCATAGTTCATAGAAATAGGTGGCACAGGTTTTTCAATCAGCCTCAACTGAAGCAGTATCTAATGCTGTGAGTTCTGCTTCCATAGTCGACCTTGTTAAGATGGTCTACTTGCAAGACTTCCATGAAACAACGTCACCTCCAAGTGAAAACACATATCCACTTGTGGCATATATCTCATGAGCATCAGATATCCAATTTGCATCATAATAACCCTCTAGTATCGTTGGGTATCCGGTATAATGGTTGCCTAAACTCATAGTACCTTTTAGATAGCATAGAACTCTCTCAAGCCCGGATTTGAAACAAACCGGCTAAGTTTGTTCACAACAAACGAGATGTCAGGCCTCGTAGCGCTAGGTAAGTACATGAGTGAACTAATTATTTGGGAATATCTCAATTGATCCCTAGATATCCTTCGATTTTTCTTCAAAAGCTTACTAGGATCATAAGGTGTTGGAGCAGGTTCACATTCGCTACAACCAAAGTGACTCAAAACCTTTTCCACATAATGGGATTGTCCTAGTGTGATCCCACCATCGCCTTTGTTGGTCACTTGTTCTCAAATGCTGTGAGTCGAGAACAAGGCAACACAATTGTTAATCATTAAGGACCTTCGTCCTTCGAAGCATTATTTCCTTGTGGGTATAATACTTCTCAAACGAAGGTCAAAAAGGACATACATTTATCATATCAATATAAGAATAGAAATGCGAAGGAATAAGTATGATAATTATATCTTAATAATTCATTTATTCTTACATTTCATGAAACATATATGAATATCAACAATGTTAATATTACATTGGTAACTTCGGCTTGCTCGAAGGTGAGGATGCGAGAGAGTGGATACAATCCAGCGTGAACAATACGATGCTACTGTTCATCTATTTATAGGCACGGGACGCAGCCCGGGTGAAAATACATTTATGCCCTTAACATTCATCTATAAACATAATATTAATTATTAGGGATTAAGTAGTCTTTGTCCCTTCTCGTCCATCAATGTACTTGGTTTTCGTCATCACTTCAAGACGAAGCTCTTTGGCTATAGCTTCGTCGTCCATTTTCATCACCTTCAGATTGTATTTTCATCTTGTCATGACAGAGAACCTTCATCCCGAATCCGAAGCTCCCCTCTGAAATAACCCATGTCACACTAGAAACATATGGTTAGTCATGTTTTTGAGGACCTTCGGAGGAAGAAGGCCCCCAATAGTAGCCCCTCGCAGTATCAATTTTTTTCTTTGTAACAAATTTAGACTACGACGTGAATGAAGGCCTTTAGCCGAAGGTCTAAAAAACACCTTCCCTTCGCTAGAATAGAGAATGACACTGACATGCAGGACCCACCATGTCGTGGGGCGCTGGGCATATAAATAGGAGCTTGCATTGAAAGCCTTTCCTATGCCATTTCAGTTGCTTACACTGTGCTCGTCATTTTAAACTTTCTTGCTTTGCCGAGTTTAATTGAATTTTAAGCTTCGGCATTCCAACGATCGTCGACTTAATGGCTGACAAGAAGAAGATTGTTGACCCAGCGCTTTCCGGGTTTTATGAAGCTATGGAAAAAGACAAAGCAGAGAAGATTGCACATGAGATGTTAGCTGGGATATCTGAGGGTTCCAGTGATAGTGAAAGCTTTGATGTAGAAAGCAGGAATGAAGATGCCGAAGATCGGCCCTGGAGACCAAGCCATGTTGTCTTTGAGAAATCAACCATCAAGCAAGGGCAGATTGATGCAATGAGGGGAAGGTACTTCCGTGATATTTCAATTGTGAGGGCTGGAGGGGAAAATAATGTCCCTCTGCCTGAAGCTGACGAGGTGGTAGTTTATAGAAGCTTCATGAAGGCAGGGCTTCGGTTCCCTCTAGATAAGGTTGAAGTTCTAAAGACTTTCGAAATTTACCTTCATCAGCTTACTCCCGAAGCTATCATTAAGATGGGGATCTTTATTTGGGCCATGAGGAGCTAGGGATTGGAACTAGATGCAAATTGTTTCTGTAACTGAAAGGGAAATGTGCCCTTGGGCCATTTCTAAAGTGTTTTGGTGATTAAGTGCCCAACACATTTTCTCTAAGTGCTAATTTGTGCCAAAGAGTGAAGAAGTGCAAATCATATTACAAGGTACGTTTCTAGACTTAGTATATTGATTTGGGTACTAATGTATTGTGTCTAAGTACTAGAAACAGGAGAAATTGGTTTGGAAAAGAGTTGGCTGTGTACAGCCAACTACAGCTCGGTCTGGGTGCACCGGACTGTCCGGTGGTGCACCGGACAGTGTCCGATGCACCAGACCAGCCTCCGGTGAATAGGCCACTCTCGGGACTTGACGGCGGCGTACGACTATAATTCACCGGACTGTCTGGTGGTGCACCGGACTGTCCGGTGAGCCAACAGTCGACTGCGCCAACGGTCGACCGCGCAATCTTCGCGCGACGTGTGGGCGCGCCAACGGTCGGCAGGGGGCACCGGACTGTCCGGTGTGCACCGGACAGTGTCCGATGCGCCAACTGCCGCGAATCTGCAATGGTCGGATGCGCCATAAAAGGAAGGAGATCATGCACCGGACAACTATAGTGACTGTCCGGTGGCGCACCGGATTGTCCGGTGCGCCACCCGACAGAAGGCAAGATTTACCTTCCAAGAACGCCTCCAACGGCTCCTAGCTGCCTTGGGGCTATAAAAGGGACCCCTAGGCGCATGGAGGAGTCACCCAAGCATACTTTGAGCATTCTAAGTCTTCCACACTCCATCTCCGCGCACTTGATTGACTTTGTTAGTGATTTGAGCTCCGTTCTAGTGGTGAACTCGATGTGCTTCATTTGAGCTCAAGTCTTGGCTTGTGTGTGTGCGTATTGCTGTGGATTTGTGTGTATTGCTTCCCACCCTTACTCTTGTGCTTTCACTTTGATATTTGTTGTAAGGGCGAGAGACTCCAACTTGTGGAGATTCCTCACAAACGGGAAAAGAGATAAGCAAAGAAGAACACTGTGGTATTCAAGTTGATCATCGGATCACTTGAAAGGGGTTGAGTGCAACCCTCGTCCATTGGGATGCCACAACGTGGAGGTAGGCAAGTGTTATACTTGCCGAACCACAGGATAAACTCACGTGTCTTTTGTGATTGTTTTTCTGTGATACTTGTGTTCACAAGAGCTCGCTACTTAGCCATACTAACACTTAACCAAGTTTTGTGGCTATTAGTTGTCGATTTTTTATAGGATCACCTATTCACCCCCTCTAGGTGCTCTCAATTGGTATCGGAGCTATTCTCTTCACGAAAGGGACTAATCGCCCGAAGAGATGGATCCTAAGGGAAAGGGGATGGTGGTCAATGATAAGGAGAAGGAGTCCATCTTCAACGAGCCGAGGGACGACAAGCCCACTGACTCTGGCTCAAGTCATAAGAAGAAGGACGGGAAGAAGAAGAGGCGCATCAAGAAGATCGTCTACTACGACAGCGACGAGTCTTCTTCTTCCCCAAGAGACGACGACTACGACGAGAAAAAGAAACCAGTTAACTCAAATTTTTCATTTGATTATTCTCGTATTCCATATAATTCTAATGCCCACTTGCTTTCTATTCCTCTTGGTAAACCTCCACACTTTGATGGAGAGGACTACGCTTTTTGGAGTCACAAAATGCGTAGTCATCTTTTCTCTCTCCATCCTAGTATTTGGGAGATAGTTGAGAATGGAATGCAATTTGATAGTACAGATAACCCTGTATTCATTAACAAACAAATTCATAAGAATGCACAAGCTACCACAGTTTTGTTAGCATCATTGTGCAGGGATGAATACAACAAGGTGAGCGGCTTGGACAACGCCAAGCAAATATGGGACCCCCTCAAGATTTCACATGAGGGGAACGACACCACCATGATTACCAAAATGGAGTTGGTGGAAGGCGAGCTAGGAAGGTTTGCCATGATCAGAGGAGAGGAGCCAACACAAACGTACAACAGGCTCAAGACCCTGGTCAACAGGATCAGGAGCTATGGAAGCACGAGATGGACGGACCATGACGTCGTCCGACTTATGCTCAGGTCTTTCACTATTATTGACCCTCATCTTGTGAACCTCATACGTGAAAATCCTAGGTACACAAAGATGATGCCCGAGGAGATACTCGGAAAGTTTGTTAGCGGGCGTATGATGGTCAAGGAAGCAAGATATGTTGATAATGCATTGAACGGCCCAATGCCCATCTATGAGCCCCAGCCCGTTGCACTCAAGGCAACAAGCAGCAGCAGGGAGGCGCTACCTAGCAAGGTGGCACAAGTTGAGGCTGCCAGGCTAAATGAAGACGAGATGGCCCTCATCATCAAGCGCTTCAAGACCACGCTAAAAGGACGCAAGGAGCATCCCAACAAGAGCAAAGCAAAGGGAAAGCGCTCCTGTTTTAAGTGCGGTAAGACTGGTCATTTCATAGAAAATTGTCCCGATAATGCTAATGACCAGGAGCAAGAAAAAAGCGGAAAGAGGGAAAAGAAGAAGGCCTACAAGAAGGCGAAGGGCGAGGCGCACCTTGGCAAAGAATGGGATTCGGATTGCTCTTCTTCCGACTCCGACGATGAAGGACTTGTCGCCTCGGCCTTTGACAAGTCGTCCCTCTTCCCCAACAAGCGCCATACTTGCCTCATGGCAAAGGAGGAAAAGGTAAGCGCTCGAGATACCCCTAAGTATACTACTTCAAGTGATGATGACTCTAGTGATGATGAAATAGATTACTCAAGCTTGTTCAAAGGTTTAGGTAGAACTAAAATAGATAAAATCAATGAATTGATTGATGCTTTAAATGAAAAGAATAGACTTTAAGAAAAGCAAGAGGATCTTTTATATGAAGAGCATGATAAATTTGTAAGTGTGCAAAAGTCTCTTGCTTTAGAGGTTAAAAGGAATGAAATGCTATTTTCTGAATTATCTGCTTGTCATGAAACTGTGTCTAGCTTAAAGAGTATTAATAATGATTTAAATGCTAAGCTAGAAGTAGTTAACAAATCTAATTCTTGTGTAGAGCATGTTGTCATTTGTAATAGGTGTAAGGATTTTGATGTTGGTGCATGTGTTGAGCACCTTACTTCTATTACAAAATTAAATAGTGAAGTGGCAAGTCTTAATGCTCAACTCAAGACTTGCAAAAATGAATTTGATAAGTTGAAATTTGCTAGGGATGCCTACACCGTTGGTAGACATCCCTCAATTAAGGATGGACTTGGCTTTCGAAAGGAAGCCAAGAACTTAACAAGTCAAAGGGCTCCCATTTCCTACAAGGAAAAAGGGAAGGCCCCTATGGCTAGTGTTAGTCAAAAGAATCATGCTTTCATGTACAATGATAGAAAATTTTCTAGAAATTCTCATTATAATAGAAGTTATAATGCTTTTGACTCACATGCCATGATTGCTTCAAGTTCTAATTTTAATGGTAGGCCTAGGAGAAATTTTGTGTCTCATGCTCCTAGGAAAGTGTGTAATAAACCTACCACTGTCTTTCATGCTTGCAACACTATTTTTGTACTTTCATGTAAAAATGAAAAAGTGGTTGCTAGAAAGATGGGGTCCAAATGCAAGGGAGACAAGACTTGCATTTGGGTCCTAAAGACTATTGTAACTAACCTTGTAGGACCCAACAAGAGTTGGGTACCTAAAACCCAAGCCTAATTTGCCTTGCAGGTTTATGCATCCGGGGCTCAAGCTGGATTATCGACAGCGGATGCACAAACCACATGACGGGGGAGAAGAAGATGTTCACCTCCTACGTCAAGAACAAAGATTCCCAAGATTCGATCATCTTTGTAGATGGGAACCAAGGCAAGGTTAAAGGATTAGGAAAGATAGCCATTTCATCCGAGCATTCCATATCTAATGTGTTTTTAGTTGAATCGCTCAGGTACAATTTATTATCTGTCAGTCAACTATGTAATATGGTATACAATTGTCTATTTACCAATGTAGATATGTCTGTCTTTAGAAGGAGTGATGGTTCATTAGCTTTTAAGGGTGTACTAGACGGCAAACTCTACTTAGTTGATTTTTCGAAAGAGGAGGTCGATCTAGATGCATGCTTAATTGCTAAGACTAGCATGGGCTGGCTATGGCATCACTGTCTAGCACATGTTGGGATGAAGAACCTTCATAAACTTCTAAAGGGAGAACATGTGTTAGGTCTAACAAATGTGTTTTTCGAAAAAGATAGACCTTGTGCAGCTTGTCAAGCAGGTAAACAGGTGGGAAGCACTCATCACAGCAAGAATGTGATGACCACATCAAGACCTCTGTTGTTACTTCATATGGACCTCTTCGGACCCGTCGCCTACCTCAGCATCAGGGGAAGTAAGTATGGTCTTGTTATCGTTGATGATTTTTCCCGCTTCACTTGGGTATTCTTTTTGCAGGATAAATCAGAAACCTAAGGGGCCCTAAAGCGCTTTCTAAGGAGAGCTCAAAATGAATTTGAGCTCAAGGTGAAAAAGATAAGAAGCAACAATGGGTCCGAGTTCAAGAACTTGCAAGTGGAGGAGTACCTTGAGGAGGATGGAATCAAGCACGAGTTCTCCGCTCCCTACACACCACAGCAAAACGGTGTGGTAGAGAGGAAGAATAGGACGCTCATAGACATGGCGAGGACGATGCTTGGAGAATTCAAGACGCCCGAGCGGTTTTGGTCGGAAGCTGTGAACACAGCTTGCCACACCATAAACCGGGTCTACCTTCATCGCCTCCTCAAGAAGACATCGTATGAACTTCTAACCGGTAACAAACCCAATGTTTCATACTTTCGTGTATTTGGTAGTAAATGTTAAATTCTAGTAAAGAAAGGTAGAAGTTCCAAATTTGCTCCCAAAGCTGTAGAAGGGTTTTTGTTAGGTTATGACTCAAATACAAAGGCGTATAGAGTCTTCAACAAATCATCGGGTTTGGTTGAAGTCTCTAGTGACGTTGTATTTGATGAAACTAATGGCTCTCCAAGAGAGCAAGTTGATCTTGATGATGTAGATGAAGATGACGTTCCATCGGTCGCAATTCGCACCATGGCGATTGGAGATGTGCGACCACAGGAACAACAAGAGCAAGATCAACCCTATTCCTCAACGATGGTGCATCCCCCAACTCAAGATGATGAACAGGTTCCTCAAGAGGAGGCGTGTGATCAAGGGGAGCACAAGAAGACCAAGTAGTGGAGGAAGAAGCACCACGGGCCCCTCCAACTCAAGTCCGAGTGATGATTCAAAGAAATCATCCCGTCGACCATATTTTGGGTGATATAAGCAAGGGAGTAACAACTCGCTCACGTCTAGCTAACTTTTGTGAGCATTACTCGTTTGTCTCTTCTATTGAGCCTTTTAGGGTGGAAGAGGCCTTGCTAGATCCGGACTGGGTGTTGGCCATGCAGGAAGAGCTCAACAACTTCAAGCGAAATGAAGTTTGGACCTTGGTGCCACGTCCCAAGCAAAACATTGTGGGAACCAAGTGGGTGTTCCGCAACAAGCAAGACGAGCACGGGGTGGTGACACGAAACAAGGCTCGACTTGTGGCAAAAGGTTATGCCCAAGTCGTTGGTTTAGATTTCAAGGAGACTTTTGCTCCTGTGGCTAGGCTAGAGTCTATTCGCATTCTATTATCCTATGCCGCTCACCACTCTTTCAGGTTGTTCCAAATGGATGTGAAGAGCGCTTTCCTCAACGGACCAATCAAGGAGGAGGTGTACGTGGAGCAACCCCCTGGCTTTGAGGATGAACGGTACCCCGACCATGTGTGTAAGCTCTCTAAGGCGCTCTATGGACTTAAGCAAGCCCCAAGAGCATGGTATGAATGCCTTAGAGATTTTCTAATTGCTAATGCTTTCAAGGTTGGGAAAGCCGATCCAACTCTTTTCACTAAGACTTGTGATGGTGACCTATTTGTGTGCCAAATTTATGTCGATGACATAATATTTGGTTCTACTAACCAAAAGTCTTGTGAAGAGTTTAGCAGGGTGATGACACAAAAATTTGAGATGTCGATGATGGGCGAGTTGAACTACTTCCTTGGGTTCCAAGTGAAGCAACCCAAGGACGGCACCTTCATCTCACAAATCAAGTACACACAAGACTTGCTCAAGCGGTTCGGGATGAAGGACGCCAAGCCTGCAAAGACACGAATGGGAACCGACGGACATGTCGACCTCAACAAAGGAGGTAAGTCCATTGATCAAAAGGCATACCGGTCTATGATAGGTTCCTTGCTTTATTTATGTGCTAGTAGACTGGATATTATGCTTAGCGTTTGCACATGTGCTAGATATCAATCCGACCCAAGGGAATGTCACCTTGTGGCCGTTAAGCGGATTCTTAGATATTTACTTGCTACGCCTTGTTTCTAGATCTGGTATCCAAAGGGGTCTACCTTTGACTTGATTGGATATTCAGACTCCGATTATGCCTGGTGCAAGGTTGATAGGAAGAGTACATCAGGGACGTGCCAATTCCTAAGAAGGTCCCTGGTGTCTTGGAGCTCAAAGAAACAAACTTCCGTTACCCTATCCACTGTTGAGGTCGAGTATGTTGCCGTAGGACAGTGTTGCACGCAACTACTTTGGATGAGGCAAACCCTCCGGGACTTTGGCTACAATCTGAGCAAAGTCCCACTCCTATGTGACAATGAGAGTGCAATCAGCATGGCGGATAATCCTGTTGAACATAGCCGCACTAAGCACATAGACATCCGGCATCACTTCCTGAGAGACCACCAGCAAAAGGGGGATATCGAGGTGTACCATATCAACACCAAAAACCAGCTAGCCGATATCTTCACCAAGCCTTTAGATGAGAAAAGGTTTTGCAGGTTGCGTAGTGAGCTAAATGTTTTAGATTCGCGTAACTTGGATTGATCTATAGCATACATGTGTTTTATGCCTTTGATAATGTAATTTATGCATTTCAATCTATGTTTGTGGTGCTCAAGTTGTACACATGATCCCCGGACCTCACAAGTCCATTTGCATGTGATGCACTTATTTAGGGGGAGGCATGCTACAACTTGACCCTTTGAGACTAACCTTTGTGTTTGAGTTCTTGTTTTAGTCTCAAAAGTGAATTGAAAGGGAAAGGTGAACTTGAACCATGCAAAGACTTCCACTGCACTCCGGTAATAACTCCAAGTTCATTTCTATGCTCTTATTGCCTTTTTGCTCTTAATTGACAATTTTGGTGAGGCAATGGGGTTAAAGGTCCAAGAATGATCCCGTTTTGGTGCTTAATGCCAAAGGGGGAGAAATTAAGGCCAAAGCAAATGGATCAGCTACCACTTGTGAAATTTCGAAAAGAGTAGAGTTAGAACCTTTTGATTTGTCAAAATACTCTTATTGTCAAAATTTGGCCTCTTGTGGGGAGAATTCATGATTATGGGACAAAGGGGGAGTTTTTGGATCTTTGATCAATTTCACTCTTGGAATACCTTTCTTTATGCCTAAACAAGTGTGTTTGACTTAGAGATAGGAAATTGAATTTGATTTGCAAAAACAAACCAAGTGGTGGCAAAGAATGATCCAAATATGCCAAATTTGAATCAAAAACAATTCTTGTTCTCAATTGCATTGATGTTGCACTTCTTTTGGTTGCTTTTTGATGTGTTGGCATAAATCACCAAAAAGGGGGAGATTGAAAGGGAAATGTGCCCTTGGGCCATTTCTAAAATGTTTTGGTGATTAAGTGCCCAACGCATTTTCTCTAAGTGCTAATTTGTGCCAAAGAGTGAAGAAGTGCAAATCATATTACAAGGTACGTTTCTAGACTTAGTATATTGATTTGGGTACTAATGTATTATGTCTAAGTGCTAGAAACAGGAGAGATTGGTTTGGAAAAGAGTTGGCTGTGTACAGCCAACTGCAGCTCGGTCTAGGTGCATCGGACTGTCCGGTGGTGCATCGGACAGTGTCCGGTGCGCCAGACCAGCCTCCGGTGAACAGGCCACTCTCGGGACTTGACGGCGGCGTACGGCTATAATTCACCGGACTGTCCGGTGGTGCACCGGACTGTCCGGTGAGCCAACGGTCGACTGCGCCAACGGTCGGCCGCGCAATCTTCGCGCGACGTGTGGGCGCGCCAACGGTCGATAGGGGGCACCAGTCTGTCCGGCGCGCCAACTACCGCGAATCTGCAATGGTCGGATGCACCATAAAAGGAAGGAGATCGCGCACCGGACAGCTACAGTGACTGTCCGGTGGCGCACCGGACTGTCCGGTGCGCCACCCGACAGAAGGCAAGATTTGCCTTCCAAGAACGCCTCCAACGGCTCCTAGCTGCCTTGGGGCTATAAAAGGGACCCCTAGGCGCATGGAGGAGTCACCCAAGCATACTTTGAGCATTCTAAGTCTTCCACACTCCATCTCCGCGCACTTGATTGGCTTTGTTAGTGATTTGAGCTTCGTTCTAGTGGTGAACTCGTTGTGCTTCATTTGAGCTCAAGTCTTGGCTTGTGTGTGTGCGTATTGCTGCGGACTTGTGTGTGTTGCTTCCCACCCTTACTCTTGTGCTTTCACTTTGATATTTGTTGTAAGGGCGAGAGACTCCAACTTGTGGAGATTCCTCGCAAATGGGAAAAGAGATAAGCAAAGAAGAACATCGTGGTATTCAAGTTGATCATCGGATCACTTAAAAGGGGTTGAGTGCAACCCTCGTCCATTGGGATGCCACAACATGGAGGTAGGCAAGTGTTATACTTGCCGAACCACGGGATAAACTCACGTGTCTTTTGTGATTGTTTTCTGTGATACTTGTGTTCGCAAGAGCTCGCTACTTAGCCATACTAACACTTAACCAAGTTTTGTGGCTATTAGTTGTCGATTTTTTACAGGATCACCTATTCATCCCCCCTCTAGGTGCTCTCGGTAACATCCATGAGCTATCTTATGAGACGAAGGCTATCGGGAAGGAACAATATCACAACAACTTCGGTTGCTACAGCTTCATGCCTCGCTTTGGGATGAGCTACCCAGTTCCGACATTTTGGAAGAGATGGCCGGGGGCCTAGATGCAGGAGTGGTTCTACGTGAAAAATGACCTGGTTGAAAGGGAAGACATTAAGGGGATTATTCAACGTCCTATATGGTCTCGCTTTGGCATTAGGAGGCCACCCACTGCCCTTGGGAACGATATACAAGCATGCCAGGCTGCTTTTAATATAGTATGTACTTATATAGGCACCTTGGTCTAGGAGCACATTGCCTATAGAGTGTGGCCACTCGCAAGTGGGTGGGAGATGCCGAAGGAGGCTGCTGCTGGGTCTAGCCAAGGTGGTTTAATCTACCTGAAGTACACATTCAAATACAGGAATCAGTTTGATGAGCCAAATGATGACTAGCTAGATGCCATTGAAGCAACCAGCGATGAATTGCTTGGTGCCTACTTGAAGGCTGAAGATGATGCTATGACAACGACTTTCGGGGCTCGAGGCAAAAAGAGGTTTAATAGAGTATTTGATGTCATCGGGTTTGTATACCCAGATTACTGTTATCCTTCACGAAAGTAAGGAAAGAAAAGAAAGAGTGCTGCTTCGGCGACATCAAGCACACCGAGGTCGAAAAAGTTAAGGTTTTAACATATCGCCCAAGCGCATTGAAACGACCAAAGTGACGAGGCCTATTGAGGGGTCTTCTTCTTTCGTATCTGAGCCAAGTCGCTCCGCTCCTGTCGAAGCTAGGACAGAACCAGCCGAAGGGCCAGAACTGAAGAAAGCAGCAGAGCAGCCGAAGGCTCTGAGTCTGTTGCAAGAGATAGAGCTGCCGAAGGCATCAAAGATTCCTGCAGCAACTCCGAGGAGGAGGAGAATGGCTAGTGTACTAGACGCTGTCATGCAATATGTAAAGGTACCAACTCCTGCTTCAGCGCCTGATACAGGGGGCAAAGCCATAAAGAAATCTAGCGAAGCTGGCATAGCGCATGCTACTTCTGAGGCTGGACCCTCAGTTCCCGCCGAAGCATATCCTTCGGGGGCTGCTCCTCTAACCTTGGAAAAAGAAAGTGTGTCTGAGAAATTAAAGTCTCCTGCTCCTAAAGCACCTACCAAAGAGCTGGAGTTTATCGTGCGACATACTTCAGGGAAGCAATTGTCAGAAGAGCAGATTGCCGAAGATAGACAATATGCCAGGGATCTGAAGTATCCACAAGGATCCTTGGTATACAGCGATAATAATGAAGATGATTTTCTCTATTGCCTACCGGACAACAAAGAGATATCTGTTTGTCAGGAAATGATGAGGAACATGGGATTCCCGAAGCTTGAACTCGGCCTATCTGCAATGTCAAAGAATGATCTTGCAGATAACCTTGCTTATAATAGCTTGAAGGTATATATACTTTTTGTTGTAAAAGAAACTGTCTTTGTAGGTTTTCTTGCTATCATTATGTTCTCACATATATTTTTTGTTATTAGGACTTAATTCTAAGTAAAGCTTTAAGGGCCCAAAAGGAAGCAGACGACGAGAGCTGCCAGATAGCTCTTGGAAATCTTCGATCAGAGGTCATCACACTAAGGAATGAAGCTCTTGAGAAAGATAAAATACTGTTTTCCTTAGTGGACAAGTTGAAAGCTAGCAAGGTCAAGCTTAGTGCTCAAACCAAAAACCACAAAGCTGAAGTCGAAGGTTTGTAGAGGAAGCTTGCAGAAATGAATGAAAATTTTGAAGTTGCAAAGGCGAAGCAGGAAATAAGTGAAATGGAAAGATCAAGGGTGCAAAAGAATGTTGAAGAGCTTCGGGATTCCAAGGAGAGATGCTACGAAACATCCTTTAAATGCGCGAAGAAGCTGAAAAATAGCTTTGCAAAGGTGGGAGCATACTCTTCTGAACAGAAATTTATTCGCGGCGATCCCAAAGGGGTTATTCTGTGGATCAGCGAAGAGGCCAAAGCTTTTGATGAAATACTTAGTGATCGTGAGGATTTCTGTGCTTTCACCGGTGCCCGAGGGCTTGCGGCAATATTAGAGAAGGCTGGTCGTGAACATGTTAAGGCCGCAGCCCAGCCAGAATCTATTTTCTCAGCAGACGACACTAAGGACCCTTCGGCTGAGGCCTCTACATTGGGCGGTAAATTCTACTCCAATGTGTGGATGAAGGGCAATCGTGAGATGGTTGATGAAGCCATTAAAAAGAATGAGAAACAATCTCACGATGCTCAAGAGGAGGCTAAATGAGCTGAAGAAGCTACTGAACGTGCCATGATTATAGGTATTTTTACTTAAAGTTTTGCTTCCTTGTTCGTTTCTAGCTTCGAAACTCACCAACATATTTTTTATTGCAGCTGGCCTTTCACCACCACCGGAGTCGTATAATCCCGAAGCCGACCTGGCTATGGAAGAAGCTTTGGATATAATGAAGATTGCTAACGAAGTCGTTGACGAAGTCATCGATAGACTATTACACGAAGCTGCTAAAAAAGTGCTAAAGGAAGATTAAATTTTTGCATGCTTGAAAATGTAATGCTTGTATATGGCTGTCGCCTTGTGTAAGAAACAAACATCAAATATTTGTATGTACATTAATGTAATATATCTCTTTGCGATGCATGAAATCTACGTACGTATCGTTTTTGAGTTTTTGGCAAAAAACACCTACCCTTCTTTTCATGCTTCACAAAGAAGAGAATTTTTCTTATGTCGAAGGCATATGTTGTGCTACAACACATTCTTTCATGATCCGACAAGTATCTTCGAAGGAGCAATTTTCCTTCTCCTCCATGCCTTTTTGCTGATGCAAATGATGTATGATGCGATGCTATGCGATATGATATGATGGTATGATGCAAAATGATGTTTATGTCGAAGGTAAAAACCCACGCGAATACACACCAAGACTCTGCATTCCCCTGGAAACGACTTTGGAGTCTCTTCACCTTTTACTTAGGTGGTATTTCAGCTCTGCATCCCCTTAGGAACGACTTTGGAGCTTCCTCACCTTTTACTTAGGTGGCATTTAAGCTCTGCATTCCCTTAGGAATGACTTTGGAGCTTCTTCACCTTTGATTTAGGTGGCATCTTAGCTCTGCGCTCCCTTAGGAACGCTTTTTGAGCTTTGGAACTTACTCTGCGCTCCCTTAGGAACGTCTTTGGAGCTTCGGAACTTACTCTGCGCTCCCTTACAAACGTCTTTGGAGCTTCGAAACTTGGTTTTGTCACACTCGATGGTGTAACCACAGGTTTATTACATCGAGTTGAAGGTTAAACCTTCCTGTATTGTCTTTTGCAACAGAAATATAGAAGCAAAAAGGAGTAGGAATGGAACAAATCAGAGCTCTCATTTGGCCAAAATATTGTGTCATCTTCAGTAGATGTGCCTGGATCCGGGCATAGTGCTATTAACTGTGCGAGCTTCAGACTGCTCCTAAAGGCCACGTTGTTGTTGAGGACGAAGGTGCCCTTCTGGCTGCTGATCATGACTTGGGGCAGACACCATTGGTGGGGGTGGGGGTAATTGAGCCCAGGAAGCTTGAGAGTGGCTTGCTGAAGCTGCAGAAGCCGTAGGCTGTTGGTTGCCTATGTATTCTGGGATGTATGGAGAGTAGCACAAAGCAGTATGGAGGACATGCTTTGGCTGATTCTGCCATGCCTTGACTTCAGCAATTACCTTTTGCTTCTGGATCATGACCTAGCACGTCCTTGTTGTGTGGCCCTTGTCCTCACCACAAAAAAGGCAGTACAACTTCCTGGGTTGATTATCGAACCTTCCTCCACTAAAGCTTCTTCCTCCTCTGCCTCTCGGAGCTAGTGGACTGTAATAAGTTTGTTGCATGCTCGAAGACTGTGAGCTATGATGACTGCTCTAAGCATTGTTGGCCCTTGCATCATTGGCATTGGAGTTATGGATTGACTGGACATGCCTGGGATGAAGTCTTCCTCCGAAGCCCCTGGTCATTTCAGAAAACTTGTATGCTTCCTCCCTTCTTTGGCGGAAGTCATTATCAGCCCGTATGTACTCATCCATCTTCTGAAGGAGTTTTTCCAAGGTCTGTGGTGGCTTCCTTACAAAATATTGGGCTGTAGGTCCTGGCCGAAGCCCCTTGATCATGGCCTCAATAACAATTTCATTGGGCACTATAGGCGCTTGAGCTCTCAAACGCAGGAACCTTCGGACGTATGCCTGCAGGTACTCCTCATGGTCTTGCGTGCATTGAAATAAGGCTTGAGTAGTGACTGGCTTCGTCTGAAAGCCCTGGAAGCTAGTGACTAGCATGTCTTTGAGCTTCTACCATGATGTGATTGTCCCTGGCCGAAGGGAGGAATACCATGTCTGGGCCACGCTTCTGACTACCATGATGAAGGATTTTGCCATGACAGGAGCGTTGCCCCCATACGAGGATATTGTTGCCTCGTAGCTCATAAAAATTGCTTTGGATCCAAATGCCCATCATACATAGGCAACTGAGATGGCTTGTAGGATTGTGGCCACGGGGTAGCCTGCAATTCTGTTGCCAGAGGAGAAGCATCATCAAAAGTAAAGTTACCATGACGAAAGTCGTCGTTCCATTCATCTTCGTTGAATAGGCTCTCCTAACGAAGCTCCCTGTGCTGAAGCCTTCGGTCCTGGTCATCTTGAGTAAGATGACGCATCTCCTCAGCTGCGTCGTCAATCTTCTTCTGAAGATCAGCCAACCGGAGAATTTTCTCCTTTTTTCTTTATACTTGCTGATGGATTGCTTCTAAATCCCTGATCTCCTGGTCGAGCTGTTTTTCCTAAAGAGTCGGGCTGGTGGCCTTCCTCTTTTGGCTCCTAGCCTCTCACAGGGAGAGTGCGTCCTGATTTGTGTCCAGTGGCTGCAGGGCAGCCCCTGGCACTGTTGCCCTCTTCGGCGGCATGTTGAAGGTGAATGCTTGTCAAAGGTTGTGGAAGTGAGTTCACCCGAGGTGGGCGCCAATGTTGTTTACTTGTTCTCAAATGTTGTGAGTCGAGAACAAGGCAACACAATTGTTAATCATTAAGGACCTTCGTCCTTTGAAGCATTATTTCCTTGCGGGTATAATACTTCTCAGACGAAGGTCAAGAAGGACATACATTTATCATATCAATATAAGAATAGAAATGTGAAGGAATAAGTATGATAATTATATCTTAATAATTCATTTATTCTTGCATTTCATAAAACATATATGAATATCAACAATGTTAATATTACATTGGTACCTTCGGCTTGATCGAATGCGAGGATGCGAGAGAGTGAATACAATCCAGCGTGAACAGTACGGTGCTACTGTTCATCTATTTATAGGCACGGGACACAGCCCGGGTGAAAATACATTTATGCCCTTAACATTCATATACGAACATAATATAAATTATTAGGCATTAAGTAGTCTTTGTCCCTTCGTCCATCAATGTACTTGGTCTTCGTCATCACTTCAAGCCGAAGCTCTTTGGCTATAGCTTTGTCGTCCATTTTTATCACCTTCAGATTGTATTTTCATCTTGTCATGAGAGAGAACCTTCATCCCGAATTTGAAGCTCCCGTCTGAAATAACCCATGTCACACTAGAAACATATGGTTAGTCGTGTTTTTGAGGACCTTCGGAGGAAGAAGTCCCCCAACAGCCTTGTCTCAGTAGCTTAATGTTAAGAACAACATCAACTTCTTCCAAATCTTTCATTTAAAAATTATTGGACAGTAAGTCTTTTGTCTCTTTAATCACATCAAGACTCGTCCCCAAGATTAGAATGTCATCAACATACAGGCATAAAATTACTCACTCGCCTCCCACCATACCGATAGTATACACATTTGTCTGCTTCGTTCACAACAAAGCCAACAGATGTCAAAGTTCTATCGAACTTTTCATGCCATTGCTTAGGTGCTTGTTATAGGACATACGAAGATTTCAATAATTTACAAACCACGCCTTCTTGATTGTTTGCTACAAACTCAGCTGGATGCTCCATGTAGATTTCCTCATCTAGCTCTCCATTTAGGAATGATGTCTTAACATCCATTTGATGGACGAGAAGACCATAAGAGGTAGGCAAAGAAAGTAGCACACAAATTGTGGTCAATCGAGCCACAGGTGAATAAGTATCAAAGAAATCCTCACCTTCCTTCTGTGAATAGCATTTAATTACAAGCCTCACCTTGTACCTTTCAATAGTACCATCAGGCCTAAGCTTTTCCTTGAACACCCATTTACTCCCAATGGGCTTACACCCATAAGGACGCTCAACGACCTACTAAGTTGCATTATACATAATAGAATCCATCTCACTCCTTATTGCTTCCTTCCAAAAGTCAGCATCATGAGAGGAATATGCCTCTTCAATGGTACTTGGTGTGTCATCCACAAGATATACAATGTAATCATCACAGAAGGACTTTACAATCCTTGGTCTCTTAATCTTTCAAGTTGATACATTGTCATCTTGCACAGGATTATGTATATGGGATTACTCCGTGTGTTCTACCGGAATAAAATGCTCATGGGGTATCGTTGGTTCATCACTAGACGTATCATGTGTAGCTTTCATGGAAAATTCGTCCTAAAAAACGTAGCATATCTGGACTCCATAATAGTACCAACAACCATGTCCGATACTCCAGAGTTTATAATTAAGAACATATATCCAATGTTGTTGAAAGCATATCCAAGGAAAACACAATCAACAATTTTCGGTCCTAATTTGCGCTTCTTGTTAATTGGCACATTCACTTTAGCCGAACAACCCCAGGTGCGCAAATAGGAGATATTTAATTTCCTCTTTTCTCATTCTTTGAATGGTGTGATTTCTTTGTTCTTTGTGGGAACTTTATTCAGGACATGACACGCCGTCAAGATCGCCTCACCCCACCATTCCTTAGATAGTCCTGAAGTCTCTAACATGGCATTAACCAAATCAGTTAGAATACAGTTCTTTCTCTCAGCAACACCATTGGATTGTGGTGAGTATGGCGATGTCCTCTCATGAATAATACCATGTTCCACACAAAAATCAGAAAATTCACCTGAAAAATATTCTCCACCATGATCAGACCTTAACTGTTTAATTTTCCTTTCGAGTTGATTTTCAACTTCAGATTTGTATGTCTTAAAATAATGAAAGCTTCGTCTTTTGATTTTAAGAGACACAAATGACAAAATCTAGTATAATCATCGATAAAAGTAATAAAATATCGTTTGCCTCCTTTAGTCAATATTTCATTCATCTCACATAAATCGGAATGTATTAAGTCTAGTGGTGCTAAGTTCCTCGCCTCCGCAGCCTTATGAGGCTTGCAAGGTTGCTTAGATTGCACGCACACCTTGCACTTAGAACCTTTGACTAAATCAAATTTCAAGATTAAATTTAAATTTGCTAACCGCGAGACACAACCAAAATTGATGTGACAAAGTCGTGAATGCCAAATGTACGACTCATTCGAAATCACATTGTTCACAGACTTATTACACACATCATGCAAAGATAAACAGAACAATCCTCCACTGTCATAGCCTTTTCCAACAAATGTCCCATACTTTGACAGTGTATATTTACTGGACTCGAACATAAGTTTATAGCCATCTCGACATAGCAATGAGCCACTAATAAGATTCTTTTTGATGGAGCGGACATGCTGCACGTTCTTCAATAGCACCGTCTTTCCCAAAGTAAACTTTAGAATGACTGTACCAAAATCAAGAACACACGCATGATCTGTTCCCCATCAGCAAGGCAATAGCCCCTTTGCTCTGATAAGAAGAAAACAAAGAAATATTAGCACCAGTGTCAGCTCACCACTCAAGGGATTGACACACCAAAAGAACAGTAGGTAAAAGATTACCATACCTCAATGTTCCTTCAGTCTCGCTAACAATCATGTTTACTGATTTGTTCTCTTGACCTAGTTTTTCCTTTGATTAAATTTGCGGTCTGGACAAGCGCTTGCCCAGTGATCAGTACTCCCGTAAATAAAGCAACCAGCTCCTTTGTTCTTTTTTTTAAACGAGGCTGTCTGCTTGGGCTTGGCATTCTTTTGCTTGTTCATCTTTTTATTATTATGTGACACATTAGAGTTCTTCTTTTGTATCATATTGGCACTAGAAGTCTCAACTCCTTTTCCACGAGTGTCTTTTGCTCTCGCCCTCTCCTCAACATCAAGAGAACCAATAAGCTCAGCCACACTAAACTCTTGTCTCTTATGTTTAGAGTGGTAGCAAAGTCTGTCTAAGAAGGTGGCAACTTAGCGATAATTGAAAGGAAAATGTGTCCATGGGTCATTTCTATATTGTTTTGGTGATTAGATGCACAAATACGAATATTAGAGTGTACCCTGCGGAGGGACCGATGCTCAAGGTATCAGTGGATACATTCACACGAGACATCTCATGTGTATGTTCGATGTAGTCGTACGTAGTCGACGTAGGCAGATGTACGCAGTGCAGTCCCTCGAACGGCGTCGACGATGAGGAACTTGATCAATTCAACGCTGGTCGAGCGAACGAAGCGAGCAGTCGCGAGTATGCTCCCCAAAAACTTGATCGTCCGCACACCCGTGCAAGTGTAGCTCTGCGGATGACGATTTCAGAGGCCTGCACTCCCACTCTCTCTGTGCTCGCAGAAGGTGGGATGGGGATGAGCTGTATGCAACGTGTTTGAGACTGTTCGTACATGCTGTAACCAGAAGCAGCCTCACCTCCTCCGTATATACACAAACATAGAGGGAGGCAAACGACAGTAACGGTCGCCATCAGAGCTACCGTTATAGCTAGCACTACAGGAAAACACTTAATTCCCGTCGGCCAGAAACCGACGGGAATAAGCACTAAACCGACGGGAATAAGTAATTCCCATCGGTTTAGGTCTTATCCCCGTCGGTTCTCAGCCGACAGGTGTCATGTGTCGGGGATAAGGTTATTCCCGTCGGCGGCTAACGGGAATAATTAATTCCCGTCGGCCATTAACTGACCGAAGGGAATTAAGGCTTACTCCCGTCGGTTCTCCAGGCCGACGGGCGTTATTTATTAATTCCCGTCGGTTTACCAGGCCGACGGGAGTTATTAATTAATTCCCGTCGACCCTACGTGGCCGATGGGAGTTAACTGGGCCGACGAGAGTTATTAATTAATTCCCGTCGGTTCGACCATAGCCGACGGGAATTAACTGGGCCGACGAAAATTACCCTATACTGCTACAAAAACAGCACTAAATTAGGTCACTATTTCTGCACACATAACATATATCACACATAACATACATCACAGATAACAGCCACATTACAAACACATGCATTCATAATTAAATCACGCATTACAAACATAACATCCACCAACATTTCAAATATAAGTTCAAGTACGACATCGAGTCAACGAGTACGACATAGTATTGAAATATAAGTACGACATATGTTCAAGTACGACCAAGAGTCAACAAGTTAAGAAACATGTTCAAGTGTTTAGAGATAACCACCACTTGGGTGGTTAGAGCTTTGACCGCTGCCGCCACCACCACCAGGAGGAGGGAATGCGAAGAGCGAGTCAACAAATCTAGTCCCTGCTGCGGGATCAGACCCACTACCACCCGCTTCAGGCGTAACCTATGCAAGTTAGCAAATATCAACACGTTAAATGCAAATATCAAAAAGTATACAAGTGTATAAATTAATCGAGAGTTATGAAACGTACCCTATCTCCAGGTGCAGGTATATGTGGCGGAGGGGTGTTGAACTGTGGTGGTGGAACTGGTGTGTTTGCAAATTGGCTCCATTGTGGTGGCGGTGGAAAATTTGTTGCCATGCCCTGTTGCTGCATTAACTGTTAAACATATGTGTCACGAATTCGAGGACGGTCACGTCAGTGTGCCTGTGAAGAGGCTCTTCTGACGCTTTGAGTAGGTCGAAGAACTTCTGAACCTCCGGTGTAGGTGAATCATGATGATCTGGTGCCAGTTCAGGCTGCAGATCCTCAAGCATCTAGTCCATCCTATCAACATCATCTTCACCGTCATCAACTTCTACTTCTGCTGCTCGTTCAGCATCTTCACCGTGGAGATACCAGACCTTATAGCCTGGCACGAAACCATGCGAGCACAGGTGTAGTGTGACCTGCCTCTTGGTGTGGCTCGTTATATTTCTACATTTATTGCATGGACACCTAATATTATCTATTTGTCACAAAGCAGCTGCATGGTCCAGAAACATCTGCGTCTTAGCAAACCATTCACTTGTGTGACACCCACCCTTCTTGAAACCTTCATACATCCAATCACGTCTATCACCCATTATTGCGGCTGTGTGTACGAGTAAAGAGTGTGTGAGACAATATCACGTTTTTAAACGTAACACATACATCTATAGGTAAGCACTAAAACTATATATATACATAAATAACTATATATATACATAAATAACTATATATATACATAAATATATAGTTATATACATAAATAACATTAAATTTATCAATAGCAAAACCTTCATACAACCTAATATGATAAGTTAAATCTATTCAATAAATAACATCAAATTCAACAATTTAATAGCATAAGTTAAATTATTATAATAATAGAATTAATACTTATACCTAACATCAAGTCACACATGTGATATTAAACTAACTCTAATCACACTCTAATCACATGTTATATTAAACTAACTCTAATTACACTCTAATCACACCCTAAACTAACTCTAATCACATGAAAGTTAACTCCCGTCGGCCATAAAAAACCGACGAAAATAAACATTTATACACACATTTAACAATAACACTCGCATTTACATTAAATAATTCAAAAAATAATATACCTTAACGGTCCGGGGCGGCGGCGGCGTTGGTGGCGGCGAGCGGCGGGCGACGCTCCGGGGGCGGGCGGCGCAACGGGGATGGGCAGCGGACGGCGCTCCGGGGCCGGTGGCGCGGCGAACGGCGCTCCAGAGGCGGGGGCGGGCGGCGGTCGTTGCTCCGGGAGCGGGCGGCGCTCCGGGAGCGGGCGACGCTCCGGGGGCGTGGGCGGGCGGCGCTACGGGGGCGGGGCGGCGCGGCGGACGGCGGTCCGGGGCGGTGGCGGGCGGCGCTCCCGGGGCGGTGGCGGTGGCGGGCGGCGCTCCCGGGGCGGTGGCAGGCGACGGGCGCGCTCCTAGGCCGCGGGGCGGCTGGCCGAGGCGGGTGTGGGCGTCGGGGGCGGGCGTTACTCCGGCGGCGGCAATGGCGGCGTGGCTTGGAAAGCGAGAGGGAGAGAGGAAATGAGTCGCGCGGGATGACCGTCGGCCCATAAAGTATTAATTCCCGTCGGCTGGCGTCAGGGCCGACAGGAGTTAAAATAAAGCCCGTCGGCTGGCGGCTGGGCCGACGGGAGTTATCTAATTCCCGTCGGCTAGAATCAGAGCCGACGGGAATTAACGTTAGGCCCGTCGGCTGCTTTTGAGCCGATGGGAGTTATCTAATTCCCGTCGGCCCGAGCAAAGGCCGACGGGAATTAAAATGGCCGACGGGAATGTTCATGATTCCTGTAGTGTAGCCAGAAACTGACGTCATCAGTGACATCCGTTAATAACTGACAGCCATTACAGCCCGCCCGTTACTAGCCATAACACATGAAATGGCTGGTAACGGACGACAGTAATGGACGGTCATCACTCCAGGCAAAAAGTGCAACCGTTAGGAATAAATATTCGGACTAAGGCCTGATCTACCACGGCCACGACCATGGCCCGACGGCACGCGCGTGTGGCAGTCATTCATTCTTTTCTCAGCTTCTTAATAGATGCACTAATGGTCCACCTATTTAAGCTTATTGAATTGTCCATTAAACTTCCGGTATGGTACTAAAGTACTAGTACACCATAGCATTAAAGTGGACTTTTAGCATTGACTATTATTGAATATTAATTTAGGTTGGGCCCACATTAATTCAACAGATTTAACCGGAAAACGGAATAAATAGGCATAGTTCTCTGACTTTGACCAAGTTATTTAAAAATCTACTAACATTTACAAGCTCAAATATCAAAACATACTCCATAGAAAACTTAGTCTAGCAAATTTGATGTTCTAAATGGCTACACAGTTTCCACAAACCATGGCCAAAACGGATTGACGGAAGCGGAACATGTGCTGCATACAGAAGCTGAAATGCCAAAACCTGAAAACCACGTGAGCTCACATCATGGTGAAAATTAAGAGCCACACATTATTTCCAGCGCTAGCTGACGACATGTTTGCCCAAATGGCGGAGTATCTTTATTTAGACAGACTCGTCTGCGTCCTCCGTCCAGCAGCTCCCCATGCATAACCGTCTCTTCTTCCTTAATTAAATAGCCAGAAGAGAAGGGCAGGTAGCCTCTTCCTACGCCCATGCACGCACGCACGCACGCACGCACGTATGGTCCAACAATATTAGGAGAGAAGCTCAGAGACCGGTTCCTGACCTTCCAAAAAAGAAGTAGGCATAAGATAGATCTCTCCGCCTCTTCTTGCCTCCAACCCCTCCAACAAGTAACATTGACCGCAAACGGACCAATCTTCCGCTGCGGTCAATGTGATTAATTAAGCTTCTGAATCATACATAGCTTTGGCAAATGCCTGAGGGCTAGCTAGACAAGGTCCGTTGAGCTAGCCCCTTTGGGAAGAAGGGAGAGGAATAATGGCGCTGGTGGCCCGTTGAGCGAGAGGAAGGCTATTGAGAACCCGTTAACAAGAATTGCCAGCAGCATCTGGACAATCTTTGTTAACAGAGTTCCAAAGGTTCATTCCAAGCAGAGAGTAAGCATTCCAATCTGACATTCTGTTCAATTCTATATCTACGTATCGTACTTCCAACGACTGATATGATATGAACACAACAATTGATCCGATCCGATTAGCAATTTCCGAGTCGGATCGAGAAGAGTGCGTGCATCCGTCCGTGTCCACGTTCGTGGTTCGTATAAGCTAGGTTTCATCAACCATGGGCACAAAGATGAAGAAGGGCATCCTGAAGCCGTTCCGCTATATCTCGAACATGATGGGTACGGTATTCTCAAATCTCAATCACATACTGTGACCTCTAGCTATAGCTTGCATTGGACTGGTTTTTCATATATAGCAAAAAGCGGTTGGCACTGACCTCATCATCGATCGATCGTTCGTTTCTGTCCATACTGAATTGCGACCACAAGACGGTAAGGAGCCTGAAATGCAAATTGGGCTCCCCACGGATGTAAAACATGTGGCGCACATCGGTTGGGATGGTCCTGGATCCGCCAACAGCGGCAGCGGCAACAACAATGCAGGAGGAGCTCCTAGCTGGGTAATTTCACATGCATATATGCCCCCTCCCCCCCAAGAAAAAAACAATCTTTATGTCTACTCGATTCTAGCAACAAGATGGAGAGTTGTTTTTTTTTTTTTGACAGATGAAGGATTACCACTCGGCGCCGCTCGACTCGTCCTCCTTTAGGAGCGAGAGTGGGGGCACGGCAGCTGCGAATCCCTGGGCTTCTCAAGGTTGTCTTGTTCGATCGTCTGCTTGCAATTGCATTGCTCCTCTTGTTGCGAACCCCAAACAAACCCGTGGACTCAACTCTCGTCGTCCGTGCCTGCATGCCTGACAGAGATAGTCATGGACGGAGCAAGCATCGGAGAGACCTCCTTCAGGGACACGAAAAGCGAGGCGGGCGGGGGCGACGACTCCCCGCCGTCCCCGGCCACGCGCCGGACGAGACGACAGCACCGCTCTCGCGGCTCGGCCACCTCCTCCATGGACGACACCACCGGCGGCGAGGGCGGCGCCGAGGAGAAGGAGAAGAGGAAGGAGAAGGGCAAGAAGGGCGCCCGCAAGAACCGCAAGAAGGACAAGCCGGCCGCGGCGGCCGCCGCCGCCTCCGACGACGCCTCGGCCACCTGCCAGGACCTCCCCGCCGTCCCCAAGAAGTCCAACCGCCGGAAGAACAAGGGCAGCTCCGAGGTCAACGGCGGCGCCGCGCCCAAGGACGCCGCCACGGCCGCGCCGGAGGAGGGGGCGGCGGCGACGACCCCACCCGCCGTGGACGACGACTAGGGATACGCGGCGGGTGATGATCCAAGAGGCTGCGGCCTCGTATACCAACTTTCGGAGATCAAATTAACATGCCGAAAAAGTAATCTGAGCTCAATTCGCGTAAGATCAAGCGGCGGTCGATCCATGTATATGTATATGGTATGGTACTCAGAAAGGGCACATGCATGCATTGGGGAGTGTCACGTACGTACATTAGCATTCTCAGGAGTGGGTGTGCACGCACAAACGCCATTCGTTTCTCCGTTTCTTTCTCTAATACTATTATACTGAGCCGCATTTTTTCTTCACCTGTTATCTTGTTCAAGATTTCATATATAATATAAAGTATACGTTGTGTGGGATATATCTGTCCCTCGCGTATGTAATATACGGTTTTTTTTCCTCAAATACGTAGAAGACCTATGTATCATTGTATTAATTGTATTAATAAGAGAGAAAAAATCCAATATAAAACCAGTCTCCAATCCCAGACAAAATAGGAGACCGGCAACTAAACTTACAAAACTCTTAGTCTCCTATCCCGGACAAAACAGGAGATTGACACTAGAACAGAGAAGCTCTATAGTAGTGGTCATAGAGCTATTTGCACTAGCGTTTTTCAGTGCTGCCAGTGCTAGGGGCAAGTGGAAATTGACCTTTCACTAACGGTTTTCTTATGCAAACCTCCAGTGTAAATAACATTTTTACTAGCGGTTTTCTTCAACAACCGCCAGTGAAAATAAAATTTTCACTCACGGTCTACTAGCAAGGCAACTAAACTTACAAGACTCGACTTACAGAAATAAGAACCAGAACTAACCAACAGCAAAGAAGGAAAAAAAACCTATCCTATACTCCTCCCACTCTCGTTTCACTCCACCAAACCACTGTCGTCAAGTCTTCCTCGGGCACGATAATCTTCTTTGCTAAGAGAATTACTTAAGATGTCATAAGCAAGATAGTTTAAGCGTATATATCTTTGATCTTCCTCGGAAGCATTTTTCTTATCATAACTAGAAGGTATAATACTCTTGTCTAAGATTTGTTCTAATTGTGAGTCTATGGTTCTAAAAGTATTTATCACACTAGTAGACCATGAAGCATAATTAGAACAATCGGAAAGTAATATCTCAAGAGTTACCTCATTGTTTTCCTTCGGAGGTGTCTTCTTGTTCTTTTGAGATCTTCGAGCCATCACTTCGAGTTGTTAGACTCAATATGAAGTGCCTAGCTCTGATACCAATTGAAAGTCGCCTAGAAGGGGTTGAAAGGGAATTAGGCTTACACCTAGTTCCTAAATAATTTTGGTGGTTGAATTGCCCAACACAAACATTGGACTAACTAGTTTACTCTAGTGCATAAGTTATACAGGTGCAAAAGGTTCACAATCAGCCAATAAAAAGACCAAGTGTTGGATTCAACAATGGAGCAGCAAGGCAAACGAGGGCTCCTCTGGCTGGAGGCACCGGACTGTCCGGTGTGCACCGGACTGTCCGGTGCGGCCAGAGGGCTTCGACTTCAAACTCTTTGCCCTCGGGATTTCTCGGAAGCCGGCGCGCTATAATTCACCGGACTGTCCGGTGTGCACCGGACATGTCCGGTGCTCCAAGGAAACGCGGCCTCCGGATCTCGCCAGCCTCGGGTTCGCTCGGCAGCCACTCCGCTAAAATTCACCGGACTGTCCGGTGTGCACCGGACTGTCCGGTGCACCAGCGGAGCAACGGCTCTCTGCGGCGCCAACGGCTCCCTGCGGTGCATTAAATGCGCGCGCAGCGCGCGCAGTCGTCAGGCACGCCCATGCCGGTGCACCGGACATCAAACAGTACATGTCCGGTGTGCACCGGACACCCAGGAGGGCCCACAAGTCAGAAGCTCCAACGGTCAGAATCCAACGGCAATGGTGACGTGGCAGGGGCACCGGACTGTCCGGTGTGCACCGGACTGTCCGGTGCGCCATCGAACAGAGGCCTCCAGCCAACGGTCACCTTTGGTGGTTGGGGCTATAAATACCCCAACCACCCCACATTCATTGCTATCCAAGTTTTCCAACTCTCAACCACTTACAAGAGCTAGGCATTCAATTCTAGACACATACAAAGAGATCAAATCCTCTCCAATTCCACTCAAACCCTTAGTGACTAGCGAGAGAGATTTGCCGTGTTCTTTTGAGCTCTTGCGCTTGGATTGCTTTCTTTCTTTCTCATTTGTTCTTGAGATCATCACTCAATTGTAACCAAGGCAAGAGGCACCAATTGTGTGGTGGCCCTTGCGGGGAAGCTTTGTTCCCGTTTGATTGAGAAGAAGAGAAAGCTCACTCGATCCGTGGGATCGTTTGAGAGAGGGAAGGGTTGAAAGAGACCCGGCCTTTGTGGCCTCCTCAACGGGGAGTAGGTTTGCGAGAACCGAACCTCGGTAAAACAAATCCTCGTGTCACACTCTTATTTGCTTGCGATTTGTTTTGCGCCCTCTCTCGCGGACTCGTTTCTTTATTACTAACGCTAACCCGGCTTGTAGTTGTGATTATATTTGTAAATTTCAGTTTCGCCCTATTCACCCCCCCCTCTAGGCAACTATCAATTGGTATCAGAGCCCGGTGCTTCATTAGAGCCTAACCGCTCGAAGTGATGTCGGGAGATCACACCAAGAGGGAGATGGAGACCGGCGATGACAAGCCCACTACAAGCCAAGGGAGCACCTCATCTTCATCGGAAGAGTCCCGCACCAAGAGAAGGGAGAAGAAGAAGAGCTCCTCCAAGCGGAAGGAGAAAAGATCTTCCTCTTCTCACCATAAGGAGAAGAAAGAAAAATCTTCTCACAAGCCGCATCGGAGTGGGGACAAGCACAAAAGGATGAGGAAGGTGGTCTTCTACGAGACCGACACTTCATCGACCTCCACCTCTGGCTCCGACGCGGCGTCCGTCACTTCTAAACGCCAAGAGCGTAAGAAGTATAGTAAGATCCCCCTACGCTACCCTCGCGTTCCTAAACATACACCTTTACTTTCCGTCCCATTAGGCAAACCACCAACTTTTAATGGTGAAGATTATGCTATGTGGAGTAATTTGATGCGATTTCATCTAACCTCTCTCCACAAAAGATTATGGGATGTTGTTGAGTATGGTGTACAGGTACCATCAGTAGGGGATGAGGACTATGACACGGACGAAGTAGCCCAAATCGAGCACTTCAACTCTCAAGCCACAACAATCCTTCTTGCCTCTCTAAGCAAGGAGGAATACAACAAAGTACAAGGGTTGAAGAACGCCAAGGAAATTTGGGACCTACTCAAGACGGCGCACGAGGGTGATGAACTCACCAAGATCACCAAGCGGGAAACGATCAAGGGGGAGCTCGGTCGCTTCCGTCTTCGCCAAGGGGAGGAGCCACAAGACATGTACAACCGGCTCAAGACCTTGGTGAACCAAGTGCGCAACCTCGGGAGCGCAAAATGGGATGACCACGAAGTGGTTAAGGTTATTCTAAGAGCCCTTATTTTCCTTAACCCCACACAAGTTCAATTAATTCGTGGCAATCCTAGATATACACAAATGACCCCCGAGGAAGTTATCGGGAATTTTGTGAGTTTTGAATGCATGATTAAGGGCTCTAAGAAGATCAACGAGCTTGATGAACCCTCCACATCCGAGGCGCAACCCGTGGCCTTCAAGGCAATGGAGGAGAAGAAGGAGGAGTCTACACCAAGTAGACAACCAATTGACGCCTCCAAGCTCGACAACGAGGAGATGGCCCTAATCATCAAAAGCTTCCGGCAAATCCTCAAGCAACGGAAAGGGAAAGACTATAAATCCCGTTCCAAGAAGGTTTGCTACAAGTGTGGTAAGCCCGGTCATTTTATTGCAAAATGTCCTATGTCTAGTGATAGTGACAGGGGCGACGACAAGAAGGGCAAGAGGAAGGAGAAGAAGAAATACTACAAGAAGAAGGGCGGCGATGCCCATGTTTGTCGGGAGTGGGACTCCGACGAAAGCTCAAGCGACTCCTCCGACGACGAGGACGCCGCCAACATCGCCGTCACCAAGGGCCTTCTCTTCCCCAACGTCGGCCACAAGTGTCTTATGGCCAAGGACGGCAAAAAGAAGGTAAAATCAAGGTCCTCCACTAAATATGAAACATCTAGTGATGAGGATAATGATAAAAATGAGGAAGATAATTTGCGTATTCTTTTTGCCAACCTTAACATGGAACAAAAAGAAAAATTAAATGAGCTAATTAGTGCCATCCATGAAAAGGATGATCTCTTGGACTCCCAAGAGGACTTCCTAATCAAGGAAAACAAGAAACATGTTAAGGTTAAAAATGCTTATGCTCTAGAAAGAGAAAAATGTGAAAAATTGTCTAGTGAGCTAAGTATTTGCCATGAGACTTTAGACAACCTTAGAAATGAAAATGCCAATTTAATTGCTAAGGTTGATTCTCATGTTTGCATTGATCCTAGAAATGATGATGTTGATTTGCTTGCTAGGATTGATGAATTGAATGCTTCCATTGCTAGCCTTAGAAATGAGAATGAGAAATTAATTGCTAAGGCTAAGGATTTTGATGTTTGCAATGCTACTATTTCCGACCTTAGAGCTAAAAATGATTTGTTGCATGCTAAGGTTGTTGAACTAAAATCTTGCAAACCCTCTACATCTAATGTTGAGCACATTTCCATTTGTACTAGATGTAGAGATATTAATGTTGATGCTATCCATGATCACCTAGCTTTAATTAAGAAACAAAATGATCACATAGCACAACTTAATGCTAAGATTAGAGAGCATGACTTAGAAAATGAAAAATTTAAACTTGCTAGAAGCATGCTCTATAATGGGAGACGCCCGGGCATTAAGGACGGCATTGGCTTCCAAAGGGGAGACAATGTCAAAATTAATGCCCCTCCTAAGAACTTGTCTAACTTTGTTAAGGGCAAGGCTCCCATGTCTCAGGATAACGAGGGTTACATTTTGTACCCTGCCGGGTATCCTGAGAGTAAAATTAAGAAAATTCATTCTAGGAAGTCTCACTCTGGCCCTAATTATGCTTTTATGTATAAGGGTGAGACATCTAGATCTAGGCAACCAACCCATGCCAAGTTGCCTAGAAAGAAAACTACTAATGCATCAAATGATCATGCAATTTCATTTAAAACTTTTGATGCATCTTATGTTTTGACTAGCAAGTCCGGCAAGGTAGTTGCCAAAATTGTTGGGGGCAAACACAAGGGCTCCAAGACTTGTGTTTGGGTACCCAAAGTTCTTGTATCTAATGCCAAAGGACCCAAAACCGTTTGGGTACCTAAAACAAAGAACTAAACTTGTTTTGTAGGTTTATGCATCCGGGGGCACAAGTTGGATACTCGACAGCGGGTGCACAAACCACATGACCGGGGAGAAAAGGATGTTCTCCTCATATGAGAAAAACCAAGATCCCCAACGAGCTATCACATTCGGGGATGGAAATCAAGGTTTGGTCAAAGGTTTGGGTAAAATTGCTATATCTCCTGACCATTCTATTTCCAATGTTTTTCTTGTAGATTCATTAGATTACAATTTGCTTTCCGTATCCCAATTATGTCAAATGGGCTACAACTGTCTTTTTACTGATATAGGTGTTACTGTCTTTAGAAGAAGTGATGATTCAATAGCTTTTAAGGGAGTGTTAGAGGGTCAGCTATACTTAGTAGATTTTAATAGAGCTGAACTCGACACTTGCTTGATTGCTAAGACTAACTTGGGTTGGCTCTGGCACCGCCGACTAGCCCATGTTGGAATGAAGAATCTTCACAAGCTTCTAAAGGGAGAACACATTTTGGGACTAACCAATGTTCATTTTGAGAAAGACAGGATTTGTAGCGCATGCCAAGCTGGGAAGCAAGTTGGGATACATCATCCACACAAAAATATCATGACTACCGACAGGCCACTGGAGCTCCTACATATGGATCTATTCGGCCCGATCGCTTACATAAGCATCGGCGGTAGTAAGTATTGTCTTGTAATTGTGGATGATTATTCTCGCTTCACTTGGGTATTCTTTTTGCAGGAAAAATCACAAACCCAAGAGACCTTAAAGGGATTCTTGAGACGGGCTCAAAATGAGTTCGGCTTAAGGATCAAGAAAATTAGAAGCGACAATGGGACGGAGTTCAAGAACTCTCAAATAGAAGGCTTTCTTGAGGAGGAGGGCATCAAGCATGAGTTCTCTTCTCCCTACACTCCACAACAAAATGGTGTAGTGGAGAGGAAGAATCGAACTCTATTGGACATGGCAAGAACCATGCTTGATGAGTACAAGACACCGGATCGGTTTTGGGCCGAGGCGGTCAACACCGCCTGCTACGCCATCAACCGATTATATCTTCATCGAATCCTCAAGAAGACATCCTATGAACTCCTAACCGGTAAAAAGCCCAATATTTCATATTTTAGAGTTTTTGGTAGCAAATGTTTTATACTTGTTAAAAGAGGTAGAAAATCTAAATTTGCTCCTAAAACTGTAGAAGGCTTTTTACTAGGATATGACTCAAACACAAGGGCATATAGAGTCTTTAACAAGTCCTCAGGACTTGTTGAAGTTTCTTGTGACGTTGTGTTTGATGAGACTAACGGCTCTCAAGTAGAGCAAGTTGATCTTGATGATATAGGTGAAGAACAGGCTCCATGCATAGCGCTAAGGAACATGTCCATTGGGGATGTGTGTCCTAAGGAATCCGAAGAGCCTCCACATGCACAAGATCAACCATCCTCCTCTACGCAAGCATCCCCACCAACTCAAATTGAGGATGAAGCTCAAGATGTTGAACAAGAAGATCAAGAAGATGAGCCACCTCAAAATGACGGCAACGATCAAGGGGGAGATGCAAATGATGGAGACAAGGAGGATGAACAACCAAGGCCGCCACACCCAAGAGTCCACCAAGCAATACAACGAGATCACCCCGTCGACACTATCCTTGGCGATATTCATAAGGGGGTAACTACTCGATCTCGTGTTGCTCATTTTTGTGAACATTACTCGTTTGTTTCCTCTATTGAGCCAACCAGGGTAGAGGAAGCACTACAAGATTCGGATTGGGTGATGGCGATGCAAGAGGAGCTCAACAATTTCACAAGGAACGAGGTATGGCACTTAGTTCCACGTCCTAATCAAAATGTTGTAGGAACCAAGTGGGTCTTCCGCAACAAGCAAGACGAGCATGGTGTGGTGACTAGGAACAAAGCTCGACTCGTGGCCAAGGGATATTCACAAGTCGAAGGTTTGGATTTTGGTGAAACCTATGCACCCGTAGCTAGGCTTGAGTCAATTCGTATATTATTAGCCTATGCTACTTACCATGGCTTCAAGCTTTATCAAATGGACGTGAAGAGTGCCTTCCTCAATGGACCAATCAAGGAGGAGGTCTATGTTGAGCAACCTCCCGGCTTTGAAGACAGTGAGTATCCTAACCATGTTTATAGGCTCTCAAAGGCGCTTTATGGGCTCAAGCAAGCCCCAAGAGCATGGTATGAATGCCTTAGAGATTTCCTTATTGCAAATGGCTTCAAAGTCGGCAAGGCCGATCCTACTTTGTTCACTAAAACTCTTGACAATGATTTGTTTGTATGCCAAGTTTATGTTGATGATATCATATTTGGGTCTACTAACAAATCTACATGTGAAGAATTTAGTAGGATCATGACACAGAAATTCGAGATGTCGATGATGGGGGAGTTGAAGTATTTTCTAGGATTTCAAGTCAAGCAACTCCAAGAAGGCACCTTCATTAGCCAAACGAAGTATACTCAAGACATTCTAAGCAAGTTTGGAATGAAGGATGCCAAGCCCATCAAGACACCCATGGGAACAAATGGGCATCTCGACCTCGACACGGGAGGTAAGTCCGTGGATCAAAAGGTATACCGGTCGATGATTGGATCATTGCTTTATTTATGTGCATCTCGACCGGACATTATGCTTTCCGTTTGCATGTGTGCAAGATTCCAAGCCGACCCTAAGGAATCACACCTTACGGCCGTGAAACGAATCTTGAGATATTTGGCTTTTACTCCTAAGTTTGGGCTTTGGTACCCTCGGGGATCCACATTTGATTTGATTGGTTATTCGGATGCCGATTGGGCGGGGTGTAGGATTAATAGGAAGAGCACATCGGGGACTTGCCAGTTCTTGGGAAGATCCTTGGTGTCATGGGCTTCAAAGAAGCAAAATTCGGTCGCTCTTTCTACCGCCGAAGCCGAGTATATTGCCGCAGGTCATTGTTGCGCGCAATTGCTTTGGATGAGGCAAACCCTGCGGGACTACGGTTACAAATTAACCAAAGTCCCTTTGCTATGTGACAATGAGAGTGCAATCAAAATGGCCGACAATCCCGTCGAGCACAGCCGCACTAAGCACATAGCCATTCGGTATCATTTTCTTCGGGATCACCAACAAAAGGGGGATATCGAGATTTCTTATATTAATACTAAAGATCAATTAGCCGATATCTTTACCAAACCACTTGATGAACAATCTTTTACCCGACTTAGGCATGAGCTTAATATTCTTGATTCTAGGAATTTCTTTTGCTAGTCTTGCACGCATAGCACATGAATATACCTTTGATCATGTCTCTTTTATATATGCTATGACTAATGTGTTTTCAAGTGTATTTCAACCAAGTCATAGGCGTATTGAAAGGGAATTGGAGTCTTCGGCGAAGACAAAGGCTTCCACTCCGTTCTACTACTCATCCTTCGCCGTCGCTCCGCATCATCTCTCCAACGTTGGTATAACCTTCACTCATTTATTTCATGACCAAAGGGGGAGAATGTACTTCATTGGGCTCTAATGATTCCGTTTTTGGCGATTCATGCCAAAGGGGGAGAAAATATGAGCCCAAAGCAAAAGGACCGCACCAGGACCGCACCACCACCAAAATTTTATAAAATTTGATGATTTAAGAGGAGACCTTATTTGAGGGGGAGTTTTGCTTAGTCAAAGGAAAAGCATTGGAAATAGGGGGAGAAAATTCCATATCTTGAAAATGCTTTGCAAAACCTTATTCATTTACCTTTGACTATCTTGCAAAAGTACTTTGAAAAGAATTTGCAAAAACAAAACTCTTGGTGCAAATTTGGTCCAATATGTCAAAAACAAAGAAACCATCCATGCGCATCATATAAGTTTATATTGGCTCAATTCCAAGCAACCTTTGCACTTACTTTATGTAAACTAGTTCAATTATGCACTTCTATATTTGCTTTGGTTTGTGTTGGCATCAATCACCAAAAAGGGGGAGATTGAAAGGGAATTAGGCTTACACCTAGTTCCTAAATAATTTTGGTGGTTGAATTGCCCAACACAAACATTGGACTAACTAGTTTACTCTAGTGCATAAGTTATACAGGTGCAAAAGGTTCACAATCAGCCAATAAAAAGACCAAGTGTTGGATTCAACAATGGAGCAGCAAGGCAAACGAGGGCTCCTCTGGCTGGAGGCACCGGACTGTCCGGTGTGCACCGGACTGTCCGGTGCGGCCAGAGGGCTTCGACTTCAAACTCTTTGCCCTCGGGATTTCTCGGAAGCCGGCGCGCTATAATTCACCGGACTGTCCGGTGTGCACCGGACATGTCCGGTGCTCCAAGGAAACGCGGCCTCCGGATCTCGCCAGCCTCGGGTTCGCTCGGCAGCCACTCCGCTAAAATTCACCGGACTGTCCGGTGTGCACCGGACTGTCCGGTGCACCAGCGGAGCAACGGCTCTCTGCGGCGCCAACGGCTCCCTGCGGTGCATTAAATGCGCGCGCAGCGCGCGCAGTCGTCAGGCACGCCCATGCCGGTGCACCGGACATCAAACAGTACATGTCCGGTGTGCACCGGACACCCAGGAGGGCCCACAAGTCAGAAGCTCCAACGGTCAGAATCCAACGGCAATGGTGACGTGGCAGGGGCACCGGACTGTCCGGTGTGCACCGGACTGTCCGGTGCGCCATCGAACAGAGGCCTCCAGCCAACGGTCACCTTTGGTGGTTGGGGCTATAAATACCCCAACCACCCCACATTCATTGCTATCCAAGTTTTCCAACTCTCAACCACTTACAAGAGCTAGGCATTCAATTCTAGACACATACAAAGAGATCAAATCCTCTCCAATTCCACTCAAACCCTTAGTGACTAGCGAGAGAGATTTGCCGTGTTCTTTTGAGCTCTTGCGCTTGGATTGCTTTCTTTCTTTCTCATTTGTTCTTGAGATCATCACTCAATTGTAACCAAGGCAAGAGGCACCAATTGTGTGGTGGCCCTTGCGGGGAAGCTTTGTTCCCGTTTGATTGAGAAGAAGAGAAAGCTCACTCGATCCGTGGGATCGTTTGAGAGAGGGAAGGGTTGAAAGAGACCCGGCCTTTGTGGCCTCCTCAACGGGGAGTAGGTTTGCGAGAACCGAACCTCGGTAAAACAAATCCTCGTGTCACACTCTTATTTGCTTGCGATTTGTTTTGCGCCCTCTCTCGCGGACTCGTTTCTTTATTACTAACGCTAACCCGGCTTGTAGTTGTGATTATATTTGTAAATTTCAGTTTCGCCCTATTCACCCCCCCTCTAGGCGACTATCAGGGGTGAATAGGCGAAACCTAAAAATTATAACTCTAAACCCAGACTTGATCCCTTTATTAGTGGGTGATTTGTTTTACCGAGGTTTGGTTCACTAAGAACCTAATCCCTATTGAGAAGTCCACTAAGGACGAGTCTTTTTCAACTCTTTTCCTCTCTCCACCGATCACCAAGACCGGCGAGTGCTTCTTCTTAATCTCAAGGATCACTAAGACCCCGTAAGGACCACCACACTCTTAGGTGTCTCTTGCTAGCTTTACAAGTCTCCAAAAGGTTTGGAGAAAGATGAATGGGAGTCAAAACTCCACACTCAAATGATCGCAAGATGTAGCACACACTTTCTCTCAATGATTTTCACAAGGCACTATCACTAAACACACACGAGTAGCTCTCTTTTGCTTGATCTCTTCTTTGTGGCACTTGTGAGGCTTTGATGTGGCCTAAATCTTGTGTATGAGATAGATCAATGAATGGAGGTGGTTGAGAGGGCTTGGATATGTCAACTATATGCCTTAATATGTTGCTTAGGCTCCCACACCTTGAAATGGCCGGTTGGGGTGGTATTTATAGCCCCCAACCCCTCAAATAGCCGTTGGACAGAAAGCACCAGCTTTCTGTCGACAGGCGCACCGGACAATCCGATGCGGCACTGGACTGTCACTGTTCCTTGTCCGGTGCGCCGTCACGTCACCCAACCGTTGGGGTTCTGAGCTGGTCGACCGTTGGAGGCTTTGTCCTCTTGCGGCACCGGACAGTTCGGTGCCCCTCTGACTTCGCAGCTCTGACTTCTGCGCGACACTGTTCATTACTGTATCACTATGCAGAGTCGACCGTTGGCGCAGAGAGCCGTTGCTCCGCTGGCTCACCGGACAGTCCAGTGAATTATAGCAGAGCACACTTTGGAATTCCCGAGAGTGGTTGTTTTGAAGTTGTACGGCCTGGTGCACCAGACAGTTTGGGTTCTTTGCTCCATTTAAATTGTGTCCCTAACTTGATTTCTTTCTTGGTTTGTGTTGAACCTTATACACCTGTAATAGATGAATTCTAGACAAACTAGTTAGTCCACGTGTTTGCGTTGGTCATCAACCACCAAACTTAATTATAGAAAATGGTTAACCCAATTTCCCTTTCAATCTCCCCCTTTTTGGTGATTGATGCCAACACAAACCAAAACAGATATAAAGTGAAGAAATGTAACTAGTTTGCAATTGAGATGTCAGTGCATAGGTTACTTGGAATTAAACCAATTGAAAGTCTTACTAAGTATGATTGGATTGGCTTTCTTTTATTTAAAATTTTGGACCACTTTTGCACCACATGTTTGTTTTTGCAAAACTTTTGGAAAATCTTTTCAAAATCCTTTTGCAAGTAGTCAAAGGTATATGAATAAGATTGCAAGAAGCATTTTCAAGATTTGAAATTTCTCCTCTGTTTCAAATGTTTTTCCTTTGACTAAATAAAAAACTCCCCCTGAATGAAATTCTCCTCTTAGCTTTCAAGAGGGTTTTGAAATAGATATCAATTTGAAATTTTATTTTCACAAGCCAAGTGAAACATAGATACCAATTGATACTATTTGAGAATACATTATTTGAAAAATTCATTTCAAAAATTTTTGAAATGGTGTTGGTGCGGTCCTTTTTCTTTGGTCTTAATATTTTCTCCCCCTTTGGCATTAACCGCCAAAAATGGAGAGCTTTGGAGCCCTTGGGCATTTTCTCCCCCTTTGGGGCTTAGCACCTTCTCCCAAATGGTGAAATAAATGTGAGTGAAGATCATACCATTGAGAGTTTGTGGAGTAGCGGCAAAGATTAAATGATACCGTTAGAGTTTGGAGTGGAAGCCTTGTTTTTTGCCGTATCCTCCAATTCCTTTTCAATCTAAGACTAAGTATAGAAATACACTTGATAACCCATTAGTCCTAGTCTTGGCACAAGAAGAATAAGAAATATACAATTGTACCAAATGAAAGATATATGATCAAAAGATATGTCAATTAAGCTTTATCATAGTTCTATAATATAGATTGCTCCTCTAAGTATGTGCCTTGAGAGGAATACATATTTTGGCCTTAAATGGTAGGTGCACATAATGAGGTTAATGAGAACATATCTATATCATAGAAATTGTGAAGTCTAATGTGTCATAATATAAACATGAGGCTCATGACAGATTGTGCACTTAAGAAAGCATGTTATAAACATTTGAAGCATTTACCCTTAAGGATTCAAAGAAGCTTAAGGAACCTCCACCTTTGGAACAAAGGTAGCTTATCCTCGTTACAAGGAAACTTTAAACTCTTTGACAAGAATATTACTTCACCCAGATTTAACAGAAATGCATCAAAGCAGGAATGAAATTTTGAGAGGTTAAACTAGGTATGAAGCAGGGTTATGCATAGACATGCTTTTTCTTCCCCTTGTAATTTAAAGATATGTTATATACATATAAGAGGGAAATCTAGGTACATGTTTAAATGATAGGAAATAGTTTACCCTTTTGTACCTTCACATAGAGATGCTCTCTTCATTGCGCTTTGTTCTTAGTCTTGGTTACTTAAGTCCTATGCTCAAGACAATATATAGAATTATTTTGCACAATAGAGAATTCTATAGCTAGTGATCCTTTTCTTTAAACAAATCATTATTATCACATATCAAGTAGATCACAAATTTCATAAATTTATCCTAAACTCTCCTTTTAACTTGGTGAATATACATGAGAGACATCAATTGATAATACATGAAACATTAGGCAACATAAGTATCAATTGAAGCTATTCAATGATCAAGAGTATACCAAATGTGATCAAATGAACAACATATGCACTAGTTTATCAAATAACCTTATAACAGGAGAATCTAGTAATTATGCTACTGTAATAATGAAAGCTACAATCCTTGATAAAAGTGATACTACTTTACCAAATTGGATTGAGTTGTAGTAGCATACTTCATGAGAAACTTATTCTCATACTTGAGACTCCATGAGATTACTAAGAGAAAATGTTAGTCTCAATATGATCAAGATATAGAAATAGGGCTCCCCCTAAAGATATGCATCAAGAATTTGAATGACTTGGTTAGATGCACTCTCCTTTAAAGAAAAATAGGGGAATTCATTGAACATCTTGATCAAGGCATGTAATATTTGCAATAATCAACTTATGCCTGGTATTCTCAAAAATGGAAAAGGTTTAGAATACTTACAACCACACCATTGATTATTTTGAAGATCTTACTGTCTAAGTAGGTGTTGTTGTTCTTGACGTCTTCTTTTTCATTTGAGTGTCCTCCCTTTGTAGTTGTCTCTTTTTTATTTTCAAACTTATTGAAAATACTCAAAAAGAGATATTAGCAGCACAAGGGAGTGTATGATAAATGATGATTTCTTTAGATAAGAGATATAAACAATTCATCATCCACAAGTCACACAGACATGAAGTAAAATCCTTAATATTAGTGCACAACATTAGAAAAGAGGAATATGCACCTTTTAACATTTCTAATCAATCATAGGAAATTTACTTCTTCATATTGAATTTATTAACATAACTTAGAAGCATATCAATATGAGAACATATATAGCAAAGGCATGAGTTAGATTCTAATGGACTAGTGCAGATATGAAAGCAAGATTGTATGCACTTTTAGACATTTTAAGTTAAATAATGAATCTAATCTTCACATTGGTAGATTATGATAATTTAGAATAAATACCAATTGATGGGAACTATTATTGATTAAGAAGATGAGTTCTCATACCTTTGCTTTTACCTTTCTTCCTTTAGGTGAAGAGCAACCCTTGAGGCTTGTGTCTTCTAATAAATTGAACCTGCACTCACTCTCTTGTAGATTTTCATAAATATGCTCAAGAGATATGTCATCAGTAACACAAGCACTAGTTTCTCTTTTAGTAATCATTTTTGAGAAGGAATGAAAGGTAGATTACTAAAGCATGGAAACTTCATAACATGAACTAGATTATCCCATAGATGATGTTATGCTTAGTTTTAACTCATAAAACAAGCATAGTTAATCTCTCAAGATTATGGAAACAAATCTAATTCATAACATGGAGAGCGATTAATGTAGAAGAATCATATCCAATTTAAGCAAGAAGAAATACATCATAAATCATTGGATTGATTTTTCTTTTTATGTTAGATTATGCATTTCCATAGAGAAACTTATTCTCTATATGTGTGGGGGATAGATATCCCCCGGGTCCACTAGAAGAGTAAAGGACCTCACGAAAGGCCCCAGGGCCCAATAAATCGTAAGGTTATTCTTTCGTGGGCCTGGGGAAAAACAATCGGCAACGCAGGACGACATGAGGCCGGATTGGTGCAAACCAGGATGACCCATAGCGTCGAGCGAGCGGCTATAACAGAGATCCGACTTTCCCGCGTCGGGGCCTCCATGCAACGAAGCCACGTGAAGATAAGTCGGCGAGAGTTACGTAAAGGATAATCTCGAGAGGTTCACTATCTTTTAGCCACTTGTTGTTATCTTATCCATGTGTACTGCCCCACGGTCGAGTATATAAGGCCTAGGGGCACCCCTTCAGAACATTCAACCCATTACTTAGCCACCCACATCAACTCTCTGTATTCTTAATCCAGAGAGCTCTCCTGTAATCGTTCCCACCAAGCATACTCATCAGGACGTAGGGTATTACGCATCACTAAGCGGCCCGAACCTGTAAACCTTGTCTACCGTCTCTCGTGCGATCAGCACGAACCATTTTGCTACAGTTGTCGACACCTTCCTACTCCTGAAACACCTCGAGGGGCAACCCCAGGTGTGCGGTCGGACCCTAAACACCGACAGCTGGCGCGCCAGGTAGGGGGTGTGTCAACAATCCAAGCTAGCTCAATGGCCATCTCCTTCTACAGCAGGATCGCCCTACGCCCCGGATCTATGTTCTGCTTCGGAACAATCTCATTCGTAGCGGACGAAGAAGGAATTCTGCACCGTATCGCGGATCCGCCGGAAAAGGAATCTTCCTCAACAAACTCCGAAAATACCGGAGAAACACAACCTCCAGCTCCCCGAAAGAAGATCACTGCGACGACAGCACCGTTCTACCCCGACGTCCTCTTCGTCGGAAGGGCGGAATCGCCTGCCATTTCCGACGACGAGCCGACTGTACCCGGGGAGGAACCGCCTCAGCGAGAATCCCGTCGACGGAGGAACCGGCGCAGGAACGTTCGACGACATCACGCAGCCGGAGAGCGGAATCCAGAGCAACCTGTCTCGCGAGACGAGGTCTCGGAGGTAGGAGAAACCCCAGAAGAACGCGTCTTCAGAGAGCGAAGGAACTCCCGACGACGTGATCGCCGACGAGCTCAGGAACAGGCTGAGCAGGATGCAAGGCAACGTCGAGAGAATCCACTCTTCGGGCGCAATCTGAACCCCGACTTCGCCCGAGCCATGAACACGCCGAGCGAAGTCGGAGGGGTGCTGGCTCGGATAGCGGAAGGACTTCCTCGGACTCCTGACGCCGACGGCTACCGACGACTGTTCACCCAGGCGGCCAACCATCTTCTACCGCTAGCTCACCCGCCGAACGATCTACAACACGCCATCAACAGTCGCCGAGACGCGCGGAGCTCCATCAATGCTTCGCGGGAACGGCGGCATGAGAATGAAATTCGTCGTCGAGAGGAGTACGACAGGGATCATGGAGCCCCGACTCAGAGCCAAGCTACTAGGACTGAGTCGGCAACGGCTTCAACCGGCGGAACCACCCGGGGACGGTCGAGGAATCACAATCACAACTCCCCTCCCCGGGACAGACATCGGCCCCGACGACAGGAGGACACGTGCGGAGTGTCCGCCCTTACTCCGCGCCTTAGGGCCATCCAATGGCCTCCCAACTTCAAGGTATCCAATGTTGACAAATATGAACCTAAGCAGGATCCATGGGGTTGGCTAGCCGTCTACACCACCGCCGCTCGAGCTGCCGGGGCATCCGAAGACGTGATGACCGCGTACTTGCCCATTGTCCTTGGGCAAGACGCGCTGCAATGGCTACGACATCTACCCCGACACTGCATCGACGTCTGGGGAGACTTCAGTCGACGCTTCACCGCCAACTTCCAGTCCCTCTCCGACAAGCCGGCGCAGCCGTGGGACCTTAAATCTATCAAGCGCCGGGGGGACGAAACTCTCCGGTCGTACCTCAAGAGGTTTCAAACCATGAGGAATCGTATCCCCGATGTCACGGAGGCGGCCGTGATCGAGGACTTCTACCGAGGATCTAATGATTCGGTTTTCGTCCGAGCCATACTACAAAAGGCGCCGACCACCTCGGAGGAGCTGTTCCGGGAAGCCGACCTCTACATCACCGCCAACGAGCGAGCCCAGGATCTCATCGGAGGAGCAAAGCCCGCACCGGCAGCACCGCGACGCGACACAAACCAGCAACCTGACAAGCGGTGGGAGAAGAGGCCGCGCGAAGAAGTGCACGCTGCCGGACCACCCGCCTCTCGCGCTCGAGGAGGGCCTCGTGGAGGCGAACGCACGCTGGACGACATCCTCGACGCCCAGTGCCCGTACCACAAGGACATGCGACACACTCTTCGTAACTGCCGAGACTTCAAGCACTCCGTCGGACACGGCCGACCCTTCCAACCTCTACCTCCTCCTCCGCCGAGGGGTGGACCAGATGAACCACGACAACCCCATCAGCAGGAGGAAGGAGGAGGAGGAGGAGCTTTCCCGCGCGTTGACAGGGAGGTCAACGTCATCTTCGGCGGACACGGATCGCAGGAGAGCAAAAGACAGCAAAAGCTCAATGATCGCCAGATACTGGTGGCGACCATCGGCCCTCCCGCTCCATACCGGTGGTCGGAGCACCCGATCACCTTCACTCGGGCGGATCAATGGCTCAACTTCGACCACCCGGGCAAGTACCCGCTTCTCGTCGATCCGGTGATCCGAGAGAGCCGGGTGAAAAAGGTGTTAGTGGACGGGGGGAGCAGCATCAACATCACCTTCCCCCGGACACTCCAAAGCTTGGGAGTTCATCTCAAAGAGCTCCACGAGTCGGACACTCCTTTCTTCGGCATCGTGCCGACGGAAGGGGAATACCCGCTGGGCCACATCTACATGCCGGTCACCTTTGGAACTCCGGAGAACTACAGAACCGAGTTCCTAAGGTTTGAAGTGGCGAACTTCGACTGCGGGTACAACGCCATCATCGGGAGGCCTGGATTGGCCAAGTTCATGGCCATTCCACATTACACCTACATGATACTGAAGATGCCAGGACCGCAAGGGATCATAACTGTGCGCGCCGACTTCCAAGGCGCCGCAGAATGTTTCCGAGTGGCCATTCAAGCAGCCCTCACCGCCAAGCCATCGACAGCTCCCTCCGCAATGGCGAACTCTAAGCCTGAGGAGAACCTCGCAATACCGACGAATGAAGCTCAGACCGCGACCTCTATGCGGCCGACTGAAGAAACCAAGAGAATCAACCTGGGGTTCGCTGATGAGCGCAAGACGGCCATCATCAGCTCCAGTTTGGATGACAAATAGGAAAGCGCGCTCGTCCGGTTTCTGCAAGATAACCGAGATGTATTCGCATGGCAACCTGCGGATATGCCGGGAGTCCCGAGAGAACTGGCCGAGCACAAACTGAAGGTTTTTCCCCAGGCGAGGCCGATTCGACAGAAATTACGTCGTTTCACGCCTGATAAGAGGGAAGCCATTCGCGCCGAGTTAGCTCGCTTGGTCGCGGCTGGATTCATTAGAGAAGTATTACATCCCGAGTGGTTAGCCAATCCTGTTCTTGTACTCAAAAAGAATAAAGTGGACTGGCGCATGTGTGTTGATTATACCGATCTCAACAAACACTGTCCGAAGGATCCCTTCAGACTCCCGAGGATAGATCAGGTGGTGGACTCCACCGCTGGATGTTCTATGCTGTCTTTCTTGGATTGCTATTCCGGGTATCATCAGATTAGTCTGGCGAAGGAAGATGAAGAAAAAACGGCATTCATTACTCCTTTTGGCGCTTTCTGTTATACCTCCATGCCGTTTGGCCTCAAAAACGCTGGAGCAACTTACCAGAGAGCCATTCAAACATGTTTAGCAGATCACTGGGGCAAGCGTGTGGAGGCTTATGTGGATGACGTGGTGATCAAAACACAGGACTCAAAAGACTTCATCGAAGATTTGCAACTGGTTTTCAACAGCCTGAGGCGGTATAGATGGAAGCTTAATCCCGAGAAATGTGTTTTTGGGGTACCAGCCGGAAAGTTGCTCGGGTTTATTGTCAGCCACCGGGGAATTGAGGCTAATCCGGATAAGATTGAAGCTATCATGAAGATGGAAGCACCTCAATCGCAGAAGAAGGTTCAGCGACTTACTGGATGCATGGCAGCTTTAAGCAGATTCATATCCAGGCTGGGGGAAAAAGGTTTGCCGTTTTACAAGTTACTCAAGAAGGTGGATAAATTTCAGTGGACTTCAGAAGCACAAGAAGCTCTAGATGCTCTGAAAAAATTCTTGACAACACCGCCAGTACTGAAACCACCTCGGCGAGCTACATCAACTCAACCAGCCGAAGATTTGCTATTGTACATCTCTTGCACGACTCACGTGGTGAGCACCGCGTTGGTAGTCGAGCGAGTAGAAGAAGGGCATGCCTATCCAATACAACACCCTGTCTACTTCATTAGTGAGGTCCTCGGCCCCTCAAAGAAAAAGTATCCTCAAGTCCAGAAACTATTGTATGCAGTACTTCTAACTGCCCGCAAGCTGCGTCACTACTTTGACGACCACAAAGTCATAGTAGTCACAAGTTTTCCAATAGGGGATATTCTTCACAACAAGGAAGCCATCGGTCGAATAGCCAAGTGGGCCTGTGAGCTGGGATCTCATGACATCGAGTTTCGGCCTCGCACTGCCATCAAAACCCAAGCACTGGTTGATTTCGTATCAGAGTGGACTGAACAACAAGTACCAGACAACCCGGAGACTGCAGAAGTATGGCGAATGTATTTTGATGGCTCACTCAAGCTGCAGGGAGCAGGAGCGGGGATTCTTTTCACTGCACCTGGAGGCGAACACCTCAAGTACGCCCTCCAGCTGCTATTCCCGGCCTCCAACAATGCAGCCGAGTATGAAGCTTTGATCCATGGATTGAACATTGCCATATCATTGGGCATCAAAAGATTAATGGTATATGGGGATTCTCTGGTAGTCATCAGCCAGATAAATAAGGAGTGGGATTGCTCAAACGATTCGATGGGAAGATACTGCACTGCCGTCCGAAAGCTGGAGGATAAATTCGAGGGTCTAGAATTTCATCATGTGGAAAGAGATCGGAACACGGCAGCCGATGTACTGTCCAAGCTAGGATCCAGTCGAACTCAGGTCCCACCCGGTGTTTTTGTGCAAGAAATTCTGCAGCCAAGTATCTCATTGGATCAAATGGAAGAGTGCAACATCATAGATCAACCCGAGTCAGATCCCGATGACTGGAGAAAGCCAATCATTAAGTACATAAGGAATGAAGAAGAACCAGACGATAAGAACTCGGCAGAGCGCATTGCAAGACAGTCAGCTCACTATACACTTATTGGGGAGACATTATACAGAAGGGGTGCATCAGGCGTCTTCATGAAGTGCATTCTCCCATCCACTGGAAAGCAACTCTTAGAAGAGGTCCACGCTGGACAATGTGGGATACATGCAGCCTCCAGAACACTAGTTGGGAAGGTCTTCAGGTCAGGATTCTATTGGCCAACAGCAAAGAATGATGCAGCCGAGTTAGTTCAGAGGTGCGAAGCCTGCCAATACTTATCAAAGCAACAACACCTGCCAGCACAGCAGCTGCAGACCATACCAGTAACTTGGCCTTTTGCATGCTGGGGGCTGGATATGATTGGACCTTTCAAAAAAGCTCAAGGGGGATATACTCATGTGTTGGTAGCAATTGACAAGTTCACTAAATGGATAGAATTCAAGCCCATTGCCTCCTTAACTTCTGCCAAGGCCGTGGAATTCATACAAGACATAATATTCAGATTCGGGATACCAAACAGCATCATAACTGATTTAGGATCCAATTTCACGAGTTCAGAATTCTTTGACTTCTGCGAGCAAAAGAGCATTCAGATCAAGTATGCATCTGTAGCCCATCCAAGAGCCAACGGGCAGGTTGAACGAGCTAACGGGATGATTTTGGATGCACTTAGGAAAAAGATTTTCGATAAGAACGAAAAATTCGCAGGAAAGTGGATAAGGGAATTACCCTATGTTGTTTGGAGCCTAAGAACCCAACCTAGCCGAGCTTTGCATGGAGACACACCTTTCTTCATGGTCTATGGGTCGGAGGCAGTGCTGCCTGCTGATCTCAAGTTTGGGGCGCCAAGGCTGATTTTTGAAAGTATAACAGAAGCTGAGACCACCAGGCTGGAGGACATAGACGTACTCGAGGAAGAACGGCTAAGCGCAGTAATCCAATCAGCAAGATACCAGCAGACTCTAAGGGGCTATCACGACAAGGCGGTGCGACATGCTCACGCTTACTTAACTCGGGGTGACCACTATGCCCTGCTAACGGAGCAATCGACTTAAGTCGGCAACGACTTAAGGCGGTGCGACATGCTCACGCTTACTTAACTCGGGGTGACCACTATGCCCTGCTAACGGAGCAATCGACTTAAGTCGGCAGCGACTTAAGGCGGTGCGACATGCTCACGCTTACTTAACTCGGGGTGACCACTATGCCCTGCTAACGGAGCAATCGACTTAAGTCGGCAACGACTTAAGGCGGTGCGACATGCTCACGCTTACTTAACTCGGGGTGACCACTATGCCCTGCTAACGGAGCAATCGACTTAAGTCGGCAACGACTTAAGGCGGTGCGACATGCTCACGCTTACTTAACTCGGGGTGACCACTATGCCCTGCTAACGGAGCAATCGACTTAAGTCGGCAACGACTTAAGACGGTGCGACATGCTCTCGCCTATATAATTCAGGAAATGATTTCCATATCCCACAGACAAAATTCATAGTCATCATGCGCCATAACTACCAAACTCATTAACTAAAAAATTCTGATACAATGAGAGAGTAACTATGTTATTCAAATAAACCGGTGTCCTCTAACAAATGTTCAATCATGCAAGCTGCGCGCTTGGAGCACGCGAAATGCTTTCTCTATTTTGCAATGTCTTTTCCAGGAGCAATTGATGAAGAGGGACGACTCGAGGAATCAGGGGCGGCGTTCACGTCAGCCCTTATATCTTCAGGAACGACTACGCCAGGTCTCCTCATCAGGATTCGTCCCGCCCGAATGGCCTTATCCATGGCCCTATCGCGCTGGGCTCTCAGAGTACTGGAAGTCTCTTCAGCAACCTTGACAGCCAACTGGGCAGCCTCTAGCTCCTGGGTAACAGATTTCTTGGAAGCACGCAGATTCTTGATGACAACATCTTTAGCCGATATCAACTCCCGAAGGCGAATCACATCATCCAAGGACTCCTGCAGCTTATAGCGAAGATTGTTTAACTCCTCCATGGAAAAGCGATGACTCCTCTCCAGAATAGTCAGCGAATTGCTAGAATCTCGATACAACCTATCAAGATTGTCACGAGAAGCGGCAAGGATACGTTTTTCTTCCTGCAAACACAAATCAGTTCCTTCAGAAAACCAGGCAAATAATAGAAGCACAGCAAGACAAAAGCGCAGTTTCGTATATCACCTTTTCACAGTCGAGCTGAGCATGCAGGGAAGAACTTAACGCATTGGCATCATCCAAAGCGGCAGAGACCTGACTCAGCTCAATCTGACCTTGAGAGTACTTTTCCTCAAGATCAGTGCATCGCTGAGACAGTTCAGCCCGATCTTGAGAATATTTTTCCTCAAGAAGTGCAATCTGTCGAGTCATTCCTAGCAAAGGACAACCAAACAAAACAAGGTCAGAAGGTAAAACAGTCCACAACAAGCGCGAAGAGAAGGAAAAAGAGCACTAACCAGCGTTAGTCGCCTCCAACTCGGATACACGGCGATGAAGTGACACTGGATTCCAACACGAAAAAGACGAAGCCACTTCTGGGACAGAAGCACCATGCAATTTCAGCTGGTTGGTCATCCCATCCACCAAAACCTGATGAGAATAACAGATGAGCATAATGGCAAAAGTTCATGCAGCGTAAAAATCAAGCTAAGAAACAGCATAGTACCTGGAGGTTGGAGAAGAATGAAGGGATCCCCAAATCAGGAGAAATCAGATGATAACCAGGCGCAAGGTCATCACCCGAAGCAGCTTGCAATGGAACAGTGGGAATCAGTTCATCTCTTTCAACAGAGCCGGATGCCTGATCAGCGGGGACGCTGCCCTCCAAAGCGATGCCCCGGTCCAAAGTTTGGGCCACCACCATGCAGCCAGAGTGTGGAGGTGACCCTACGTGAACGTCCATGGAAGTGCCGGAGGGAGACCCTGTTTGGGCACCCTCAGGGATTGGGCCATAGTTGGCACTGCCCACTTGAGCTGGATTATCCCCGGCAGCACCCTCGGGGGCTGGGCAGTAGCTCGCACTCTTCGCCCGAGCTAAGTCATCCCCGACGACACCCTCGGGGGCTGGACATGTGTCAACACCATCCTTGGGGTCCAAATTTTCAGCAGTAACCATCTCTAAGGTTGATGGGCCCTCGGCTACTTCCATGGAATCAGGACAATCCAAGTTAGCATCCCGACCCTCGAGACCGCGCTCTAAGGTTGATGAGGCACGGGATGACCTCAACCCAGCGTCCGGCACGGCACCACAAGCTTCCGTCACATCATCATCCACTGGCCCTGATAACAAGTCCTCTGGGACCATATCCTCGAGAGTTTGATCAAAGTCGGCCAGGGATATGTTTTGCAGACCAACAAGAGCAGATAAAGCAGGAGAAGGAACCCCACTACTTTCCCCACTGGCGAGGAATTGCCGACTGTTCTTCCGAGTCAGAGGAACCTCATTCTCTTCCTCTTCGTCATCTTCATCAGCAACACTAGCAACACCCCCATTGGGATCAACGACGAATGGAGTACACCCATTGGGATCAGCAACAGTCATACCACACCCATTGGGATCAGCATCAGCAAATTCAGGCGCAGGAACCTCCTCATCGGCAGGAACCGAGGGACCAGCACCCTGATCCAAACTAGATACTCGCCGAATACGTCTTTTCTTCTTTTTCTGCTCATCAACAGAAAGATCAGTCTGATTGGTTCGGCGGGGACGCCTCGAGCGAGCACGGACAGGTCTCTGAACATCCAAGGTTATACCGACCTCTGGGAGAGGTGCCACTGCCAATGTCCCAGCAGGAGTAGCGTCAGAAGAATCTTCAGCCAACATATCAAGCATGGCATTCATTTCAGCATCAGTAGGATCCAAAGGCACCTCGAAATGGATTTGTCGTTCATCATCAGGAATTTTCCCAAGTGAGGCGACCAAAGCATTGACCTCCTCGTCAGAGGGCCACGTTCTAAGGCCCAAATTGCCATCAGTCGCAGGTGGGTTTGACACGAAACGAGTGAAGGCCTTGGCAGGAGGCAGATTCCAGGCTGAATACGCCACCGGAGCACCAATATTGGATACTTTGCCTCTGAGAATCATCTCCAGTCGGCTCACCAAATCTGCAGAAGGGATCCTTCTATTGGTAACTCGAGTTGGGTCGGCCAGCCCTTGATACAGATAAGCCGGGTGGATCCTATCTTTCAGTGGCTGAATGTTTTTGAAAACGAAGTCAGCAACTATAGCTTCAGCAGTTAAACCCCTCTCTTTCAATAGCCCAACTTCAGCTAGCAGCACACTAGCCTCAGCCACCTCCTCGTCTGTAGGAGACTCGGTCCAGCTCGGGGTGCGAACATCTGGCTGTCTTCCTGACCGGGGGGGGAGAGAATTTCCATAGTTATCAACTATAAACCACTCCAGGCGCCATCCCTTAATGCTGTCTTTAAGGGGAATCTCAAGATATTCAGTTTTCCGTCCCCGGCGCATTTCCAAGCTGGCACCTCCAACCAACTGATGTTGTCCCCCGGCCATCCCAGGGCGACAATGATACAGGTGTTTCCACAAGCCAAAATGCGGCAGCACGCCAAGAAAGGCCTCACATAAATGGACGAAGATAGAAATTTGCAGAATTGAGTTAGGGTTCAGATGGGTTAGGTTGATGTGGTAGAAATCAAGAAGACCACGGAAAAAGGGAGAAATAGGAAGGCCAAGGCCGCGGAGAAGAAAAGGAGCGTAAACCACGGACTCGTGGGTATCCTCCGTCGGGACCGTAGTCCCATGGCAAATCCGCCAAGAACAGAGTTCCCGTGGAGGAAGAACCCCGATGGACACGAGGTGGAGGAGTTCGGCTTCAGAGATGATGGACATGTGGTTACCTGCGAAAGGCAACTGGCTGTTGGGATCAATTGGAGGAATCACCACAGCGGAAGAGCTCGCGATTTTTCTCTTGGGAGCCATCTCGATTTCACCAGTGAGCAGATTGGAGGCGAGCGCAGAGAGAATTTGGAAGCAGGAATGCAAGAACTAGGGCGCGGAAAGCAAAGGCGGCTAAAAGTGCAGCTCTTATGGGATATTCTCGGACCAGATACCGTTTCAAAAAGTGCCTAGTCATCACCCGGCGGTTATTCCCGAAATCCCAGCGTGCCACCTGGTCATTCGGCAGTTATTTCCAAAAACTGGTGGGCCATCCCTTCACTCGGGTGTTAATCCTCAAAATAACTCGGCGTTGCCACTAAAATGCCGACGTCACTACTCAGTCACTCGGCGTTACCTCTAAAACGTCGATCTTGAGCTCAATCGCTCGGCATTACTTCTAAAATGCCGACAACGACCCTTAATAACTCGGCGTTGCCTCTAAAACGCTGATCTCGAGTTCAATAACTCGGCATTGCCTCTAAAACGCCGACGTCGCTACTCAGTCACTCGGCGTTGCCCCTAAAACGCTGGTTTCGAGTTCAATCGTTCGGCATTACTTCTAAAATGCCAACGTTGACCTTCAATCACTCGGCATTACTTCTAAAATGCTGACAACGACATTTAATCACTCGGCGTGCCTCTAAAACGCTGATCTTGAGTTCAATAACTCGGCGTTGCCTCTAAAGCGCCGACCTTGAGTTCAAAAACTCGGCGTTGCCTCTAAAATGCCGGCGTCGCTACTCAATCACTCGGCATTGCCTCTAAAACGTTGATCTCGAGTTCAATCGTTCGGCATTACTTCTAAAATGCCAACGTTGACCTTCAATCACTCGGCATTACTTCTAAAATGCTGACAACGACATTTAATCACTCGGCGTGCCTCTAAAACGCTGATCTTGAGTTCAATAACTCGGCATTGCCTCTAAAGCGCCGACCTTGAGTTCAAAAACTCGGCGTTGCCTCTAAAATGCCGGCGTCGCTACTCAATCACTCGGCATTGCCTCTAAAACGTTGATCTCGAGTTCAATCGTTCGGCATTACTTCTAAAATGCCAACGTTGACCTTCAATCACTCGGCATTACTTCTAAAAACATTGATACAGGCTGCAATATTGCTCGGAGGCGTCAGTATAATGATCAAGCTGTTCGTCTATGGTCTCAAAAGAATCAGATTTATAGTCAAACAAAGTGAGTCATCAAGAGGGAACCAAATTCATTCTTCATTTAAGGGAAGTGGCAATACTTACAAATCAACTCATTATGAGTTGATACTCCCCTACTGCTACTACTACTACTACGCTACACTATACTACTCTACATTACTAATACTACTACATTATTTAACTATACTATTTCTAATCTATACTAATATCTAAAAAGACCAGTGGCATCTAGCCACTGGCCCTGCCCCTGCTGCCGCCGCCCCTGGTGCTGCCCCTGCTGCCGCCGCTCTTGGTGCTGCCCCTGCTGCTGCCGTTGCCGCCACCCCCGCCACTGCCGCTGTCGTCGTCGTCGTCGTTGTCGTCGTCGTCGTCGTCGTCGTCGTCCTCGCCCTCACCGCCGCCGTCCGAGTCCTCCTCATCCGAGGAGTACTCGGACTCATCCGAGCCTTCGAGCCCGGAGCGCTCGACGGCCCGGATGTACGTCCAGACCTCCGCGGCTATCCCCTGGGAGTCGTCCGAGTCATCGGACGACGCCGGGGGAGAGACGGGGGCCGGAGACCTCTCGGACTCGGAGGAGAACTCCTCCTCCGAGTACTCCGAGTCGCCAAAGTCCTCCGATGGAGGAGTCGGCTCGCGCTTGCGCTTGTTGTTTTTTCCCATGGTGGAAGCAAGCGGGAAAGAAGAGAAGGAAGCAGTAAGGAATAGCGAAGAGATGTGAAGAAACCAGAGGGACAACAGCGTTATTTATAGAAGAGAAAAACAACCGCTCACCTCCAACCGCGGTCACTGAACAGTCGCAAAGCATTCATTATGCACTTCCACCCGTCCAAAGACACGTCAGGCGGCTGACGCCGTTTCATGCAGCACTACACCCATTGGGACTCCAGTCAACAGCGCAAAGGATATGATTACACTCGCCGTCCCATCACATTACAACTCAGAAGCAGCCGGTTAAAACACTCAGCGTACCAAGCCGTCCCTTGCCCACACCCATTGGGGGGGACGCCCAGGAATTGTCAGTATATTTTTAAAATTGGTCACATCTGTGCAGAGCATGCAGTGAATGCCTCAAGACAAAAATGAGATATCAACAAGGGTTAGAGAGAAGCCAAGTATAGTCAGCAGAGTGCAAAATATGGTCGACAGACATGACTTGAAGACTAGACAGAGAACGTCCATCGAATGTCCAATCAGTTGCAGAGCAAATAAACCACGCTACCTAGCAGGATATGGAAGGATTGCAAATTCGGCTGCAAAAGACAAAACACATGCTGACCTCTGAAGCATAATGTTGATGACATAGCACGGATGACATCATGCCAACCTTTTTATGGGCAGAAAGAGTAATCTTCAGCAAAAGGACACAAAAAGAAGACCTTCAAGCGAATTATCCTCAAAAAATCCACTTGAAGGTCGGGGGCTACACCCATTGGGTGCACCTTCGGTGCACCCCATGGATTGTCATTCTAAGCCAAGATAGCACCAATTTCTAAGGGCATGGGACGAGATTAAAAAGCCGATCCTCGACTGAAATGAAGGAACACAAATGGAAGTAATCTCTGCTGAAGACCTTCGAGTAGATTATTTTCTAAAATCTACTCGAAGCTCGGGGGCTACACCCATTGGGTGCACCTCCGGTGAACCCAATGAAGTTCAGAATCCTACAAACAGGAATGCCAATCTCTAAGGCACAGGCACGAAGCTAGGTTTTGGTCAACAAGTGATCGAAGCAGGAGAGAACAACAGGAAGCCATCTTTCTTCAAATCACCTACAAGCTGGACCTGAGATCTTCGGGTTGATTACCTCTAAATTAACCCAAAGATCGGGGGCTTGTGGGGGATAGATATCCCCCGGGTCCACTAGAAGAGTAAAGGACCTCACGAAAGGCCCCAGGGCCCAATAAATCGTAAGGTTATTCTTTCGTGGGCCTGGGGAAAAACAATCGGCAACGCAGGACGACATGAGGCCGGATTGGTGCAAACCAGGATGACCCATAGCGTCGAGCGAGCGGCTATAACAGAGATCCGACTTTCCCGCGTCGGGGCCTCCATGCAACGAAGCCACGTGAAGATAAGTCGGCGAGAGTTACGTAAAGGATAATCTCGAGAGGTTCACTATCTTTTAGCCACTTGTTGTTATCTTATCCATGTGTACTGCCCCACGGTCGAGTATATAAGGCCTAGGGGGCACCCCTTCAGAACATTCAACCCATTACTTAGCCACCCACATCAACTCTCTGTATTCTTAATCCAGAGAGCTCTCCTGTAATCGTTCCCACCAAGCATACTCATCAGGACGTAGGGTATTACGCATCACTAAGCGGCCCGAACCTGTAAACCTTGTCTACCGTCTCTCGTGCGATCAGCACGAACCATTTTGCTACAGTTGTCGACACCTTCCTACTCCTGAAACACCTCGAGGGGCAACCCCAGGTGTGCGGTCGGACCCTAAACACCGACAATATGTGAGACTACTTAAGTCACTTAGAAAAAGCATTAGTCTCATGATTCTAGTCATAAAGAGATATTCCCTTTATAAGTGTCCTAAGGATTTGAATTCCTTATACAACACCTTATTCTTTTAAGAACTTGGAATATGTCTCTATGTCTAGAACATGGCAATAATGGGATGATCAGTGTAAAACATGTCATGAGGTACTTACAATAATTTAAAGCATGTAGATTGCCATAATATAGGCATGACAAATATGCAATCTACCAAATGAGAGGAATTTTCTCCAAAGGATGGTGACATAATTTAAAAACATTTTTAAGTGCTTCATTTTTAATGTGACTACACAAGACACAAGAGAAATGATAATTGAAGATACTTGCACTTAAAGACATAAGTGTTACCATCCTTTGTCTTTCCTTCATGTTGTAGGCTTTGATTTTCCACACATGATAATCCTTTATTTCCTACAACATCAGTATCTTGCTCGAGATGATATGAGTTGTAGATATAATAATTCAAAATAATTTTGGGTCAATCTTAGAGATATATATCATTATAAGATTGATAGCTTGAGTTATTATGAATTGAATTGATCCTCTCAAGCACCTCCAAAGCTTTATATCATCTTCTTCCCCTGCAAAGCTTGTCAAGCATATTTTGGTCCCCATCTATTGATAGGTCCATCAAGGTTAGTCAACAAAGATATAGGAACCCAAATGTCCTTTGTGCTAGCACTTGGTAAACTCATTACCTTTCTAGCACAAGTTGCAGTTTTGGGTTGCCTAGTTACATATGAATTAATTGACAAGTTAGGAGCGGGATAGTTACCAATAGGACAATCCTTACATTGATGTCCCTTCTTTCGGCATATGTAGCAAAGGCAATCTTAATGTCTTGAAGATTTCTTCTTTCCTTGTTTCTTGCTTGCTACATGGTTAGTAAATATTTTCTTTTCTAAAACTATGCCTTTTTGTTTTACATAGGGACATGACTTAACTAAATGTCCCTTCTCAGAGTATCTAAAATAATATTTATCATCCTTGTTAATAATCAAGCCATTTTCTTTGATACGGGAACATGACTTAATCAAGTGCCCCTTTTCAAAGCATTCACTACACTTCTTACTTTTCTTAGTGTGAAGTGTGGTTTGATCATTACCTTGGATGTTACCTTGTATGGAGGCATGGTTGAGGCTTTTGACAGAGGTATTGATTTTCTTCTTTTGTTCCTTCCTCTTGACATTCCTCAAGTCCTTGACATTCTCTTCAAGGGATTTTGTGCATGCCACGGTTGTTCCCGTCTCAAGCTTCTTCACCATGTAATCACGGTTATCTTGAGAAGGTTGAGCAGTGCACTTCCCTTTTAGTTGTGTTAAGCTCATTCTTAGCCTCTCATTTTCTTCCTTGAGCTCTTGACATGTATCATCTTTTATTCCTGGAAATTCTAGCTCAAAGGAGGATTTGCTTGCTGACGAGCAACAAGCATTAGCACATGGCAATATAGTTTTAATTTGAATACCTGTGTGTGAGTGAGGTTGTTGAGATTTTAAGTTTTCTATCACAACCTCATGAGCAATGTTTAACATGATATGATCATCCATAAGATTTTTATGAAAACATAGAAGCATATCATATTTATCTTGAGAAGTTAGATTTTCAATTTAAGCATAGAAGCACGATAATCTTATTTGCTAAGAGAATTACTTAAGATGTCATAAGCAAGATAGTTTAAGTGTATATATCTTTGATCTTCCTCGGAAGCATTTTTCTTATCATAACTAGAAGGTATAATACTCTTGTCTAAGATTTGTTCTAATTGTGAGTCTATGGTTCTAAAAGTATTTATCACACTAGTAGACCATGAATCATAATTAGAACAATCGGAAAGTAATATCTCAAGAGTTACCTCGTTGTTTTCCTTCGGAGGTGTCTTCTTGTTCTTTTGAGATCTTCTTCGAGCCATCACTTCGAGTTGTTAGACTCAATATGAAGTGCCTAGCTACGATACCATTTGAAAGACGCCTAGAGGGGGTGAATAGGCGAAACCTGAAAATTATAACTCTAAACCCAGACTTGATCCCTTTATTAGTGGTTAGAACAAGATGCACAATTATCGGAGTATAAAACTAAGTCCTTTGCAAAGAGTATTGCTTTGAAAGAATGTCAAATTAATACAAAGCAACACAACTAAAATATTTAAGAAGAGAAATAACACAAGTTCTTTTCTTGCAAGGTGTTGCTTCTAAATATGAGAATTTAACTTGAGGCAACATAAAGTGATATCAACAAAGAATAGTGCAAGAGAACTTAGAGAGGGAGAAAGCAAACAAATCACAAGCAATAAACACAAGTGACACGGGTGATTTATTTTACCGAGGTTCGGTTCACTAAGAACCTAATCCCTGTTGAGGAGTCCACTAAGGACGGGTCTTTTTCAACCCTTTCCCTCTCTCTACCGATCACCAAGACCGGTGAGTGCTTCTTCTTAATCTCAAGGATCACTAAGACCCCACAAGGACCACCACACTCTTAGGTGTCTCTTGCTAGCTTTACAAGTCTCCAAAAGGTTTGGAGAAAGATGAATGGGAGTCAAAACTCTACGCTCAAATGATCACAAGATGTAGCACACACTATCTCTCAATGATTTTCACAAGGCACTATCACTAAACACACACGAGTAGCTCTCTTTTGCTTGATCTCTTCTTTGTGGCACTTGTGAGGCTTTGATGTGGCCTAAATCTTGTGTATGAGATAGATCAATGAATGGAGGTGGTTGGGAGGGCTTGGATATGTCAACTATATGCCTTGATATGTTGCTTGGGCTCCCACACCTTGAAATGGCCGGTTGGGGTGGTATTTATAGCCCCCAACCCCTCAAATAGCCGTTGGACAGAAAGCACCAACTTTCTATCGATGGGCGCACCGGACAGTCCGGTGCGGCACAGGACAGTCACTGTTCCTTGTCCGGTGCGCCACCACGTCACCCAATCGTTAGGGTTCTGAGCTGGTCGACCGTTGGAGGCTTTGTCCTCTTGTGGCACCGGATAGTCCGGTGCCCCTCTGACTTCGCGGCTCTGACTTCTGCGCGACACTGTTCATTACTGTATCACTTTGCAGAGTCGACCGTTGGCGCAGAGAGCCGTTGCTCCGCTGGCTCACTGTAACACCCGGTTTTAAAGGAACAAAGCCGGGTGCATCTCATACATGCGCCAAGAAGACAACATATACAATAACAGAGTGTATAGAGATAAATGTCATTAACATCAGAGTATTTATTACATAGCGGAAGACTTACAAAATAAATGAATAAATATAAAACGAACTAAGGATCGACGGCGCAGATGTCGACTGGGAAACGCCACCTAGATCAGATCGAACTCCTCAGTGTTAGGCAGCTCCTCCTGAACCACCTGATCATCTCCTGTGGGGGGGTGTGAGACAGCAAGGGTGAGCTCACACATGATCATAGCTCAACAAGTTGTGGGGAACCAGTGGACATAAACTCACAAAGGTGTGAGTTCATGTGATGTGTAAGGCTTAATCAAAGACAGGGGTTAAAGCTGAGCATTGCTTTTAAGTAGTTGGTCAAAATTTTTATTAGCAGTTACTAAGTGTGAGTAAATACCAAACCATAAGTAAAGTAATAGAACAAAATTATTAACAAACCCATGCAATGCAAATGACAAAATTGAATTTAAGTTCCATAATTTAAACATCAGAGAGTCCTGAGCCGCTCATGACCGTGAGCTCGGCTAGTATACCAGTTTTACACTCTGCAGAGGTTGTACCCTTTACCCACAAGTCATGTTACCCATCTGCCAAGGGGTCGCGAATCCCATACACCTCTACCTAGGAAGCGCGGCAGGGCAACACTACGAGGCCTTTACAAAGTTCCACTAGCTTCCGAAAACCCGCTACAGTTTATGGGAAGATCCAGTAAAGGGTTCCTGGCTGATAGCCATCGCAGCAAAATCAACCAGGGACCTCCCCGCACTGACCTCTCCCCTACTGCCCTTGCCCCTTTCGGGTAAGGTAGTCTTCCACTAGCTTTCCTAATTAGTCAGCCAAGGGCGTCCCATTCCACCCTTGTGGTGGCACGTGGTTCTCAAGTTAAGCTCTATGTTCCAATTAACATTAATGATAACAACATGAACATAAACAGAATAACAACAAGAATTGGAACATAGAGGTAATAAATGATTATCCCAAAACCATAATAAGCAATAGCAAACTACCCAAGTGATTCAGGGGTAAACAAGGTAATGAGATAAACAATCTAAGGAATCCTATTGGGTCCCATCAAAATTAACCTATGCATGGATAAGTGATATTAAAGAACATTATTGGGTAAAAAGTGGTCAAGGGCACAACTTGCCTTCAATGAGCTCCTGCTCAGCTACTTCAACCTGCTGCTCACCAGGATCCTCAGCAACGGGCTCTTCTACTTGTCACAATACCAACAAGCACAATATGCAGGAAAAAAAACAACATTACACCAAGCATGTAAACAAAATACACAGAGATATTCTACATACTAAAATAGAAACCTAGGGACTGGAATCATAATTTTCTGAGTTATAGATTTTAAGTTATGCATTTTCAAAGGTTTTATGTGCTTTAAATAGGATTAAGTGATAAATAAATTTCCTTACTGTTTTCATGATAAAACAGAGACACTAAGTGCTAGAGAATAAAATTACAAAATTTTAGGAACTGGAATGGGGTAATTTGGAGTTAGTATGAATTTTCTATGAATTTAGTAAGTTCTAGCAATTATTTCCCTATTAAAAATCTATTTTCTATCTCATTTATTTAATTTAAAAGGTCTCTGGACCGGGCCTCATTTATCAAAAAGCGCAGGGGCTAAACCAGAAGAATTCCTAAGACTCAGTGCACTGTTACGATGGACGGCGGGTTGAATAGCTTAAAGTGGAGGGTCTCTTTAAGAAAATACCCGGGCCGAAGGGGTACGGGCGATCTCGAGCCGTTGGATTCGAAACTGGTGGTCCAGATTAGATCTAATCTCTCCCAAACCGGTATGCGCCCGCGACCATCAGATCGGCGATAAACGGACTCGATTTAAAATACCCCGATTGAATCCTACACATCAGACTCCAATCGGACGGCTCAAGTCTAACTCCGAAACGGTATCCTGGCCGCGCGATCGCAACCTTGCGATAGCCATCCAACGGTCACGATGGTTCCGTGAGGAAATCACCACCCAGCTCTTATCTAAGCCGTTCAACATGATCCAACAGCTAGGAGCCGTCTTCTACCCCCAGCGCGAGGACACGGTGGCGCTGGATAGAGCCCTACGGCGCTCCATCACCGACGAGCCGCGCCAACCTCCATTTGAATCCGACGACAGGCACACCGTTATCTTCCTCCCTGCGCCCATCTATTCCTCTTCCTCTCTCTCCTGGCTGCCCGACGAGCGGCCAGCAGGCGAGCGGCGCGCAGGCAAGCAGTGCGCAAGCGAGCAGACGAGCGACGTGCAGGCGAGCAAAGCAGTGCGCACGCGAGCAGTTCGCAAGCGAGCCGATTTAACAGCCAGGCCCCCCCCATTCCTACCGACAAACCTGGGCGGCGATGCCATGAACACGGTCCCTGTCCACGCCCAGGTGAGCCAACACTGACCAAACTCCGGCCAAGACTCTGCTATGCGGAGCAAGGAACACGGCAAAACTACGGAACGTATTCTTACCTCGCTGGTGGATGACGGTGACCCTGACCACACCAAAATGGCGACACGGCGGGCTGATGATACAATCTGCTTTCTCCCCCTCGCTCTGTACTCGGCGCCTCCAGGGAATGAGGCAAGGTGAAGACGATAGGTATTTACGCCCTCAGGCAAGGCGCACCGAGAAACTCGGCGGCCGTTAGGTGGTTGAGCAGTCACGAGAATCCCGGCGTCAAGCATCGGATATTCATAGGGGAAGAGCTGCTAGGCGACCTGACCTGGAACTGGGCCCGCGCGACAGGGTCAAGTGCACGTTCAAACGCCCACATGCAAGAGTCTGGTGAAGGGGGTCCGTATTCCAGCGACTCCGGTGGAACGACGCGGATAAGAAAAACAAAAACTGCTCCGCGCGATGGAGTACAGTGGGCCGGATGTAGGATCCGAGGCCCGGTGAAGTTCCTTTTTTTTTATTTTTATTTTCTGTTTTGTTCATTATTTTGAATTCAAATTCGAATTTGATTATGAGTTTCACCTTTAGGCTAATTTCACAACTCCAACTACTAGTATCGAAAGAATATATATTTTTTTTATACATTTATTTTCTTTATAGAGTATTTTCCTTCTCTTCTTCTCTTTGTTATTTCTTTCTTTTAAAAAAAATTCTCAAATCAGGTATTAAATCCTTGCTTTTGTCACTAATTTATTTCTTTTAGTGGTATTATTCTTTCATTAAATGCACAAACAATAAATTCCAGCATGTCATATGATTTAATAGTATATCTTTTTATTGTTTATATATTTGTTCTCCTGTGATGTTCTCATGAGATGATAAATATGGACAACACACATATATACAAGGGAATATCATTTCTCCTCTTAGGCTATCTTCCAAAAATTGCAAGTTGGGTATTACAAATCCTACCCCCCTTAAAAATAATCTCGTCCTCGAGATTTAAGAAGATCTAGGGAAAAGGTGGGGAAAATCTATGCGAAGCTCTTCTTCTCTTTCCCAAGTTGCTTCATCTTCACCGTGGTGACTCCATTGCACTTTGCACATCTTTATCACCTTATTTCTTGTAACTCGAGTCAATGTATCCAAAATCTTGATCGGGTACTCCGTATAAGTCAAATTACCTTGAACACTGAGCTCTTCCATTGGTAACTGTTCCTCAGGGACACGGAGGCACTTCTTAAGTTGAGACACATGAAATACATTATGCACATCAGATAGATTATCTGGTAGCTCGAGTTGATAGACTATCTCTCCACTTGCCTAAAAACTCAAAATGGTCCAATAAAGTGAGGGAACAATTTGCCCTTAACCTTGAATCTCCTCATTCCACGAAGTGGTGACATCTTGAGATACACATAATCTCCTTCTTCGAATTCCAATGGTCTCCTTCTATTATCAGCATAGCTCTTTTGCCTGGTTTGAGCCACTCTCAAATTCTCTTGAATTATACGGACTTGTTCTTCTGCTTCTTGAATCAGTTCAGGCCCAAAGAACTATCTTTCTCCAGTCTGATTCCAATACAAAGGAGTCCTGCACTTCCTCCCATATAAAGCTTCAAAAGGTGACATCTTCAGACTGGCCTGATAACTATTACTATATGAGAACTCAGCATATGGTAGACTCTTATCCCAACCTCCTCCATGCTGAAGGGCACATGCTCTCAACATATCTTCCAATACTTGATTAGTCCTTTCAGTCAGTCCATCAGTCTGAGGTAGGCCAAACTAAAATTCAACTTCGCATTCGTATTCTGATGAAAACTTTTCCAAAATTCTGGGGGTAAACTGTGATTCTCTTATCCAAAACAATCCACTTTGGTCAGTCTATCCACACTAACCCATCTAGCATCATATCCTTTCGAGGTGCGAGGCAATCCAGTAATGAAGTCCATACCAATCTCTCCCCACTTCCACTCGGGTAGCTTTAAGTGGGTGTAGTAATCCAGCTAGCCTCTGGTGTTTTGCCTTAACTCTTTGACACACCTCGCACGTAGCCACATCTTGTAGCCACATCTCCCTTCAATCCATACCACCAATACTTCCGTCTCAAATCCTGATACATCTTGGTACTACCAGGATGAATAGAATAATCCAAGTCATGGGCTTCCTTTAAAATAGTCTCACGAAGGCTTTCAATCTCGGGTACACATATCTTCCGTGAATTCCGGAACTCGATCTTCAGTAATCAGATCCTTAATCTCTTGTGTCTTAGCATCACCAATTTATCCTTTGCGGATCTCTTGCTCCAAAGTAGGTTCTGCATTAATAGTAACTCCTTTAGTGTAAGTAACTATCCCCAGGTTAAGTCTCCTGAAATCCTCAATAATCTCATGAGGTAGCTGGGCAACAACAGCTAAATGAACATGCTCCTTTCGACTCAAGGCATCTGTAACCAAATTTGCCTTGCCCGGGTGATAGTGAATTTCCAAATCGTAATCCTTAATAAGCTCCAACCAACGGCGTTGCCTAAGGTTGAGGTCCTTCTGAGTGAATATATACTTCAAACTCTTATGAACCGTATATACTTGGCACTTCTCGTCCCACTTGAATCCTCTTTCTTTCTCCAGAAGTGAGGTCATAGGCTTAGCAATCTTAGAGAATCCTTCAATAAATTTCCGATAATATCCTGCAACTCCCAGGAAACTCCGGATCTTCGTAACGATAGTGGGTATGCTCCACACCACTATCACCTTGACTTTAGTAGGATCCACTGATATCCCTCCATTGGAAATGATATGTCCAAGAAATGGCACCTCGCCAATCCAAAACTCGTATTTACCATACTTGGCGTAGAGTTGATATTCTTAAAGCTTCTGTAGCACCAACCTTAGATGTTCTTCATAGTCACTCTCATTCTTAGAATAGATAAGAATATCGTCGATGAACACCACGACGAATCTGTCCAAATACTCCAAGAACATCTTATGCATCAAATCCATAAAATAAGCTGGTGCATTAGTTAATCCAAACGACATAACGATGAACTCATTTAATCCATATCGAGTCGTAAAAGCCGTCTTAGGAATATCTGATGGTCTAATCTTCATCTGATGGTACCCCGATCGGAGGCCATTCTTCGAGAGTACCCTGGCTCCTCTCATCCGATTAAATAAATCCTTAATGCGGGGTAACAGAAACTTGTTCTTCATAGTGACATCATTAAGGGACCTTTAATCCACGTACATCCCTTGCAATCCATCTTTCTTCTTTACAAACAAAACTGGTGCTCTCCAAGGTGAAGAATTCAGACGAATGTATCCATCCTCTTGTAATTCCGTTAATTGTTTCTTAAGTTCCTTTAGCTCTTCTATGGACATCATGTATGGCCGTTTAGAAATAGGGGCAATCTTAGGTAAGAGATTAATGACCAACTCATCTTCCATACCTGGTGGCAGTAGTTACTGCAATTCCAACTTCAAATCTTTCTCCTTTGGAACTGGTGAGTTCTACGGTTCCCTTAGCGCAGTGTATAAACCACCATTGCCTTTCTTAACCATGACGTACCAAGGATCAAATCTATACTGCTCTCTTCTAACAGTATAGGGGTAGTCCATCTGGGTTAGAAATACAGGGTAAGAAAGGAAGAATTGTAGACAAGGCGAGTAATTACAAGGAATGTTTCTGCGGGGATTTATTAGCTAAGTAGATTAGTGTGTTATCCACTAAAGTTAATACCTTATGATGGTACATGCTAAGTTGCCCAACTATAATATTTCAATCAATCAAAGAAGCAAATCAAGCATTGATCATCAGCACAATCAAACAATATTTTTAAATAGAGAAAATAGTTTTAATTTGTCTTAGGTTCCCTATCTCTTAAAAAGATCATAATGGTAGGATTCCAATGTGTGAAATCCATCTTGTCTTAGAGTAGAATAGGTAAGAATGATCAGAGTAGAACAGTAGAAGGTGAGACAAGATCTAGATGAGATGAGTATAGAATGAGTCAGAGTAAGGTAAGTAGGAGAGGGTTTGTCCATTTCTATCTAGGTCCCGTCCTACAGTCAACATTTCCTCTGATACCACTTCTGTAACACCCGGTTTTAAAGGAACAAAGCCGGGTGCATCTCATACATGCGCCAAGAAGACAACATATACAATAACAGAGTGTATAGAGATAAATGTCATTAACATCAGAGTATTTATTACATAGCGGAAGACTTACAAAATAAATGAATAAATATAAAACGAACTAAGGATCGACGGCGCAGATGTCGACTGGGAAACGCCACCTAGATCAGATCGAACTCCTCAGTGTTAGGCAGCTCCTCCTGAACCACCTGATCATCTCCTGTGGGGGGGTGTGAGACAGCAAGGGTGAGCTCACACATGATCATAGCTCAACAAGTTGTGGGGAACCAGTGGACATAAACTCACAAAGGTGTGAGTTCATGTGATGTGTAAGGCTTAATCAAAGACAGGGGTTAAAGCTGAGCATTGCTTTTAAGTAGTTGGTCAAAATTTTTATTAGCAGTTACTAAGTGTGAGTAAATACCAAACCATAAGTAAAGTAATAGAACAAAATTATTAACAAACCCATGCAATGCAAATGACAAAATTGAATTTAAGTTCCATAATTTAAACATCAGAGAGTCCTGAGCCGCTCATGACCGTGAGCTCGGCTAGTATACCAGTTTTACACTCTGCAGAGGTTGTACCCTTTACCCACAAGTCATGTTACCCATCTGCCAAGGGGTCGCGAATCCCATACACCTCTACCTAGGAAGCGCGACAGGGCAACACTACGAGGCCTTTACAAAGTTCCACTAGCTTCCGAAAACCCGCTACAGTTTATGGGAAGATCCAGTAAAGGGTTCCTGGCTGATAGCCATCGCAGCAAAATCAACCAGGGACCTCCCCGCACTGACCTCTCCCCTACTGCCCTTGCCCCTTTCGGGTAAGGTAGTCTTCCACTAGCTTTCCTAATTAGTCAGCCAAGGGCGTCCCATTCCACCCTTGTGGTGGCACGTGGTTCTCAAGTTAAGCTCTATGTTCCAATTAACATTAATGATAACAACATGAACATAAACAGAATAACAACAAGAATTGGAACATAGAGGTAATAAATGATTATCCCAAAACCATAATAAGCAATAGCAAACTACCCAAGTGATTCAGGGGTAAACAAGGTAATGAGATAAACAATCTAAGGAATCCTATTGGGTCCCATCAAAATTAACCTATGCATGGATAAGTGATATTAAAGAACATTATTGGGTAAAAAGTGGTCAAGGGCACAACTTGCCTTCAATGAGCTCCTGCTCAGCTACTTCAACCTGCTGCTCACCAGGATCCTCAGCAACGGGCTCTTCTACTTGTCACAATACCAACAAGCACAATATGCAGGAAAAAAAACAACATTACACCAAGCATGTAAACAAAATACACAGAGATATTCTACATACTAAAATAGAAACCTAGGGACTGGAATCATAATTTTCTGAGTTATAGATTTTAAGTTATGCATTTTCAAAGGTTTTATGTGCTTTAAATAGGATTAAGTGATAAATAAATTTCCTTACTGTTTTCATGATAAAACAGAGACACTAAGTGCTAGAGAATAAAATTACAAAATTTTAGGAACTGGAATGGGGTAATTTGGAGTTAGTATGAATTTTCTATGAATTTAGTAAGTTCTAGCAATTATTTCCCTATTAAAAATCTATTTTCTATCTCATTTATTTAATTTAAAAGGTCTCTGGACCGGGCCTCATTTATCAAAAAGCGCAGGGGCTAAACCAGAAGAATTCCTAAGACTCAGTGCACTGTTACGATGGACGGCGGGTTGAATAGCTTAAAGTGGAGGGTCTCTTTAAGAAAATACCCGGGCCGAAGGGGTACGGGCGATCTCGAGCCGTTGGATTCGAAACTGGTGGTCCAGATTAGATCTAATCTCTCCCAAACCGGTATGCGCCCGCGACCATCAGATCGGCGATAAACGGACTCGATTTAAAATACCCCGATTGAATCCTACACATCAGACTCCAATCGGACGGCTCAAGTCTAACTCCGAAACGGTATCCTGGCCGCGCGATCGCAACCTTGCGATAGCCATCCAACGGTCACGATGGTTCCGTGAGGAAATCACCACCCAGCTCTTATCTAAGCCGTTCAACATGATCCAACAGCTAGGAGCCGTCTTCTACCCCCAGCGCGAGGACACGGTGGCGCTGGATAGAGCCCTACGGCGCTCCATCACCGACGAGCCGCGCCAACCTCCATTTGAATCCGACGACAGGCACACCGTTATCTTCCTCCCTGCGCCCATCTATTCCTCTTCCTCTCTCTCCTGGCTGCCCGACGAGCGGCCAGCAGGCGAGCGGCGCGCAGGCAAGCAGTGCGCAAGCGAGCAGACGAGCGACGTGCAGGCGAGCAAAGCAGTGCGCACGCGAGCAGTTCGCAAGCGAGCCGATTTAACAGCCAGGCCCCCCCCATTCCTACCGACAAACCTGGGCGGCGATGCCATGAACACGGTCCCTGTCCACGCCCAGGTGAGCCAACACTGACCAAACTCCGGCCAAGACTCTGCTATGCGGAGCAAGGAACACGGCAAAACTACGGAACGTATTCTTACCTCGCTGGTGGATGACGGTGACCCTGACCACACCAAAATGGCGACACGGCGGGCTGATGATACAATCTGCTTTCTCCCCCTCGCTCTGTACTCGGCGCCTCCAGGGAATGAGGCAAGGTGAAGACGATAGGTATTTACGCCCTCAGGCAAGGCGCACCGAGAAACTCGGCGGCCGTTAGGTGGTTGAGCAGTCACGAGAATCCCGGCGTCAAGCATCGGATATTCATAGGGGAAGAGCTGCTAGGCGACCTGACCTGGAACTGGGCCCGCGCGACAGGGTCAAGTGCACGTTCAAACGCCCACATGCAAGAGTCTGGTGAAGGGGGTCCGTATTCCAGCGACTCCGGTGGAACGACGCGGATAAGAAAAACAAAAACTGCTCCGCGCGATGGAGTACAGTGGGCCGGATGTAGGATCCGAGGCCCGGTGAAGTTCCTTTTTTTTATTTTTATTTTCTGTTTTGTTCATTATTTTGAATTCAAATTCGAATTTGATTATGAGTTTCACCTTTAGGCTAATTTCACAACTCCAACTACTAGTATCGAAAGAATATATATTTTTTTATACATTTATTTTCTTTATAGAGTATTTTCCTTCTCTTCTTCTCTTTGTTATTTCTTTCTTTTAAAAAAAATTCTCAAATCAGGTATTAAATCCTTGCTTTTGTCACTAATTTATTTCTTTTAGTGGTATTATTCTTTCATTAAATGCACAAACAATAAATTCCAGCATGTCATATGATTTAATAGTATATCTTTTTATTGTTTATATATTTGTTCTCCTGTGATGTTCTCATGAGATGATAAATATGGACAACACACATATATACAAGGGAATATCATTTCTCCTCTTAGGCTATCTTCCAAAAATTGCAAGTTGGGTATTACACTCACAGGACAGTTCGGTGAATTATAGCGGAGCACGCTCTGAAATTCCCGAGAGTGGCTGTTTTGAAGTTGTACGACCTGGTGCACCGGACAGTCCGGTGCGCCAAATTCTAGCACACTCTAGGTTCTTTGCTCCATTTAAATTGTGTCCCTAACTTGATTTCTTTCTTGGTTTATGTTGAACCTTATGCACCTGTAATAGATGAATTCTAGACAAACTAGTTAGTCCACGTGTTTGCGTTGGTCATCGACCACCAAAATTAATTATAGGAAATGGTTAATCCAATTTCCCTTTCAGATTGAAAGGGCAGTTTACAAAGGAGACATTGGATCCTCGACTATCATGCTTGAGACGATTGTCTTGAATGACTCGTAGATTTAGTAAGCTTTTTAGGGTAGCAAGGTCGAACAACAACATTAACATGCTGAACCAATCACCATTATTCAATGATGTACTCAAGTGAGAAGCACCAAATGTGAACTTCAAGTGACTGGATATGAATACAACCAAGGGCACTACTTCGTCGATGCCATCTACCTTGGTGACTAGTGTTTGTGAAGATCATTACCCTCCCACAGACTCTAAAGTATTAGATGTTTGTTGCATACCAAGAGGGTGCACAGAAGGATGTAGAGAGAGCATTAAGGTTTTCAAGGCCCTCTCCCATATTGTCACTATTCCAGATTGTTCTTTTTCGCACCAAGTATTTGGTGTGATCATGTGTGCATGTATCATTTTACACAACATGATTATTGAAGATGAGCATGAAAAACATACATTGTGAATGACTATAAGATAGTCGGGTCCTTTGTTGTAACACCAATCATCACCTCCAAAGCACCCACAAGCTTTACAACCATCCTTTAACGTGAAGCCACAATCTATGGTAGTTCGGTCCTTGATCAGCTCCAAAAAATTTAATGGAGTGATCTGCACCATAGAAATTAGATTTTATTTTTATTGAATTATGTATTTTCACTATCGGAATCTGGGTCTTTGCCGAGTGCTGAATCTGGGTCATTTTACACAACATGATTATTGAAGATGAGCATGAAAAACATACATTGTGAATGACTATAAGATAGTCGGGTCCTTTGTTGTAACACCAATCATCACCTCCAAAGCACCCACAAGCTTTACAACCATCCTTTAACGTGAAGCCACAATCTATGGTAGTTCGGTCCTTGATCAGCTCCAAAAAATTTAATGGAGTGATCTGCACCATAGAAATTAGATTTTATTTTATTGAATTATGTATTTTCACTATCGGAATCTGGGTCTTTGCCGAGTGCTGGACTCTTTGCCGAGTTCTTTTTGTCGGACACTCGGCAAAGGTTGCTTTGCCGAGAGCCACACTCGGCAAAGTCCCGCTCTCGGTAACGAGCTAGTTTACCGAGTGCAGGACACTCGGCGCAGAAAAACTCTCGGCAAAGACAAGTTTGCCGAGTGGCAAACACTTGGCAAAGGTGGCTCTCGGCAAAGGGCCGTCAGCGGCCGTTCTAAAGCTAACGGCCGTCAGCCTTCGCCGAGGGCCGAGTGTCGGCACTCGGCAAAGTGGTTTCTTTGACGAGTGCCAAATACTTGGCACTCGGCAAAGAACTCTTTACCGAGTGTCTTCTGTGGACACTCGGCAAAGCATATTTTTATTTTTTAAATGTTGTCCACCAAACTTTTTGTGGTACGTTCCTATACTATGTAGACCTACATGTATCATTTGTGGACAATTATAACAGAGTTTTCAATCGGTAGTAGATTTAGTTCGTTTATTTGAATTTCTTCGGAAAATTCAGATTTGAACTGCAGGTCACTCGAAACTTGAAAAACTGTGCATGCAAAAATGATATCCATGCTACTTAGCACAAGTTACGACCGATTCCAGGAGCGGACCAGAAACTTCGAGCAACATGCTCACTAAACATGGCCGTGAACTTGCCATCCACATGTTTAGAAATTGTATAAAATACAAACAAAGTCAGAAAATCATGAAACTTGTCCAGTTGTTATAATATCATATATAGATGCTGTGATAAAAATTTGAGAAAGTTTCGAGAAAGTTGAGACGTACTATGTATAGAAACCTAGGATAACTACACATGAAATCATAGAGTTTCAATGTAGTTCTCCTAGGTTTCTACACATAGTACGTCACAACTTTCTCGAAACATTCTCAAATTTTTATCACAGCCTCTACATATGATATCATCTCCAGAGGACAAGTTTCATGATTTTTTGACTTTGTTTGTGTTTTATACAATTTTTAAACAACTCGATGACAAGTTCACGGCCATGTTGAGTGAGCATGGTGCTCGAAGTTTCTGGTCCGCTCATAAAATTGGTCGTAACCTATGCTAAATAGCATAGATACTATGTTTGCATGCACGGTTTTCCAAGTTTCGAGTGACTTGCAGTTCAAATGTGAATTTTCCGAAGAAATTCAAATAAATGAACTAAATCTACTAGTTATAGAAAACACTTTTCTAATTGTCCCAAAATGGTACATGTAGGTCTACATAGTGTAGGAACATACCACAAAAAGTTTGGTTGTCAAAATTAAAAAAAATAAAAATGTACTTTGTCGAGTGTCCAAGGATGACACTCGGCACAGAAGCCTTTGCCGAGTGTCAAATGGGTGGCACTCGGCAAAGTACATTGAAAGAATCTTTGTCGAGTGTCACCCGAGGGACACTCGACAAAGATTATTTTAAAATTTTTAAAAAATCTTTGCCGAGTGCCCCGGATCCGGCACTCGGCAAAGAGCGCGTACATAGCGCTGAGTAACTCCTTTCTCTTACTCTCACTCTCTCTTACCGCGCCGCCACCGCTTCCACGCCGACGCGCCGCCGCGCCCTCGCCCCGCCACGCCCCTGCCCCCTCGGTCGTCGCCGCGCCCGTGCCACACCGCCGTCGCGCCCTTGCGCCGCCGTGCCCTCGCGCTAGCCCGGGCACCACCCCCGCGCCCGCCCCCTCATCGGCCCATGACCTCAGCCGCCGCCGTGCCCTCCCTGCCCTCGCCCGCCTGCCGCGTTGCCGTGCCCTCGCCCCGCGCACTCGCCCGCCCACCACCAAAGTGCACGCGTCCGACCTCAAACCCCCACGCCCCATCGTCTCGCCCGTGACCCGCCGTCTCGCCCGCGAACAAACCTCCAAGGTGATTGCTTGCTTTCGTTTTGTGATATTGTAGTTAAAAAGCTTTATGTTCTATGTGTATGATTTATATGAAATGATTAGGTTTAATATTGAGTTAATTATATACATGTATGATTAGGTTAATATGTAGTCTTGTTGTGTTAAATTTATATACGTGTATGATTAGGTTAATATGTAGTCTTGTTGATTGCCGGCCATCGTGTCGTTGAATTATGTGTGGATGTCAGCCATCGTGCTGATAGTTTTATTTGCAGGATTTCGAAATCTCCCCGTGCAGGGGAGGTGTTGTCGAAATTTTCTGTTGTTAGGCTTCTGTTAGAGGATGGAGGACCGTGAGTGGATGTACACGGGCCGTAGAGGAAGGAACGATGTCACCACTGAATGAATTAGAAAGACCGATGATTTTGTGGAACAGGCATATGGCGAAGCTGCTAAAGGAGCGAGTCTAGTCCCATGCCCGTGCACCAAATGTGCCAACCGGTAAAGAAAACCAAAGAAGGCCATGGTAGAACATATTTGGAAGAATGGATTTACGCCGGGCTATACTCGGTGGATCTTTCATGGTGAAGCACATCATACAAGAGAGGAGGTGCTAAGACAACGCGTCGAGGATTATGATGCCGATGCGGGGGTAGCGGATATGTTGAACACTATCAGGAGGCACAATACACGGGAGGATGTATGGATAACGAGCCAGAGCCGACTGCAAAGGCTTTCTACGACATGTTTGACGTGGCACAGAAGCCCCTTCATGGTCAGACAAAGGTTTCTCAACTGGATGTCATTGGGCGTGTAATGGCGTTCAAGTCAGAGTACAACATGAGTAGAGACGCATTCGATGGCTTGTTGACGGTTATTGGGAGCCTGCTTCCGGATGATCACGTTCTGCCAAAGAGCATGTACGAGGCACAGAAACTCCTTCGTGCACTCAAGATGACGTATGAGCATATTCATGCTTATCCGAAGGGCTGCGTGCTATTTAGGAAAGAATACGCGGAGGCAAAGTACTATCCCAAGTGTAAATCGTCTAGGTTCATGGAGGTAGACTTTGGTGATGGACAGAAGAGGCAGCTCGACATCCCCTTGATAATCCTACGACACCTTCCGTTCATACCGAGGATCCAGCGTCTGTACATGACAGAGGAATCCACGAAACAGATGACATGGCACAAAAATGGAAAATGATACAATCCTGACAAGATGGTGCACGCATCCGATGGTGAAGCATGGAAACACTTTGATGCCATTCACCGTGAGAAAGCTGAAGAGGCTCGTAATGTACGTGTTGCGCTGGCCACAGATGGGTTCAATCCCTATGGAATGAGCGCTGTCCCGTACACATGTTGGCCCGTGTTTGTTATCCCAATCAATCTCCCCCTGGTGTGTGCTTTCAAAGGTAGAATATATTCGTGTCGTTGATAATTCCCGGACACCCGGGGAATAAAATGGGCGTGTACATGGAGCCTTTGATCGATGAATTGGTACGTGCCTGGGAGGAAGGGGTATGGACGTATGACCGAGCTACGAAGACAAACTTCAGAATGCATGTTTGGTACCAGTACTCCATGCATGACTTACCGGCGTATGGGCTATTCTGCGCCTGGTGTGTTCATGGTAAGTTCCCATGCCCAGTTTGCAAGGAAGCTCTCAGGTTCATTTGGTTGAAAAAGGGTGGCAAATATTCGTCCTTCGATAAACATCGACAATTTCTCCCTCCTGACCATCCATTCCGCCTAGACATCAAGAACTTTATGAAAGGTATCGTAGTGACAGACCGCCCACCTGCAACGATGACTGGTGCCGAAATTCGTTAACAGATAGATGGGCTCGTGGCCAATACAGAAGGTGGTTTTGTGGGATATGGTGAGCAGCATATGTGGACACATAAGTCTGGCTTGACTTGGCTCCCCTATTATGACGACCTGCTCCTTCCACACAACATTGACGTGATGCACACTGAAAAGAATGTTGCCGAGGCACTGTGGGCAACAATTATGGACATTCCAAATAAGTCAAAGGATAACGTAAAGGATCCTTCTCTTTGAGTTACTATAACGTAGGCTTGTAATATTACAGACCCAACTAGAAGAAGAGAGGAGGGAACGTCAAGAGATGGAGGCGAGGATAATGGCGGAGCGGGCGGCGGCTGATCAGAGGATGGCGGAGATGTTCCAGTACATGCAGAGCCTTGGCGCCGCACAGGGTTTCGCTCCGCCACCTCCATTGTTCCCTGCAGTTGACCCTACTCTGTTCCATACTCCTGTGAGTATAAAAATTGTAGTTACATGTTGGTAATGCATCTGGTATAACATATGCAATCTCTTCTCTGTGCAGGGCCAATCTGGGGCGGCATCCAACAACCCTCATGAAGGGTTCAGCCCAACGCAGCACCAGTCCAACCGCCCACCTCCATGAGAGTTATGTTTTTACTGTTTCTGAAAGTCGCCTAGAGGGGGGTGAATAGGGCGAAACTGAAATTTATAAAGTTAATCACAACTACAAGCCGGGTTAGCGTTAGAAATATAATGCGAGTCCGAGAGAGGGCGTAAAAACAAATCACAAGCGAATAAAGAAGTGGGACACAAGGATTTGTTTTACCGAGGTTCGGTTCTCTCAAACCTACTCCCCGTTGAGGTGGTCACAAAGACCGGGTCTCTTTCAACCCTTTCCCTCTATCAAACGGTCCCTCGGACCGAGTGAGCTTCTCTTCTCAATCTTACGGGAACCAAACTTCCCCGCAAGGACCACCACACAATTGGTGTCTCTTGCCTTGATTACAATTGAGATGATCGCAAGAAAGAATGAGAAAGAAGAAGCAATCCAAGCGCAAGAGCTCAAATGAACACAACAATCACTCTCTCTAATCACTAAAGCTTTGAGTGGAATTGGGAGAGGATTTGATCTCTTTGGTGTGTCTAGAATTGAATGCTAGAGCTCTTGTAAGTAGTTGGAAGGTGAAAACTTGGATGACTTGAATGTGGGGTGGTTGGGGTATTTATAGCCCCAACCACCACAAAGTGGTCGTTGGAAGGCTGCAGTCGCATGGCGCACCGGACAGTCCGGTGCGCCAGCCACGTCAGCAACCGTTGGGGTTCGACCATTGAGCTATATCTTGTGGGCCCGCCAGGATGTCCGGTGGTGCACCGGACATGCCCTGTAGGCTGTCCGGTGTGCCACCCGCGCGTGCCCTGCTCCTCTGCGCGCGCAGGCGCGCATTTAATGCGTTGCAGTCGACCGTTGCGCGCGAACTAGCCGTTGCTCCGCTGTCACACCGGACAGTCCGGTGTGCAGCGGACACTGTCCGGTGACTCACCGGACAGTCCGGTGAATTTTAGCGGAGCGGATTCCCAAAGCTGGCGAGTTCAGAGTCGCTCTCCTCTAGAGCACCGGACACTGTCCGGTGGTTCACCGGACAGTCCGGTGAATTATAGCGAAGCGCCTCTGAGATTTCCCGAAGGTGAAGAGTTGGCGTCGAGTTCCCTGGTGCACCGGACACTGTCCGGTGGTGCACCGGACACTGTCCGGTGGCACACCGGATAGTCCGGTGCGCCAGACCAGGGCACACTTCGGTTGTCCCTTGCTCTCTTTGTTTGAACCCATTCTTGGTCTTTTTATTGACTTTTTGTGAACCTTTGGCACCTGTAGAACTTATAGACTAGAGCAAACTAGTTAGTCCAAATATTTGTGTTGGGCAATTCAACCACCAAAATCAATTAGGAAATAGGTGTAAGCCTAATTCCCTTTCAATCTCCCCCTTTTTGGTGATTGATGCCAACACAAACCAAAGCAAATATAGAAGTGCATAATTTGAACTAGTTTGCAAAATATAAGTGCAAAGGTTACTTAGGATTGAGCCAATAAATATTACTTACTAGATATGCATGGATTGTTTCTTTATTTTTAACAATTTGGACCACGTTTGCACCACATGTTTTGTTTTTGCAAATTCTTTTTGTAAATCCTTTTCAAAGTCCTTTTGCAAAATAGTCAAAGGTAACTGAATAAGATTTTGCGAAGCATTTTCAAGATTTGAAATTTTCTCCCTTTGTTTCAAATGCTTTTTCTTTCACTAAACAAAACTTCCCCTAAATAAAAATCTTCCTCTTAGTGTTCAAGAGGATTTTAAGATATCAATTTTGAAAATACTACTTTCTCCCCCTTTTTAAACACAATGAGATACCAATTTGAAAATCATAAGTTTTAAAATTTGGTGGTGGTGCGGTCCTTTTGCTTTGGGCTAATACTCTCTCCCCCTTTGGCATGAATCGCCAAAAACGGATATTTGAGTGAAATATAAGCCCTTTTATTAACTAATTTCTCCCCTTTGGCAAATAAAACATATGAGTGAAGATTATACCAAAGACGAAGAATTGCTCGGAGCGACGGCGAAGGATGAGTTATGGAGTGGAGTGGAAGCCTTTGTTTTCGCCGAAGATTCCAATTCCCTTTCAATATACCTATGACTTGGTTTGAAATACACTTGAAAACACATTAGTCATAGCATATATAAAAGGGACATGATCAAAGGTATATTTATGAGCTATGTGTGCAAGACATCAAAAGAAATTTCTAGAATCAAGAATATTTAGCTCATGCCTAAGTCTCGTAAAAGTTTGTTCATCTAGTGGCTTAGTAAAGATATCGGCTAATTGATTTTTAGTGTTAATATATGCAATCTCGATATCCCCCTTTTGTTGGTGATCCCTAAGAAAATGATACCGAAAGGCTATGTGTTTAGTGCGGCTATGCTCAACAGGATTATCCGCCATGCGGATTGCACTCTCATTATCACATAGAAGAGGAACTTTGGTTAATTTGTAACCATAGTCCCTAAGGGTTTGCCTCATCCAAAGCAATTGCGCGCAACAATGGCCTGTGGCAATATACTCGGCTTCGACGGTAGAAAGAGCTACCGAATTTTGCTTCTTTGAAGCCCAAGACACCAAGGATCTTCCCAAGAACTGGCAAGTCCCTGATGTGCTCTTTCTATTAATTTTGCACCCTGCCCAATCGGCATCCGAATATCCAAGTAAATCAAATGTGGATCCCCGAGGGTACCATAGCCCAAACTTAGGAGTATAAGCCAAATATCTCAAGATTCGTTTTACGGCCTTAAGGTGAGATTCCTTAGGGTCGGCTTGGAATCTTGCACACATGCATACGGAAAGCATAATATCCGGTCGAGATGCACATAAATAGAGTAATGAACCTATCATCGACCGGTATACCTTTTGATCGATGGATTTACCTTCCGTGTCGAGGTCGAGATGCCCATTGGTTCCCATGGGAGTCTTGATGGGCTTGGCATCCTTCATCCCAAACTTGGTTAGAATGTCTTGAGTATACTTCGTTTGGCTAATGAAGGTGCCCTCTTGGAGTTGCTTTACTTGAAATCCCAAGAAATACTTCAACTCCCCCATCATTGACATCTCAAATTTCTGTGTCATGATCCTACTAAATTCTTCACATGTAGATTCGTTAGTAGACCCAAATATAATATCATCAACATAAATTTGGCATACAAAAAAATCATTGTTAAGAGTTTTAGTAAATAAAGTAGGATCGGCCTTGCCGACTTTGAAGCCATTAGCAATAAGGAAATCTCTTAGGCATTCATACCATGCTCTTGGGGCTCGCTTGAGCCCATAAAGCGCCTTAGAGAGCCTATAGACATGGTTAGGATACTCACTGTCCTCAAAGCCGGGAGGTTGCTCAACATAGACCTGTTCCTTGATTGGTCCATTGAGGAAGGCACTCTTCACGTCCATTTGGTAAAGCTTGAAGCCATGGTAAGTAGCATAGGCTAATAATATACGAATTGACTCAAGCCTAGCTACGAGTGCATAGGTTTCACCAAAATCCAAACCTTCGACTTGTGAATATCCCTTGGCCACAAGTCGGGCTTTGTTCCTTGTCACCACACCATGCTCATCTTGTTTGTTGCAGAAGACCCACTTGGTTCCTACAACATTTTGGTTAGGACGTGGAACTAAATGCCATACCTCGTTCCTAGTGAAATTGTTGAGCTCCTCTTGCATCGCCATCACCCAATCTGAATCTTGGAGTGCTTCCTCTACCCTGTGTGGCTCAATAGAGGAAACAAAAGAGTAATGCTCACAAAAATGTGCAACACGAGATCTAGTGGTTACCCCCTTATGAATGTCACCGAGGATGGTGTCGATGGGGTGATCTCGTTGGATTGCTTGGTGGACTCTTGGGTGTGGCGGTCTTGGTTCTTCATCCTCCTTGTCTTGATCATTTGCATCTCCACCTTGATCATTGCCGTTATCTTGAGGTGGCTCATCATTTTGATTTTATCCTTCATCAATTTGAGCCTCGTTCTCATTTTGAGTTGGTGGAGATGCTTGCGTGAAGGAGGATGGTTGATCTTGTGCATGTGGTGGCTCTTCGGATTCTTTAGGACACACATCCCCAATGGACATATTCCTTAGCGCGATGCACGAAGCCTCTTCTTCACCTATCTCATCAAGATCAACTTGCTCTACTTGAGAGCCGTTAGTCTCATCAAACACAACGTCACAAGAAACTTCAACTTGTCCAGAGGACTTATTAAAGACTCTATATGCCCTTGTGTTTGAATCATATCCTAGTAAAAAGCCTTCTACAATCTTAGGAGCAAATTTAGATTTTCTACCTCTTTTGACAAGAATAAAGCATTTGCTACCAAAGACTCTAAAATATGAAATATTTGGCTTTTTACCGGTTAGGAGTTCGTATGATGTCTTCTTGAGGATTCGGTGTAGATATAACCGGTTGATGGCGTAGCAAGCGGTGTTAACCGCCTCGGCCCAAAACCGATCCGGCGTCTTGTACTCATCAAGCATGGTTCTTGCCATGTCCAATAGAGTTTGATTCTTCCTCTCCACTACACCATTTTGTTGTGGTGTGTAGGGAGAAGAGAACTCATGCTTGATGCCCTTCTCCTCAAGGAAGCCTTCAATTTGTGAATTCTTGAACTCCGTTCCGTTGTCGCTTCTAATTTTCTTGATCCTTAAGCCGAACTCATTTTGAGTCCGTCTCAAGAATCCCTTTAAAGTCTCTTGGGTTTGTGATTTTTCCTGCAAAAAGAACACCCAAGTGAAGCGAGAATAATCATCCATAATAACTAGACAGTACTTACTCCCGCCGATGCTTATGTAAGCTATCGGGCCGAATAGATCCATGTGTAGGAGCTCCAGTGGCCTGTCAGTCGTCATGATGTTCTTGTGTGGATGATGAATGCCAACTTGCTTCCCAGCTTGGCATGCGCTACAAATCCTGTCTTTCTCAAAATGAACATTTGTTAATCCTAAAATGTGCTCTCCCTTTAGAAGCTTATGAAGATTCTTCATTCCAACATGGGCTAGTCGGCGGTGCCAGAGCCAACCCATGTTAGTCTTAGCAATTAAGCAAGTGTCGAGTTCAGCTCTATCAAAATCTACCAAGTATAGCTAACCCTCTAACACTCCCTTAAATGCTATTGAATCATCACTCCTTCTAAAGACAGTGACACCTACATCAGTAAACAGACAGTTGTAGCCCATTTGATATAATTGGGAAATGGAAAGCAAGTTGTAATCTAATGAATCAACTAGAAAAACATTTGAAATGGAATGGTCAGGAGATATAGCTATTTTACCCAAACCTTTGACCAAACCTTGATTTCTATCCCCGAATGTGATAGCTCTTTGGGGATCTTGGTTTTTCTCATAAGAGGAGAACATTTTCTTCTCCGCTGTCATGTGGTTGGTGCACCCACTATCGATGATCCAACTTGAGCCCCCGGATGCATAAACCTACAAAACAAGTTTAGTTCTTGACTTTAGGTACCCAAACGATTTTGGGTCCTTTAGCATTAGACACAAGAACTTTGGGCACCCAAACACAAGTCTTTGATCCCTTGTGTTTGCCCCCCAACAAACTTGGCAACTACCTTGCCGGATTTGTTAGTCAAAACATAAGAAGCATCAAAAGTTTTGAATGAAATGCTATGAACATTTGATGCACTAGGAGTTTTCTTTTTAGGCAACTTAGCACGGGTTGGTTGCCTAGAGCTAGATGTCTCACCCTTATACATGAAAGCATGATTAGGGCCAGAGTGAGACTTCCTAGAATGAATTCTCCTAATTTTGTGCAAGGGATAACCGGCAGCGGCAGGGTACAAAATGTAACCCTCGTTATCCTGAGGCATGGGAGCCTTGCCCTTAACAAAGTTGGATAATTTCTTAGGAGGGGCATTAACATTGTCCCCCTTTTGGAAGCCAATGCCATCCTTGATACCAGGGCGTCTCCCACTATAGAGCATACTTCTAGCAAATTTAAACTTTTCATTTTCTAAGTTATGCTCGACAATTTTAGCATCTAATTTTGCTATATGATCATTTTGTTATTTAATTAAGACCATATGATCATGAATAGCATCAATATCAACATCTCTACATCTAGTACAAATGGAAACATGCTCAACGGTAGATGTAGAGGGTTTGCAAGATTTTAATTCTACAACCTTAGCATGTAATATATCATTTTCACTTCTGAGGTTGGAAATAGTAACATTGCAAACATCAAAATGTTTAGCCTTAGCAATTAATTTTTCATTTTCATTTCTGAGGCTAGCAAGAGAATCATTCAATTTTTCAATCTTAGTAAGCAAATTAGCATTATCATCTCTAAGATTGGAAATTGAATCATCACAAACATTAGAATCAACCTTAGCAATTAATCTAGCATTTTTGTTTCTAAGGTTGGCAATCAAATCATGGCATGTGCTTAGCTCACTAGTTAATTTCTCACATTTTTCAACTTCCAGAGCATAAGCATTTTTAACCTTAACATGCTTTTTGTTTTCCTTGATTAGGAAGTCCTCTTGGGAGTCCAAGAGTTCATCCTTCTCATGGATGGCACTAATTAGTTCATTTAGTTTTTCTTTTTGTTGCATGTTGAGGTTAGCAAAAAGAGTACGCAAATTATCCTCCTCATCACTAGCATTATCATCACTAGAGGACTCATATTTAGTGGAGGATTTGGATTTAACCTTCTTCTTTTTGCCGTCCTTTGCCATGAGGCACTTGTGGCCGACGTTGGGGAAGAGAAGTCCCTTGGTGACGGCGATGTTTGCGGTGTCCTCGTCGGAGGAGGAGTCGGTGGAGCTCTCGTCGGAGTCCCACTCGCGGCACACATGGGCATCGCCGCCCTTCTTCTTATGATATCTCTTCTTCTCCTTTCTTCTCCCCTTCTAGTCGTCGCCCCTGTCACTGTCACTAGAAATAGGACATTTGGCAATAAAGTGACCGGGCTTACCACATTTGTAGCACACTTTGTTGGAGCGGGGCTTGTAATCTTTCCCCCTCCTTTGCTTGAGGATTTGGCGGAAGCTTTTGATGATAAGCGCCATTTCCTCATTGTCGAGCTTGGAGGCGTCGATTGGTTGTCTACTTGATGTAGACTCCTCCTTCTTCTCCTCTGTCGCCTTGAATGCCACCGGTTGTGCTTCGGGCGTGGAGGAGGTGTCTTGCTCGATGATTTTCTTTGAGCCTTTAATCATTAGCTCAAAGCTTACAAATTTTCCTATAACCTCCTCAGGAGACATTAGCTTGTATCTAGGATCACCTCGAATTAATTGAACTTGCGTAGGGTTAAAAAAGACGAGGGATCTAAGAATAACCTTGACCATCTCATGGTCATCCCATTTTTCGCTCCTGAGGTTGCGCACTTGGTTCACCAAGGTCTTCAAGCGGTTGTACATAGCTTGTGGATCATCCCCTTGGTGAAGCATGAAGCGACCGAGCTCCCCCTCGATCGTCTCCCGCTTGGTGATCTTTGTCACCTCGTCTCCTTCGTGCGCGGTCTAGAGTACGTCCCAAATTTCCTTCGCACTCTTTAACCCTTGCACCTTATTATACTCCTCTCGACTTAGAGAGGCGAGGAGTATAGTGGTGGCTTGGGAGTTAAAGTGGTGAATTTGGGCCACTTCGTCCGAGTCGTAGTCTTCATCCCCTACGGATGGTACCTGTACACCAAACTCAACAACATTCCAAATGCTTGTGTGGAGTGAGGTTAGATGATGCCTCATTTTATCACTCCACATATTATAATCTTCACCATCAAAAACCGGTGGTTTGCCTAATGGAACGGAGAGCAAAGGAGTACGCTTTGAAATACGGGGGTAGCGTAGGGGAATCTTACTATACTTCTTGCGCTCATGGCGCTTAGAAGTAACGGACGGCGCATCAGAGCCGGAGGTCGATGGTGATGAAGAGTCGGTCTCATAGTAGACCACTTTCCTCATCTTTTTGTGCTTGTCGCCTCTCCAATGCGACTTGTGGGAAGAGGATTTCTTCTCCTTCCCCTTCCCCTTGTTGCGGGACTCTTCCGATGAAGTCTTCCCGTGGCTTGTAGTGGGCTTGTCGCCGGTCTCCATCTCCCTCTTGGCGTGATCTCCCGACATCACTTCGAGCGGTTAGGCTCTAATGAAGCACCGGGCTCCGATACCAATTGAAAGTCGCCTAGAGGGGGGGTGAATAGGGCGAAACTGGAATTTATAAAGTTAATCACAACTACAAGCCGAGTTAGCGTTAAAAATATAATGTGAGTCCGAGAGAGGGCGTAAAAACAAATCGCAAGCGAATAAAGAAGTGGGACACAAGGATTTGTTTTACCGAGGTTCGGTTCTCTCAAACCTACTCCCCGTTGAGGTGGTCACAAAGACCGGGTCTCTTTCAACCCCTTCCCTCTCTCAAACGGTCTCTCAGACCGAGTGAGCTTCTCTTCTCAATCTTACGGGAACCAAACTTCCCCGCAAGGACCACCACACAATTGGTGTCTCTTGCCTTGATTACAATTGAGATGATCGCAAGAAAGAATGCGAAAGAAGAAGCAATCCAAGCGCAAGAGCTCAAATGAACACAACAATCACTCTCTCTAATCACTAAAGCTTTGAGTGGAATTGAGAGAGGATTTGATCTCTTTGGTGTGTCTAGAATTGAATGCTAGAGCTCTTGTAAGTAGTTGGAAGGTGAAAACTTGGATGACTTGAATGTGGGGTGGTTGGGGTATTTATAGCCCCAACCACCACAAAGTGGCCGTTGGAAGGCTGCAGTCTCATGGCGCACCGGATAGTCCGGTGCGCCACCGGACACTGTCCGGTGCGCCAGCCACGTCAGCAGACCGTTGGGGTTCGACCGTTGAGCTCTGTCTTGTGGGCCCGCCAGGATGTCCGGTGGTGCACTGGACATGCCCTGTAGGCTGTCCGGTGTGCCACCCGCGCGTGCCCTGCTCCTCTGTGCGCGCAGGCGCGCATTTAATGCGTTGCAGTCGACCGTTGCGCGCGAACTAGCCATTGCTCCGCTGTCACACCGGACAGTCCGGTGTGCACCGGACACTGTCCGGTGAATTTTAGCGGAGCGGATTCCCAAAGCTGGCGAGTTCAGAGTCGCTCTCCTTTGGAGCACCGGACACTGTCCGGTGGTTCACCGGACAGTCCGGTGAATTATAGCGAAGCGCCTTTGAGATTTCCCGAAGGTGAAGAGTTGGCGTCGAGTTCCCTGGTGCACCGGACACTGTCCGGTGGCACACCGGACAGTCCGGTGCGCCAGACCAGGGCACACTTTGGTTGTCCCTTGCTCTCTTTGTTTGAACCCATTCTTGGTCTTTTTATTGACTTTTTGTGAACCTTTGGCACCTGTAGAACTTATAGACTAGAGCAAACTAGTTAGTCCAATTATTTGTGTTGGGCAATTCAACCACCAAAATCAATTAGGAAATAGGTGTAAGCCTAATTCCCTTTCAGTTTCGAACACAAAACTTATGTTGAATACTTGTCAGAGCTTGTGAACTTGTGTTGATACTTCTGAACTTCTGTTAATACTGTTTGTGTTGAGAACCTCTCAACTTATGTTGAATACTTATGTCAAAATTTGTGTTAATATTGTTTGTGTTGGCTATATATGTCTGTGATGATCTTTGGTGTATATATGTGATATCTGTGAAATATCTATTGTTTGTTTGAATGGAATAGGGAAAACAAATAAAAAAGGTGTGTACTGGTCACTTTGCCGAGTGTAACACTCGGCAAAGAGGTGCTTTGATGAGTGTCAGGACCATAGCACTCGGCAAATAACCAAGACATGGGCACCGGTATAGGTTCTTTGCCGAGTGTAATGGCTCTGGCACTCGGCAAAGAAGCACGCTTTGCCAAGTGCCATACTAAGCACTCGCCAAAGTACCTGACATGGGGACCCCTCTTGCGGATTCTTTGCCGAGTGCTGTCAGGCAGACACTCGGCAAAGGTAACTCCTTTGCCGAGTGTCACCTGGGACACTCGGCAAAGACGCCGTCTCCATCAACCGGCGCCGTAACGGCTGCTTTTCTTTGCTGAGTGTTCTCTGGCACTCAGCAAATCACTTTGCCGAGTGCCCGAGAAAAAGTATTCGGCAAAGAAGGCTTTACCGATACACTGTGTGTCAAGCCCTCTTTGCCGAGTGCGACACTTGGCAAAGCTTTTGCCGAGTGTTTTTAAGCGGCAAAGCCGTCGATTCCGGTAGTGTTTTTTGCTTTTTTTTCCCAAGTTCTATAATTTATAATTGTTTTTTTATGAATTCAATAATTTTATTTGTTTTATTATATAATCATATGTATTTATATTTCAATAAAAATGTCATGTTTCATATCAACTAAATGTTTGTAAAGGAGAAAATGATGTGACGCTGAGGTAGTTGCAGAGCTAACTGTAGACCGTGTATACTTGCAACCATGCATAGCGTCTGAAGACTGATGAGGGTCAATAGCAGGATCGATAGTACGACCCATATCTGATGATATGGTGATCGATCTAGACCTATAACACTGTAACCCATCTTAAGTACTTGCAACCAATAGACTAGACTATTTCACAGGAACAGTTATAGAGTTAGGTAAACTAGCAGTTCCAATAAATATGGTACCACGAGTTTGCAATTCTCTTTCGCTGTCTGTAAAACAGTGTACAATATATAGTAGCAATTTTCTCAACTCTCACTCAAAAGTATATATGTACTTTAGCACCAAACAAAAGGTATATGCCTAATCATAGCATATATAGTAACATTACTTGTGTATCGAGGAACATAATTACTTGTGTACATTTTTTTTTTACAAATACTTGTTTAGCACATACACTTCCAACGTCACCATCTTTTGCATTTATGGTTTTTTTTTTTTTGGTGTGTGCCGACGAACATAATTTAGGACATCACCACCGTAGAACAGTTTCTTGCGCCAAGCCGCATGCTACTCCTGAGATTGCTGAAAACATAGGAGAGACACTGTTCTGTCACGACGAGCGATGCTAATGCTTGCTTTCTTTCCTAGTCAGAACAGTGCAGGGAAAACAATGCAATTGCAGACTTGTGCTTAACACAGTTGATTCAATTATGTATTAGTAAAGACCGGATGAAGATTAAGGAGGGGAAAGAAACTTACTTGTCAAATGCCTGCCACATAGGTTTTGTTGTAGTGTAGCAGATGAACCACAGGAGAACAAGGACAATGGAGTCTAGTGTATAGTGAGTTAAGGTAGGAATAAATAAGTAGTCACAACATGGAGAGGATCGGAACAAGACAGAGAAGAAATGGAATGAGAAGGATACTGAAGAGGTATCTCTCCCACGGATCCATGGCGTAGAGGCCGACGGTGACGTTGTACAGGAACAGCTTCCTGCCGATCCAGCTCTTCTCCCCTCCTGCGCTTTGCTTCTGCTTATCGCTCCTCATGCTGTTCCTAGCTCAGTACTGTTGCGTTGCGTGTGGGAGCATGCGAGAGTATTTCGCAATGCTGTGCAGGGAAGCTCAATGCATATGAACCTTGCTGGCTAGCTAGCTGTTGGTATGTAAGTATATTTATAGAACCTGTTTACACACACACGGAAACGTGAGCTAACGAAACTCTTTGTGCTGCGACTCCACACAGTCGGCGGGCGATGGGAGAAGACTGCAGCTTAGATTTGGCGGCGGCGATTAGCACTACTGCACTACTGGAGAATAGTGTTTCTATCCCTTAATTTCGGGAACTCTATTTTCATATGAAATTTCTATTTTCCCAATAGGAAACAAACTAATTTCCCTTACGAGAATTTTGGATCTCTTCATTTTATAGGAACTGAAATTTACTCAATAAAATAACTTATTTAATTTGGATTTTGACATTCCACCACTTTCTTAAGTTCAGATATAGCCTATCTCAAATTCATAGGATGGGGGATAGGAAATAATTTTATACATTAATAGAATTTATTTCTATTCTGTAACTTGCCTGACATTCTTCGTCTCAATGCTCTATAGTAAAAATATAGCACATATAAATATCTCCGACATCTTGCTAATAATAATATACAAATATATTTTGAATAAAACCGAATTAGCTTAATTGATATATGCCTAAATTAATATTACTAGAATGGAATTCAATTCTAATGATCCAAACGGGGCGTTAGGAAAATAAAAATCCCTTGGAAAATGTGGTTCCTAAACTAGCCCTAATCAGTAAAAAAATCTAATAGAAGAAAACCCGGGGTTTTTTTTAACGCGAAAAGATTTAGTATCAATTGATGGCAGCAACCTGTACTAATGTTAAGATTTTAGTACCGGATTAAGCCACCAACCGGTACTAATATATTTAGTACCGGTTTAAACCACCAACCGGTACTAAAAATTGAACTTTTATCCCGAAGACTAAAGATAGCTGATAAGCTTCTCTTGTAAGATATATCTATCATGTATCTATGGAAAAGAATATGTTCTAAACCTACTTAAGAATAGACAGAGAGTGTGAATTTATAATGAGCCTATCGAGTCCGAACAAGATTTTAACAGCATAACCATATTATTCTCTATCTCGTCCACAATTGTGGTATAATAGAGAACATCAAGATTATGACATTAAAATATCACTTGGACACATAGCTCGTCCGTAAATATCATACAATTGGTCACTCTTGATATCATACAATTGGTCACTCTTGAAGCTGTCAAATAGAGATGATTACGAAACAAGATATCTCACATGTGAGGCACATGTGAGACATGCGGATCGAAAGGGTGACACATATGTTCCGTGAACCTATCAATCTAATTATTCTATAATATTATATTTAGTTAAATATTAATACTTATTACTAGGAAAATATAAAATCAAATCATCTTTAAAAAGTAACCATTCAATATTTCATTGTAATTAGATTTACAAAACTAATATACTAAAAAGTGCATACTAATTAGTAAATTGACATATAATAATTAATACTTATTAGCTTAATAAATATAAATTTCATGTGGAAGACGAAAATTAGATCACTTTGGTCATGCAAAGGTGTAGACATTGCAGATGATCGGACGAAAACGGGTACTGCACAGGGGCAAAGTGGTTTGTCCTGGCGGCAAGATGGGATAGGTGTCACTAGTAGAAAAAGGCTCAAAGCCTGCGGCACCCATATATTTTTACAGACGGATCCGGTTATCCACCGACTGTGCTATTTCTAGTGGCGGTTCCTTAAGAAAACCGCCACTAGAAATCGTATTTCTACTGGCGGTTCCTTAAGAAAACCGCCAGTAGAAATCCATGATTTGTAGTGGCGGTTTTCTTAAGGAACCGCCAGTAGAAATACGATTTCTAGTGGCGGTTTTCTTAAGGAACCGCCACTAGAAATCATTTTTATCCTTAATTTTTCGAGTTTTTCAAACGACCTCGTATGATAAAACCACCAAAATAAAAGTTGTAGATCTCTAAAAGTTATGAAACTTTGTAGTTGACAACTTTTTTATTTGAACTCATTTCGGTTCTCAAAAATTGAATCTAAGTATGTCAAATTTAAAATTCAAATTTTGCAAACTACCTCGGATGAAAAAAGTGTCAAAATAAAAGTTGTAGAACTTCAAAATTTATTTATCTTTGTAGTTGACAACTTTTTTATTTGAATTCGTTTAGGGTCTCAAATAAGCAATTTACACTCAAATGGTTGTAATATGTGGAGAAAACAACTACAAACTAGACACAAGTCATGTCATAGACGGAGTGGTAGTGGAGGGTACGCGCGAGGGTGAGGTCTAGGGTTCGATTCCTAACAACCGCGTAGCGCGCGAATTTTGCGCGAAAAATGCCGCGACTTGCGATTTATGTTTTTAAAATAAATTTTTTTACTATTTTTAAAATCTGTTTTATGTTTTCTGGAACGATTTGCACTGGCGGTTTTATTACGTCGACCGCCAGTGAAAATCGATTTTCACTGGCGGTTTTATTACGTCGACCGCCAGTGAAAATCGATTTTCACTGGCGGTCTTCAGTTACCCGCCTGTAAAAATGGTGATTTCTACTGACCTCTAGCACTGGCGGTTACGAAAAACGTCACTGTAAATATGTTTAGGACCGTCAGTATAGAGCTTATCTGTACTAGTGTGTGGACAGGGATGGACGAAATACCCGTGGCTTGATAATTCGCTCGACTCGGTTTGTTAGTGGCTCGGATTGGCTCGACTTGTTTTAATTTTGTAACAAGTGGAGCCAGCATTCTAGATCGATTTTCTAATGAACCAATTCGAGCCATCTCGTGAGGCGTGAGCTAGCTCGCGAACTAGGCAAGCCAAGTCAAACCACAACACAAGTTCGTCTAGACATTGGTGTCGGTGTGTCCTCGTCTCTTATAATCTTGCCATCTCGTAGTTATGATCTGTGATATGGACATATGTGGATGTTTCATACAATTAAATTTTGCATTATTGCTGTCGGGGACCATAATTAGGGGTACCCTCAAGACTCCTAATTCTCAGCTGGTAACCCCCATCAGCATAAAGCTGCTAAGGCCTGATGGGTGCGATTAAGTCAGGGATCAGTCCATTCGAGCGACTCGATCACGCCTCGCCCGAGCCTAGCCTCGGACAAGGGCAGCCGACCCCGGAGGATTTCCGTCTCGCCCGAGGCCCCCCCTCCAACGGCGGACATATTTCCGGCTCGCCCGAGGCCCTGCCTTCGCTAAGAAGCAACCCTGACTAAATCGCCGCACCGACCGACCAAGTCGCAGGAGCATTTAATGCAAAGGTGACCTGACACCTTTGTCCTGACGCGCGCCCCCCGGCAGAGCCGAAGTGACCGCTGTCACTTCACCGCTCCACTGACCGGCCTGACAGAAGGACAGCGCCGCCTGCGCCACTCCGACCGCAGTGCCGCTTGACAGAGTGAGACTGACAGGCAGTCAGGCCCTGCCAAAGGCACCATAGGAAGCTCCACCCGACCCAGGGCTCGGACTCGGGCTAAGCCCCGGAAGACGGCGAACTCCGCTCCGCTCGACCCAGGGCTCGGACTCGGGCTAAGCCCCGGAAGACGGCGAACTCCGCTCCGCCCGACCCAGGGCTCAGACTCGGGCTAAGCCCCGGAAGACGGCGAACTCCGCTCCGCCCGACCCAGGGCTCGGACTCGGGCTAAGTCCCGGAAGACGGCGAACTCCGCTCCGCCCGACCCAGGGCTCGGACTCGGGCTAAGTCCCGGAAGACAGCGAACTCCGCTCCACCCGACCCAGGGCTCGGACTCGGGCTAAGTCCCAGAAGACGGCGAACTCCGCTCCGCCCGACCCAGGGCTCAGACTCGGGCTAAGTCCCGGAAGACGGCGAACTCCGCTCCGCCCGACCCAGGGCTCGGACTCGGGCTCAGCCCCAGAAGACGACGAACTCCGCTTCGCCCGACCCCAGGGCTCGGACTCCGCCCTGGCCTCTGCCGAACGACCTCCGCCTCGCCCGACCCAGGGGCTCGGACTCGGCCTCGGCCATGGAAGACAGACTCGACCTCGGCTTCAGAGGAGCCTCCACGTCGCCCAACCTAGGGCACAGGCCAGCCACGTCAACAGGAAGCGCCATCATCACCCTACCCCGAGCCGACTCGGGCCGCAGAGGACAAGACCGGTGTCCCATCTAGCTAGCTCCGCCAGATAGGCAATGATGGCGCCCCGCATGCTCTGTGACGACGACGGCTCTCAGCTCTCTTACGGAAGCAGGAGGACGTCAGCAAGGACTCAACCGCTCCGACAGCTGTCCCTCCGCCAGGCTCCGTCGCTCCTCCGACGGCCACGACATCACACCAGCTGGGTGCCAAAATCTCTCCGGCTGCCACATCGGCATGTACTTAGGGCGCTAGCTCTCCCCCGCTAGACACGTAGCACTCTGCTACACCCCCATTGTACACTTGGATCCTCTCCTTACGCCTATAAAAGGAAGGACCAGGGCCCTCTTAGAGAAGGTTGGCCGCGCGGGGACGAGGACGGGACAGGCGCTCTCTTGGGGCCGCTCGCTTCCCTCTCCCGCGTGGACGCTTATAACCCCCTACTGCAAGCGCACCCGACCTGGGCGCGGGACGAACACGAAGGCCGCGGGATTTCCACCTCTCTCACGCCCATCTCCGACCACCTCACTTCCCCCCTTCGCGCTCGGCCTCGCGTCGACCCATCTGGGCTGGGGCACGCGGCGACATTCACTCGTCGGCTTAGGGACCCCCCGGTCTCGAAACGCCGACAGTTGGCGCGCCAGGTAGGGGCCTGCTGCGTGTTGACGAACAGCTTCCCGTCAAGCTCCAGATGGGCAGTCTCCAGCAACCTCTCCAACCCGGGACGGTGCTCCGTTTCGGGAGTCTTGAGTTCATGTCCTTCGACGGCAGCTACGACATGATACTCCTTCCACCGCCGCGCGACAACGACAATGGCGGCCGACAGCCCGCCCGCCGGCGGCGGAATCGACGACGTCTTCCCCTCGTGGTGGAAGAACAACATTCGAGCTCGCCCCGTCCTCTCCCCCGACAACGGAGGAGGAGGCGGGGCAACCAAGGCCAAGCGGGAGGTTGCGCCTCGTCGGCTGTCGAGCGAGTCGACGTCCCCAGCGCTCCAACGGGGGGCGCGTCGGGCGACGATCTCGCGTTTGAGACGAAGGCGAGCGCCGTCTCCCCGCAACACGCCAATCCCGAGCAAGCGGATGACGCCAGCACGCTCGCGGAAGGCTTGCTGAGCGTCACCCTCGTACCTGAGATGACGGTGCAGTCAGTCCCCGACGTGACTATGTCGCTGCTCGTCGACCGAAAGGTACCGACCGATTCCCATCCTACGTCATTTAGATTCAGCCTCAACCTGCCTAGCGACCTTGCTTTGGCGGGCGCTCTCGTAGAGGCGAGGTCAAACCCTCTGGGGTTTCGCATGCGGTCGCCTTGGGACCGGCTGACGGACGTCTCGACCTACGGGCCCTCTGGGTCCGAGGAAGATGACGACCCCAACATCTGTTGGGATTTCTCTGGATTTGGCAACCCCAGTGCCATGCGGGACTTCATGACCGCATGTGACTACTGCCTCTCCGACTGTTTCGACGGTAGCCGCAGCCTCGACGACGAGGACTGCGGCCCAAGCCGCGAATGTTTCCACGTCGATCTAGGGGATCCCTCCGAAGGCAACCATCTCGGCATGCCGGAGGGCGGTGATCTCCCTAGGCTGGTGCCCCGCGCTGACATCCCGCGGGGGCTAGCTGTGGTCCCCGTTCCGGCGGGGGGTCACGACCCACAGCTCGAGCAAGTCCGCGGGGCACAGGCCAGGCTCGACGAGGGAGCAGGAGCGCTTGAGCCGATCCGCCGGGACGTCGGGCAGGCATGGGCGGGCCAACCCCCGGCCGGAGAAATACGTCACCTGCCCCAGGGTCTCCCGCTCCGCGTCGCCAACGACGTCAGGGTCAGGCCGCCACCCGCATCCTGTGGGGTCGGTCAGAACCTGGCTGCAGCAGCGATGCTTCTCCGCGCAATGCCAGAGCCATCAACCACCAAGGGTCGACGAATCCAAGGAGAGCTCAAGAATCTCCTGGAAGGCGCTGCAGTCCGACGGGCCGAGAGCTCTGCCTCCCGAAGGCAAGGATACCCCTCGGAACCTCATGCCGCGACTTCCCGATTCATGCGGGAAGCCTCGGTCTACACCAGGCGCACGCGCAACACTGCGCCTGCGGCCCCGGGCCACCTCGGCAACGAGCACCATCATCGCGACCGTCGGGCCCACCTCGACGAGAGGGTGCGCCGAGGCTATCACCCCAGGCGTGGGGGACGCTACGACAGCGGGGAGGATCGGAGTCCCTCGCCCGAACCACCCGGTCCGCAGGCCTTCAGCCGGGCCATCCGGCGGGCACCGTTCCCGACCCGGTTCCGACCCCCGACTACTATCACAAAGTACTCAGGGGAAACGAGACCGGAATTGTGGCTCGCGGACTACCGCCTGGCCTGCCAGCTGGGTGGAACGGACGACGACAACCTCATCATCCACAACCTCCCCCTGTTCCTCTCCGACACCGCTCGCGCCTGGTTGGAGCACCTGCCTCTGGGGCAGATCTCCAACTGGGATGACCTGGTCCAAGCCTTCGCCGGCAATTTCCAGGGCACGTATGTGCGCCCCGGGAACTCCTGGGACCTCCGAAGCTGCCGACAGCAGCCGGGAGAGTCTCTCCGGGACTACATTCGGCGATTCTCGAAGCAGCGCACCGAGCTGCCCAACATCACCGACTCGGATGTCATCGGCGCGTTCCTTGCCGGCACCACTTGCCGCGACCTAGTGAGTAAGTTGGGTCGCAAGACCCCCACCAGGGCGAGCGAGCTGATGGACATCGCCACCAAGTTCGCCTCTGGCCAGGAGGCGGTCGAGGCTATCTTCCGAAAGGACAAGCAGCCCCAGGGCCGCCCATCGGAAGATGCTCCCGAGGCGTCTACTCAGCGCGGCGCCAAGAAGAAAGGCAAGAAGAAGTCGCAAGCGAAACGCGACGCCGCCGACGCGGACCTTGTCGACGCCGCCGACGCGGACCTTGTCGTCGCCGCCGAGCACAAGAACCCTCGGAAGCCCCCTGGAGGTGCCAACCTCTTCGACAAGATGCTCAAGGAGCCGTGCCCCTATCATCAGGGGCCCGTCAAGCATACCCTTGAGGAGTGCGTCATGCTTCGGCGCCACTTCCACAGGGCCGGGCCACCCGCGGAGGGTGGCAGGGCCCGCGACGACGACAAGAAGGAAGATTACCAAGCAGGAGAGTTCCCCGAGGTCCGCGACTGCTTCATGATCTACGGTGGGCAAGCGGCGAATGCCTCGGCTCGGCACCGCAAGCAAGAGCGCTAGGAGGTCTGCTCGGTCAAGGTGGCGGCGCCGGTCTATCTAGACTGGTCCGACAAGCCCATCACCTTCGACCAAGACGATCACCCCGACCACGTGCCGAGCCCGGGGAAATACCCGCTCGTCGTCGACCCCGTCATCGGCGACGTCAGGCTCACCAAGGTCCCTATGGATGGGGGCAGCAGCCTCAACATCATCTACGCCGAGACCCTCAGGCTCCTGCGCGTCGATCTGTCCTCCGACCGAGCAGGCGCTGCGCCCTTCCACGGGATCATTCTCGGGAAGCGCGTCCAGCCCCTCGGACGACTCGACCTTCCCGTCTGCTTCGGAACACCCTCCAACTTCCGAAGGGAGACTCTGACGTTCGAGGTGGTCGGGTTCCGAGGAACCTACCACGCGGTACTGGGGAGGCCATGCTACGCGAAGTTCATGGTCGTCCCCAATTACACCTACCTGAAGCTCAAGATGCCGGACCCCAATGGGGTCATCACCGTCGGCCCCACGTACAGACACGCGTTCGAATGCGACGTGGAGTGCGTGGAGTACGCCGAGGCCCTCGCCAAATCCGAGGCCCTCATCGCCGACCTGGAAAGCCTCTCCAACGAGGTGCCAGACGTGAAGCGTCATGCCGGCAACTTCGAGCCAGTGGAGACGGTTAAGGCCGTCCCCCTCGACCCCAGCGGCGACGCCTCCAAGCAAATCCGGATCGGTTCCGGGCTCGACCCCAAATAGGAAACAGTGCTCGTCGACTTTCTCCGCGCGAACGCCGACGTCTTCGCGTGGAGTCCCTCGGACATGCCCGGCATACCGAGGGATGTCGCCGAGCACTCACTGGATATTCGGGCCGGAGCCCGACCCGTCAAATAGCCTCTGCGCTGATTCAACAGGGAGAAGCGCAGAGCGATAGGCGAGGAGATCCACAAGCTAAAAGAAGCGAAAGGCGTTAAGCTCAACCCTGAAAGGTGGGTCCTTGGGGCGCCCCAGGGCATGGCCTTGGAGTTCGTTATCTCCAAACGAGGCATCGAAGCCAACCAGGAGAAGACCCCGACCATCGCACAGCACCCCAAGCCCTTGCTGGGAGTACCCGGGGGCTGCACGCACCCCCGGGAAAGGCCGCTTGTCACCATCGACGTTCTGGAGCCCGGAACGTACAAGCTGGCCGGCGGTCAGGGCGAGGTATACGGCAACGCTTGGGACGTCCAACAGCTACGTCGCTTCTACCCTTAAGATGTTTTCAAGCTGTTCGTATTCCTCACTCCCACACAAGTCTCAGTCGTCAAGGGAGGATCGGCCTCGCCTCGGCAGAGCCCGACCTTCCCTTGGGGGCTAAAAAGGGGGGACCCCTCTGCATCAAGATTGGGTGTACCTCTCCGCATCCAAAATTTTCGATCAAAAAGGCTTTTGCGTTCTCCCGGCTATGTCAGAAGCAGGGCCCCGAGGAGCGAACGTGGGTGCATGTAAATGGCAAGGTCGACTGAGCCGAGGAACTCCTATGCCTCCGGGTTAGGGACACCTCACTCATCACCCGCCACGAAAAATGACCCTACTCGGGAAGTCACCCTATTGTTGACAGGCTAAGCCGGACACGCAAAATAAAAGGAAGAAGAGTGCGACTTCATGCAATGAAAACAAAGTGTTCAGGCCTCAGCGGCCGCAGTAGGACACACGCACATCCAACAGAAACTGTTCCAACAAGAGTTAGGCGTCGCCTCGGGAAGGAGCCGCGCCCTCAGCTCCGTCCCCGCCTTCGGTAAGGTCCATCTCAGCTTCCGGCGACGGCGCAGGGGGAAGGATCTCCGCCTCAAAGGTGGTCGCCAGCACTGCGCTCGGACCCGCGGCGACTGCGTCGAGCCGCTGAACTTCTGCCAGGGCTGCTTCGTCTTCATCAGGAAGACAATACCCATCGCTAACCCGCTCCAGGTCCACAACGTAGTGGGAAGCGAGCACGGTGAAGGCCCGCCTGACGCCATGGTGTAGCGCCTCGCGGACTCTGCCGCGCGCGTGATCACCCAAGGCTTGAAGGCGGCTTTGAGGGGAGCTTCCTGAAGGGACGTCGCCGGAGCCAAGGATCCGATAAACGTCCGAGACGGCCTCGGACATGGCCGCGAGATCGGCCTCCCGCTGCTCGGCAGCTCCGGCAAGCGCCTCGGCAAGCGCCTTGGCGGACTCGTCAAGGGCGGACTCGAGCTCTGCGAACAGCCAGAAGGAAGATCTCAAACACAAGCAGAGGAAACAGACAAGAACAAGAACCAAGGACGGCCAAGGCGTACCTCCGGCTCGGGCACGTTGCTCCGAGGCCGTGACCTGGGCTGCGGCTAAGTCGGCCGCGAGGGTTTCAGCCCGGCTTTCGGCCTCGGCAGCCCGGCTCCGAGATTGGTCCCGCTCCTCGACGACCTGGGCGAACTCCGACCGCTGCCGTTGCACCTCTGCGCGCGCCGCTACCGCCTCCGCGCGCGCCGCTGCCGCCTCGGCTCTCAGGTCAGTGCAGAGCAACTGGAGGTCCACTACCTTGGCATCCTGCTGAGAAAGGCGCGCAGTAGCCCCGGCGAGCGAGGTCCTCAGGGATCGCAGCGAGCCCCAGACATCGGCCTCGCGGCGGATGAACGACGACTTGGCGGCGCTCCGATCCGTCAGATCCTGGGCAAAGGAAACGGGGCGTCACGAAGAACGCCTCATTCACAGAAAAGAAAAGGTATGCCTGAAACCGTTACCTGGAGGATTTTGGGGACGTCCCTGCAGAAAACCTCCAGCGACGATCGGAGCGACCCCACCGTTGCTTCAGCACACTCGCGGAGCTCATCCCAGGACTGGTCCTCCTGTTCATCGTCGAGAATGAAAACAGGGTCCGAGGCCTCGCGGGTCCGAAACCGGAGCAACTGGCGCCGGGCCCCGGGGCTCCGCCGCACAGCGATGAGGCTGCCGCCCGGCGGGACGGATCGCGTCTCCACGCCCACCTCTTCCGAGGCACTGGGCGCCGACGCATCAGCCGTCTCGACGCCGGCAGCAACCGGTCGCTCCCCGACTGGGACGGCGGCGACTTCGGTAGCGGCAGGCGCCGGCATGGCCAGCACGTCAGGTGGGCTCGGGACCACGCCAGCGTCACCCGCCTCCCCTATCACGATGGCCACCTCGGCAGAAGAGCCAGCCTCGGGAACCTGCTCCACAGCGACAGGTGCCGCCCGAGCCCCCTGCGGCGGGACGCCTTGCGAGAGGGTCGGCTGAACGACAAGGCCCGGAGCGGCGCTGGCCGCACAGGCCGGCGCCGTCTTAAGGGCCTTCCGGGGTGCCAGATCGGTCTGGCCATGGCTCCGCTTGCTGAAGGAAGAAGGAAAATCACGGCCGAGACATATGAATGGAAAGCCAGGACGAAGACATTCCGAGCTACCTACCCGCTCCGGGCCATGATCCACCGCGCCTGGGGGGAAGTCTCCTGGATCCCAGCTCCCGGAACAGCCGCCGAGGTCCGCTTCGCCGGCAACTTCGGCGCCACCCTTGCTTTGGATACCCCGGGAGCAGATTGCCCGGGCACTGTCACGGTGACTTGAGAGTCACCTCCATGCGCTGCTGGCGCGAGCGGCGGCTCTCGGAGAGCAGACGCCCTGGCCTGGCCCCCCGGAGTCACCTCAGCTCCTCCAGCCGAGGGGTCAGGTGCCCTCTCGGGTTGCCCTCGTACCTCGGGCCGGGACCCCGACGCCCCGACTCCAGGGACTGACGGCGTCGGCCCGCTCGGGGGCTGGCTCGACGACTCCTGGCCATACCCCAAGCCGGGGCTGAGGCCGAGGCGGGCGGCCATGTCGTCCTCCTCCTCATCATCATCATCGTCGTCATCGTCATCGGGCGTTTCTGGCGACGGCTCCCTCGGGAGTCCCTCCCTCTCCTGCTGGCGACGGCGCTTTTCCAAGGCGTCTCGAGCCCACCTCCGCTCACGGGCCCGGGCCTTCCCCGCGTCCTTCTTCCTCTTCTTCTCCTCCGCGGCGACCCACCGCACTGCTCGGGCCACCGCATCCTGCGGAACCCGTGGCAGGGAAGGCTTGTGCCACCCCACCTCCTGAAGAAGGGGGGAAGGAAACCCGATCATAAGAACCAGAAGCAACCCAATGTATGAAGAAGGAGGGAGCGAACACTCACCAGAGTCACGCACCCCTGGTCGGGGCGCATCAGAAGCTGGGAGAAGGCGTGGAGGTCCGGCTTCCCCAACGCAGCCGACACCCGCCATTGGAGGGCGTCGAAGGGAAGAGGATCAGGGGACATCCGCGAGCCCTCCCAGTCGGCCTCCGGGGTCATTTCCCAAAGCGACAGCCGTCGCTCCGCCAAGGGAAGCACCCTCCGACGGTGGATGGCGGCAATCACTCCCGCAGCGGTGAGTCCCCCCTCCCGCAACGCCTCCAAGGCCTGAAGAAGGGGTTCGAGGTTCTTCTGTCTTTCGTGCGGGGTCCCGTGGCGCCAAGCGTCGGTGGCGGTGGTGACTACTCGCTGGGAGAATGGCGGAAGCAACTCACCGTCATTCCGGAGGTAGAACCACCGGCGCTGCCACCCCTTGTTCGAGGACGCGAGGATGGCAGGAATATACTGCGACACCCGCGGCTGCCTCAGCAGGAGGGTGCAGCCGCCGGCCCGCACCGCCGCGCGGACCTTCCTCTCCCCCGTCGGCGAGGCAAAAAGCTCCGCGAAAAAGAGATGGGTCCACAAATCCCAATGGGGGGCGATCCCCAAATACCCCTCGCACACCGCTACGAAGATAGCGGCCTGCGAGATGGAGTTGGGGGTGAGGTTGTGCAACTCCACCCCATAGTGGTACAGGATCGCCCGCATAAAGCGGCCCGCTGGCACACCGAATCCCCGCTCGTGGAAGGAGACGAAGCTCACGACGTACCCTGGCGAAGGGGATGGAGCGGCTCCGCCCACGGGAGGTATCCATTCCGGTCGCTGCTCATCGGTGAGTCGGCGAAGCAAACCCTCGCCGACCAGATCCTCCAGATCGCTCGCCGTCACCGTGGAAGAGGGCCATGGATCGCGCGGTGAGATGATGGTCACCCAGTCGGCCATCACCAGACGGAAGGGATGGCGGCGCAAGGGGCTGGAAGGATGGTTTTCTCTTCTCTGGCTAAAGTCTCTCGGGTTGCGAAAACCCAAGAAGGAGGCAGGAAGCAGAGCGAAGAACCGTCACCGGACCCTCTCCCAGGTATATAAAGACCAAGGCGAGGCCGTTTCCGACGTTCCGCCCGGACCGGATGCGGGATTCAAAAAACGCGAAGCGAAACAGCCGTTCCTCGAACGGCTCGCGCACGCGCAACGGCCGCCCTGCCAACAACTCGCCCCGTCGCATTAACTCCGCGGAGGGACAGACGGCGCTTCTGGCAGGAGAAGCGGGCGACGCTTCGCCTTCGCCGTAAAAACCGCGCCAAAAAATGTACGCCACGTCGTTCGATTTCATATCCTTTTCCTTTTTTCCTCTTTCTCTATCTCTTGCAACAGGGACCGGGAAAGGGGGATACCCCGAAAAGGATCCTTCCCCGTGAAGGAACCAGGCTCCGAGCCTCCTTACTGATCAGAGGTTCGAAGGCTGGCCCCCCGAAGGGTTTCAACAGCCGCCTCAGATCGCGTGGGCCCTACACCCACTACTGGTCAGAGGTTCGAAGGCCGGCCCCCCGAAGGGTTCCACGGCCGCCTCAGGCTACTCGGGCTCCGCGCCCATTACTGATCGGGGGTTCGAAGGCTGGCCCCCGAAGGGTTCACAGTCGCCTCAGACGCCGAGCGAGGGATGACCAGGGGTACGTTCGATACATAACCAAGGCTCGGGCTGCGCTCCCGAGGTACCCTAGGACATTTCCGAGACCAGCGGGAGCGATCTTGTAACGGAATCCCATCAGAGGGAGGCATCGAGCCCTCGGACCCCGTCGCCAGGGGACCGGGTCCGGCAGATCACCCGCAGGTACTTTTGGGCGTGCCTCTAGGCCCCTAGCCGACCCCTAACGAACGGGGCACGGACGTCCACTCGGATTACCCGCTTGCAGCTCACCGGAGACACCATGTTCGGCGCCCATCGAGGGTAACATGGCGCTTTCTCCCCCTCCTCCTTGCGGAAAGGCGACGTAGGGGCGTATGTAAAAAAGTTGAGTCTGTCCCTGATCGCCCTCTCGCCCTGTGCGGAGGCTCGGGGGCTGCTCTCGCAAACCCGGCTCCGGCCGAACCGTTGACAGCGTCAACATACCAGCCCGAGAGCTTGGGCCCCGACCGTACACCCGGGCTACGGCCAGTTTGCATGAGGGAACAACCAGACCAGCCGAAGCATTACGCGAGGCATTAAGACCTCGAAGGAGTGAAACCACTCCTCCGAGGCCTCGGGGGCTACACCCAGCGGGTGTGCTCGCGCGCACCCACCAGAACAAAATGCAACCGAGAAAGGCTGGTCCCCTTGCAAAAAAGTGCGACGAAAGCCTCCAAGCAAGTGCTAACACTCCCTTCGAGGCTCGGGGGCTACTGTCGGGGACCATAATTAGGGGTACCCTCAAGACTCCTAATTCTCAGCTGGTAACCCCCATCAGCATAAAGCTGCTAAGGCCTGATGGGTGCGATTAAGTCAGGGATCAGTCCATTCGAGCGACTCAATCACGCCTCGCCCGAGCCTAGCCTCGGACAAGGGCAGCCGACCCCGGAGGATTTCCGTCTCGCCCGAGGCCCCCCTCCAACGGCGGACATATTTCCGGCTCGCCCGAGGCCCTGCCTTCGCTAAGAAGCAACCCTGACTAAATCGCCGCACCGACCGACCAAGTCGCATGAGCATTTAATGCAAAGGTGACCTGACACCTTTGTCCTGACGCGCGCCCCCCGGCAGAGCCGAAGTGACCGCCGTCACTTCACCGCTCCACTGACCGGCCTGACAGAAGGACAGCGCCGCCTGCGCCACTCCGACCGCAGTGCCGCTTGACAGAGTGAGACTGACAGGCAGTGAGGCCCTGCCAAAGGCACCATAGGAAGCTCCGCCCGACCCAGGGCTCGGACTCGGGCTAAGCCCCAGAAGACGGCGAACTCCGCTCCGCCCGACCCAGGGCTCGAACTCGGGCTAAGCCCCGGAAGACGGCGAACTCCGCTCCGCCCGACCCAGGGCTCGGACTCGGGCTAAGCCCCAGAAGACGGCGAACTCCGCTCCGCCCGACCCAGGGCTCGGACTCGGGCTAAGTCCCGGAAGACGGCGAACTCCGCTCCGCCCGACCCAGGGCTCGGACTCGGGCTAAGTCCCGGAAGACGGCGAACTCCGCTCCGCCCGACCCAGGGCTCGGACTCGGGCTCAGCCCCAGAAGACGACGAACTCTGCTTCGCCCGACCCCAGGGCTCGGACTCTGCCCTCGCCTCTGCCGAACGACCTCAGCCTCGCCCGACCCAGGGGCTCGGACTCGGCCTCGGCCATGGAAGACAGACTCGACCTCGGCTTCGGAGGAGCCTCCACGTCGCCCAACCTAGGGCACAGGCCAGCCACGTCAACAGGAAGCGCCATCATCACCCTACCCCGAGCCGACTCGGGCCGCAGAGGACAAGACCGGTGTCCCATCTGGCTAGCTCCGCCAGATAGGCAATGATGGCGCCCCGCATGCTCTGTGACGACGACGACTCTCAGCTCTCTTACGGAAGCAGGAGGACGTCAGCAAGGACTCAACCGCTCCGACAGCTGTCCCTCCGCCAGGCTCCGTCGCTCCTCCGACGGCCACGACATCACACCAGCTGGGTGCCAAAATCTCTCCGGCTGCCACATCGGCATGTACTTAGGGCGCTAGCTCTCCCCCGCTAGACACGTAGCACTCTGCTACACCCCCATTGTACACCTGGATCCTCTCCTTACGCCTATAAAAGGAAGGACCAGGGCCCTCTTAGAGAAGGTTGGCCGCGCGGGGACGAGGACGGGACAGGCGCTCTCTTGGGGCCGCTCGCTTCCCTCTCCCGCGTGGACGCTTGTAACCCCCTACTGCAAGCGCACCCGACCTGGGCGCGGGACGAACACGAAGGCCGCGGGATTTCCACCTCTCTCACGCCCATCTCCGACCACCTCACTTCCCCCCTTCGCGCTCGGCCTCGCGTCGACCCATCTGGGCTGGGGCACGCGGCGACATTCACTCGTCGGCTTAGGGACCCCCCGGTCTCGAAACGCCGACAATTGCATTATCACATGGCTACAAACTTGCATTGCATATTTAATATTTGGTTATAGTTGTGATTTTGTGAACTTGTGGTTGTTAGCAGTATACATCATTAGTGTTGAACAACATATGTGCAATGTAACGTTACATATTTGTGGAATGGATGATGAATTTCTCTAAAATGATGATTGTTGCTATCTTATTATAGTAAGGGTTTGTAAATCTGTTGCTCTAATGCGTATTTGGTCATTTGATTTTAATACTAGAAATTAGAACCTAGGATGATAGTACGACATTAATGGTACAATGGCTTTGGATTTGAAGTGTTAAACATTTAAACTATAATTGTGTTTTATATTTTATATATTTGTTTATATGGATCCTCGTGTTTAGTTGGTGGGGCTCGCAAGCCCATCAAGTTAGCTTGAGCTCTAACGAGCCGAGCCAAAACAGATGTTTAGCTCGTTAGTATAATGAGTCAAGCGAGTTGGCTCGTTACAATAATGAGTTGAGCTATAATGAACCGAGATAGCGCCCGATATCCGCCTCTAGACGTGGCTGCGTGGGACGGTACCAGACGCAAGTGAGGTGAGAGTGAGAAATAGAAAAGAGAAAAGGTGCGGCCTGGTGGTGTAATTCAAGTAATTTTTGTCGGTTGTATGAGGATCCATGAAAGTTGACTAAGTTTTGTGATCCTAGTTAAACATTTTGAATATATATATAGGTCCACGAAAGTTTCACTATATACTGTATTCATTGACTATCGACATTAGTTTTATTTATGTCACACGGCTGCTTGGTGGATGAGAGGAGGTCAACTAATCTATGCGTTGGAAGGGACCGACGTGAATGCAGCTCAGTGCCGCCATGGCGCATGAATTGATAGTACTGATCATGCAAGTATCACCCGCAAGTCAGCGCGAGACACGGCAACGTCAACTGTCACGTAGTAGTATTTTCGGAGCCACAGATTTCCATGCAATGCAAATGCCGGCTCCCTCCTTGTTTGACAAAGTCCTTGTGCACACCCAATTAATGGGGATCACGACGTGCAAGCCCCCGGCTCTTTCTTCTCAATCTTAGACCCTTTTCTAACGCACTAGAATTGGCTCTCTTAAAATTAGCTGGAAACATAAAAAAAACTAGGTAATAATGCAGCTAGTGACTGGTTTTAGCTGAAGATATTCGAGGTGTGTTTGGTTTATAGGGACTATTTTTTAGTCTCTCTATTTTATTTTATTTTATTTTATTTTATTTTAGCCTCTAAATTGTAAAATATGGAAACCAAAATTTTATTTTAGTTTTCGTATTTGACAATTTAGAGACTAAAATAGAATAAAATAGTGGGAATTTAAGGGGTGTTTGGATGCACTAGAGCTAATAGTTAGTTGGTATATTGAATAACTAAAATTGCAATCATGCATATCACTACAAGAAAAAAGGCAAAGAGTGTCGGCCAAAAACCCACACTCTTACTGAAATAAGCCGACACTCTTATTATAAGAGTGTCGGTTGGCCGACACTCTTAGCCGACATTCTAAAATGGACGCTCTTATTCGTATAAAAGTGTGGGGACCGACACTCTTATGTTAAGAGTGTCGATTCAGGACGCAACCGACACTCTTATGTTAAGAGTGTCGGCCAGTGACGTGGCGGACACTCTTACTGTGCGCGCTGTCCCCAGCCTCCCTGTGCCATATAAGAATGTGGGGGCCGACACTCTTACTGAATAAATTTTTTAATATACAGTTTTATTTTTCTCCCTTCCCAGATGGGAAGCCTCCATAACAGTTCATTAACAGCACAATACAAGCAAAATATTCAATACATCACAACACAAGCACCATATTTAATATATCATAACACAAGCACCATATTCAATATTCATTCAAGTTCAAGTCCATAAGAAAGAAGTTCAAATCCATTTGAAACAAGTTCAAGTCCATACAAAACGCAATGCTAGTAAGTTCCACACAAGCATCCATATTAATTCATTCCGTCGGTGGGTCATTGGAGCCGCCGCCACTTGTGTTCATCAATAAGTCCATACACGTGCTCTGATCCAGAGGCGGACTAGCATGATGTGAGCCCGAACCCTTTAAAAGAAACAAACATTTGTTAGTTTACCGAGTAACTAATTAAACATATACATAGGCTGCAACATCGAATAACCTAATAAACATTTGTATAGTGGCACCTCATTCTCAATCTCTATGTGCCAAATTAAATAAGTTTGACATCTATCCTTTATAGCAATTGTTCGCATGTAGTAATCAAATTGCAATGGATGCAACTGGTTACAAGAACGATAGTCACAAGGTCACATGCATGTTTTCTAATAACTACTTAAACAACGAAGCAAATAGAGATGCAAAAGGATATCAACTTAACGTACTGATCCTGGTGCGTGTGAGGGCAATCCTGGTGAGTGTGACTGCCCACGAGGAGGAAATCCCCACGACATCGACGCTGGCATCTGTGTTTCTGTCGGTGGCCAAATGCCTGGCTGGCGAGGTGCCCACGGCATCATTTGCCCTCCTATCAGACCCGATGGCATCAATTGGTCTTGGACAGCAGTTGCAGAACCCTGAAACAGAAGACACACTCTTGTTTATGATTAAGAAGTTGCGGTGATCAACAATAAAAGTAACTATAGATCATGCGAATGATAAAAGTTTAAAATAGATCATGTACAAGCAAACATGTAGAAACACAGAGAGCAAGCAACCATTGATTATCAGACAAATGATGTTTAGTAGACGATTGTACCTGTGATCCATCCGCCGCTGCAGTGGAGCGATCCGATGATTGTCTAGACACCGGATGTGTGATGATAGGGGGTTGTTGAAAAGGCGGCATGCCGAACTGAGTTCCGACACCTCCGTACATCTGCAAATAGATTATTCATCAGTTTTTCAGTTAATCGGACTTGAGAAACAACGAAATAAAAAAATGATACACTTAAGTACCTGATGTAGCATCCAATTTTGCATTTGTTGCATCTGTTGCTGCACTTGTTGCTTATATTGCGCCATACTCTCCTCCATCTGAGTCATCTTCTCAAGCAGCTCTCCTTCACGTGCAGATGATTGTCGGGGTCGATTCGACCCAGCTGAGAAATTTGACCGTCTAGTGTAACTCCGATGGGGGACAACACCGTCGCCGATTGCTAACATGTAAGAGTATCATATATATATATATATATATATATATATATATATATATATATATATATATAAATATATATAGTAAATGACAAGACGTCACTAAACAGTAACAACGTGACAAGCGCATATACCTCCCATGCGGCACGCCTCCGCCAGCCTTATAAGCTGCCTCCGTATCGAACTCACCAGTGAGCCAGTCCGCGTCTGGACCATTATTTTTCTCTCTCACGTTCTCAATGTAGCGAGCCTGTGAAAAAATCATCCAAGTTACAGACAAAGGCATATCATGTTCATCTTAGAGTCGATTTTCATACTTACCAGTTTCTCTGTCGCATTACTGTCATTCAGTATTTCCGGATGATTCAGATCGGGACCCTTATGTCCCTCGACGAAGACTTGAAGCAAAGTAGGCTCCACTCCATTTTGAGCCGCCTGCAACACATGATTAGAAAGTCTAGACAAATCTATGCAATTAATAATTGACTCACCATACGTGCGACCTTGCCAACGTGTCCATCTGCCCCGAAGAAGTGGACCCCTTGCTTGCTCAACCGATTCATACGATTTCTATTAGATATGGCCAGGAACTCCTCAGAAGCCCAATACTCACACATCCACGCCCAAGCATTCGAATGGTGGCTCAACCAATCCACCTCACTCTCCTTGTATTGCTAAGCCGTCAGGTGGATTTCCTTTGCCATATTCGTGTCACAATAGTTCCCCTGACGCTTTTGATACACCGTGAAGGCCCTCAAATGTGCTTTATACATCATGCCCTTTACAGCTCTATCTGCTGAGCCATTGAATACCTCACACACATATGGATCATCCATGGTATAGGGGTCGCACACGCGAAATTGGCCCTGCAAATTTGAAGAGACAAACCAAGACGAACACTCCTAGGGTCTCTTGCAAATTCTGGATCAAAACGGTTGAGAGCCTGCCAGGCCTCGCCATCTGAGGGATGCACCATGACATCCGGATCTTGACCCTCACGATCCCCTTCCTTATGCCACCTCATTTGCTTTGCTGTCTCTTGATTTAGAAAGAGACGCTTAAGCCGTGGAGTGATAGGCATGTACCGGAGTTGCTTGATCGGCACCTTTGTCGTAACCTCGTTTCCATCCTCATCTAGCACCACTGAAAGTCGCCTAGAGGGGGGGGGTGAATAGGCAAAACCTGAAATTTAAAACTTTATCCCCCAACTAGATCCCTGGATTAGTGGTTAGAACAAGATACACAAATATCGGAGTATAAAAGCTAAGTTCTTGCTTGTAAAGAGTATTGCTTTCAAATAATGCGGGAGTGATAAATCAATACAACTAATAAGTTATAGAATAACAAAGCAAGAAGCCTTAGATGAGAAGAGCACTAGGTCAAGTTCTTTCTTGCAACGTGTTGCTTCACTAAATGGGAATTTAACTTGAAGCAACACCAAATGATATTAGCAAATAATGGTGCAAGAAAACTTAGAGCAAGGGAAAACAAACAAATCACAAGCAATAAACACAATGGACACGGGTGATTTGTTTTACCGAGGTTCAGCCCTCGAAGGCCTAGTCCCCGTTGAGGAGTCCACTTAAGGACGGGTCTTTTTCAACCCTTTCCCTCTCTCCCCCGATCACACAAGGATCGGTGAGCTCTTCTTCTTCTCAAGGATCACTCTTGATCCCACAAGGACCACCACACTCTTTGGTGTCTCTTGCTAGCTTTTACAAGCCTCCAAAACTTTGGAGGAAGTTTGATGGGAGTCAATACTCCACGCACAAATGAACACAAAGATGTAGCACACACTATCTCAAATGAATCTCACAAGGTGCTAGGGCTAAACTCAATTGAGTAGCTCTCAATTGCTTGCTCTCTCTTTTGTGGCACTTGTGTTGGTTGTAGTGGACTAAATCTTGTGTATAGGATGGATCAATGAATATATGTGGTTGGGAGGGCTTGAGTATGTCAACTAGATGACTTGGAATGTTGCTTGGGCTTCCACACCTTGAAGTGGCCGGTTGGGGTGGTATTTATAGCCACCATCCAAAAACTAGCCATTGATGAAGTCTGCTGGCGAAGGGCGCACCGGACAGTCCGGTGCGCCACCGGACAGTGTCCGGTGCGCCGCCACGTCATCCTCCCGTTAGGGCTCGGAGCCGGTCGACCATTGGAGGCTTTGTCCTCATGCGGCACCGGACAGTCCGGTGCCCCTCTGACCGTTGAAAGTCGCCTAGAGGGGGGGTGAATAGGGCGAAACTGAAATTCTCAAAATAATCACAACTACAAGCCGGGTTAGCGTTAGAAATATAATAGAGTCCACGAGAGAGGGTGCAAAACAAATCGCAAGCGAATAATGAAGTGAGACACGCGGATTTGTTTTACCGAGGTTCGGTTCTCTCAAACCTACTCCCCGTTGAGGAGGCCACAAAGGCCGGGTCTCTTTCAACCCTTACCCTCTCTCAAACGGTCCCTCGGACCGAGTGAGCTTTCTCTTCTCAATCACTTGGAACACAAAGTTCCCACAAGGACCACCACAAGTTTGGTGTCTCTTGTCTCAATTACAAGTGAGTTTGATCGCAATGAAAGAATCAAGAAAGAAGAAAGCAATCCAAGCACAAGAGCTCGAAAGAACACAAGCAAATCTCTCTCTCTAATCACTAGGGCGTTGTGTGGGATTTGGAGAGGATTTGATCTCTTTGGTGTGTCTAGAATTGAATGCTAGAGCTCTTGTAAGTGGTTGGAAGTATGAAAACTTGGATTCCATGAATGGTGGGTGGTTGGGGGTATTTATAGCCCCAACCACCAAACTAGCCGTTTGGTGAGGCTGTCTGTTCGATGGCGCACCGGACAGTCCGGTGCACACCGGACATGTCCGGTGCGACAGCCACGTCACCAAAGCCGTTGGGTTCCGACCGTTGGAGCTCTGACTTCTGGGCCCGCCTGGATGTCCGGTGGCGCACCGGACATGCACTGTAGATTGTCCGGTGCGCCAGCATGGGCGTGCCTGACCTCTGCGCGCGCAGCGCGCGCATTTAATGCATCGCAGGTAGCCGTTGGCGCCGAAATAGCCGTTGCCCCGCTGTTACACCGGACAGTCCGGTGAATTATAGCGGAGTGGCCGAAGTGAATTCCCGAGGCTGGCGAGTTCCGGAGGCCGCTCTTCCTTGGAGCACCGGACATGTCTGGTGTACACCGGACAGTCCGGTGAATTATAGCGGAGTCGCCTCTGAAATTTCCCGAAGGTGAGCAGTTCGGAGTTGGAGTCCTCTGGTGCACCGGACATGTCCGGTGGCCCACCGAACAGTCCGGTGTGCCAGACCAGAGGTGCCTTCGGTTGTCCCTTTGCTCTTTTGTCGAACCCAATACTTGGTGTTTTTATTGGCTAAGTGTGAACCTTTGGCACCTGTATAACTTATACACTAGAGCAAACTAGTTAGTCCAATATTTGTGTTGGGCAATTCAACCACCAAAATTAATTAGGGACTAGGTGTAAGCCTAATTCCCTTTCAATCTCCCCCTTTTTGGTGATTGATGCCAACACAAACCAAAGCAAATATAAAAGTGCATGATTGAACTAGTTTGCATAATGTAAGGGCAAAGGTTGCTTGGAATTGAGCCAATATAAATACTTACATGATGTGCATGGATTGTTTCTTTGTTTTTAACATATTGGACCACATTTGCACCACATGTTTTGTTTTTGCAAGTCCTTTTGTAAATTCTTTTCAAAATCCTTTTGCAAGATAGTCAAAGGTAAATGAATAAGATTTTTGCAAAGCATTTTCATGTTTCAAATGCTTTTCCTTTGACTAAACAAAACTCCCCCTCAAATAAATTCTCCTCTTAGTGTTCAAGAGGGTTTTAAGATATCAAGTTTTGAAAGTACTACTTGCTCCCCCTTTAGAACACAAAGAGATATCAATTTGAAATTTACCAATGAAAAATCATCAAGTTTAAAATTAGGGTGGTGGTGCGGTCCTTTTGCTTTGGACCAATACTTTCTCCCCCTTTGGCATGAATCGCCAAAAACGGATACTTGAAATGAGATATAGGCCCTTAGAAGTACTTTCTCCCCTTTGGTCATAAATAAATGAGTGAAGATTATACCAAAGATGGAGAGTGAAGTGGAGCGACGGCGAAGGGTGAGTAGTAGAGTGGAGTGGAAGCCTTTGTCTTCGCAGAAGACTCCAATTTCCTTTCAATATACCTATGACTTGGTTTAAAATACACTTGAAAACACATTAGTCATAGCATATATCAAAGAGATATGATCAAAGGTATATTTATGAGCTATGTGTGCAAATTAGCAAAAGAAGTTCCTAGAATCAAGAATATTGAGCTCATGCCTAAGTTTGGTAAAAGTTTGTTCATCAAGAGGCTTGGTAAAGATATTGGCTGATTGATCTTTGGTATTAATGTATGAAATCTCGATATCCCCCTTTTGTTGGTGATCCTGAAGAAAATGATACCGAATGGCTATGTGCTTAGTGCGGCTATGCTCAACGGGATTATCCGCCATGCGGATTGCACTCTCATTATCACATAGAAGAGGAACTTTGGTTAGTTTGTAACCGTAGTCCCGCAGGGTTTGCTTCATCCAAAGCAATTGCGCGCAACAATGGCCTGCGGCAATATACTCGGCTTCGGCGGTAGAAAGAGCGACCGAATTTTGCTTCTTTGAAGCCCAAGACACCAAGGATCTTCCCAAGAACTGGCAAGTCCCCGATGTGCTCTTCCTATTAATCTTACACCCCGCCCAATCGGCATCTGAATAACCAATCAAATCAAATGTGGATCCCCGAGGGTACCAAAGCCCAAACTTAGGTGTATAAGCCAAATATCTCAAGATTCGTTTTACGGCCGTAAGGTGGGATTCCTTAGGGTCGGATTGGAATCTTGCACACATGCAAACGGAAAGCATAATGTCCGGTCGAGATGCGCATAAATAAAGCAATGAACCAATCATCGACCGGTATACCTTTTGATCCACGGACTTACCTCCCATGTCGAGGTCGAGATGCCCATTGGTTCCCATGGGTATCTTGATGGGTTTGGCATCCTTCATTCCAAACTTGGTTAGAATGTCTTGAGTATATTTTGTTTGACTAATGAAGGTGCCCTCTTGGAGTTGCTTGACTTGGAATCCTAGAAAATACTTCAACTCCCCCATCATAGACATCTCGAATTTTTGTGTCATGATCCTACTAAATTCTTCACATGTAGATTCGTTAGTAGACCCAAATATAATATCATCAACATAAATTTGGCATACAAACAAATCATTGTCAAGAGTTTTAGTGAATAACGTAGGATCGGCCTTGCCGACTTTGAAGCCATTAGCAATAAGGAAATCTCTAAGGCATTCATACCATGCTCTTGGGGCTTGCTTTAGCCCATAAAGCGCCTTAGAGAGCCTATAGACATGGTTAGGGTACTCACTATCTTCAAAGCCGGGAGGTTGCTCAACATAGACCTCCTCCTTGATTGGTCCATTGAGGAAGGCACTCTTCACGTCCATTTGGTAGAGCTTGAAGCCATGGTAAGTAGCATAGGCCAATAATATACGAATTGACTCAAGCCTAGCTACGGGTGCATAGGTTTCACCAAAATCCAAACCTTCGACTTGTGAATACCCCTTGGCCACGAGTCGAGCTTTGTTCCTTGTCACCACACCATGCTCGTCTTGCTTGTTGCGGAAGACCCACTTGGTTCCTACAACATTTTGATTAGGACGTGGAACTAAATGCCATACCTCGTTCCTCGTGAAGTTGTTGAGCTCCTCTTGCATCGCCATCACCCAATCCGAATCTTGGAGTGCTTCCTCTACCCTGTGTGGCTCAATAGAGGAAACAAAAGAGTAATGCTCACAAAAATGTGCAACCCGAGATCGAGTGGTTACCCCCTTATGAATGTCGCCGAGGATGGTGTCAACGGGGTGATCTCGTTGGATTGCTTGGTGGACTCTTGGGTGTGGCGGCCTTGGTTGTTCATCCTCCTTGTCTTGATCATCTGCATCTCCCCCTTGATCGTTGCCGTCATCTTGAGGAGGCTCATCTCTTTGATCTTCTCCTTCATCAACTTGAGCCTCGTCCTCATTTTGAGTTGGCGGAGATGCTTGCGTGGAGGAGGATGGATGATCTTGTGCATGTGGAGGCTCTTCGGATTCCTTGGGACACACATCCCCAATGGACATGTTCCTTAGCGCGATGCACGGAGCCTGTTCTTCACCTATCTCATCAAGATCAACTTGCTCTACTTGAGAGCCGTCAGTCTCATCAAACACAACGTCACAAGAAACTTCAACAAGTCCTGAGGACTTGTTAAAGACTCTATATGCCCTTGTGTTTGAGTCATATCCTAGTAAAAAACCTTCTACAGTTTTAGGAGCAAATTTAGATTTTCTACCTCTTTTAACAAGAATAAAGCATTTGCTACCAAAAACTCTAAAATATGAAATATTGGGCTTTTTACCAGTTAGGAGTTCATAAGATGTCTTCTTGAGGATTCGGTGTAGATATAACCGGTTGATGGCGTAGCAGGCGGTGTTGACCGCCTCGGCCCAAAACCAATCCGGTGTCTTGTACTCATCAAGCATGGTTCTTGCCATGTCCAATAGAGTTCGATTCTTCCTCTTCACTACACCATTTTGTTGTGGGGTGTAGGGAGAAGAGAACTCATGCTTGATGCCCTCCTCCTCAAGGAAGCCTTCAATTTGAGAGTTCTTGAACTCCGTCCCATTATCGCTTCTAATTTTCTTGATCCTTAAGCCGAACTCATTTTGAGCTCGTCTCAAGAATCCCTTTAAGGTCTCTTGGGTATGAGATTTTTCCTGCAAAAAGAACACCCAAGTGAAGCGAGAATAATCATCCACAATAACTAGACAGTACTTACTCCCGCCGATGCTTATGTAAGCGATCGGGCCGAATAAATCCATGTGTAGGAGCTCCAGTGGCCTGTCACTTGTCATGATGTTCTTATGTGGATGATGAGTGCCAACTTGCTTTCCTGCTTGGCATGCGCTACAAATCTTGTCTTTCTCAAAATGAACATTTGTTAGTCCTAAAATGTGCTCTCCCTTTAGAAGCTTATGAAGATTCTTCATCCCAACGTGGGCTAGTCGGTGATGCCAGAGCCAACCCATGTTAGTCTTAGCAATTAAGCATGTGTCGAGTTTAGCTCTATCAAAATCTACCAAGTATAGCTGACCCTCTAACACACCCTTAAATGCTATTGAATCATCACTTCTTCTAAAGACAGTGACACCTACATCAGTAAAGAGACAGTTGTAGCCCATTTGACATAATTGAGATACAGAAAGCAAATTGTAATCTAAAGAATCTACAAGAAAAACATTTGAAATAGTATGGTCAGGTGATATAGCAATTTTACCCAATCCTTTAACCAAACCTTGATTTCCATCCCCGAATGTGATAGCTCGTTGGGGATCTTGGTTTTTCTCATATGAGGAGAACATCTTCTTCTCCCCTGTCATGTGGTTTGTGCACCCGCTGTCGAGTATCCAACTTGAACCCCCGGATGCATAAACCTACAAAACAATTTTAGTTCTTGACTTTAGGTACCCAAACGGTTTTGGGTCCTTTGGCATTAGAAACAAGAACTTTGGGTACCCAAACACAAGTCTTGGAGCCCTTGTGTTTGCCCCCAACAAACTTGGCAACTACCTTGCCGGATTTGTTAGTCAAAACATAAGATGCATCAAAAGTCTTAAATGAAATGCTATGATCATTTGATGCATTAGGAGTTTTCTTCTTAGGCAACTTGGCACGGGTTGGTTGCCTAGAGCTAGATGTCTCACCCTTATACATAAAAGCATGATTAGGGCCAGAGTGAGAGTTCCTAGAATGAGTTCTCCTAATTTTGCTCTCGGGATAACCGGCAGGGTACAAAATGTAACCCTCGTTATCCTGAGGCATGGGAGCTTTGCCCTTAACAAAGTTAGACAAGTTCTTAGGAGGGGCATTAAGTTTGACATTGTCTCCCCTTTGGAAGCCAATGCCATCCTTAATGCCAGGGCGTCTCCCATTATAGAGCATACTTCTAGCAAATTTAAACTTTTCATTTTCTAAGTTATGCTCGGCAATTTTAGAATCTAATAATGCTATATGATCATTTTGTTGTTTAATTAAAGTCATGTGATCATGAATAGCATTGATATCAACATCTCTACATCTAGTACAAATAGAAGTGTGCTCAACGGTAGATGTAGAGGGTTTGCAAGATTTTAGTTCTACAACCTTAGCATGCAACATATCATTCTTAGTTCTAAGGTCGGAAATAGTAGTATTGCAAACATCAAAATCTTTAGCCTTAGCAATCAAATTTTCATTTTCTACTCTAAGGCTATCAAGAGAATCATTCAATTCCTTAATCTTAGCAAGCAAATCATCATTATCATTTCTAAGATTTAGAATTGAGACATCACATACATGAGAATCAACCTTAACAATTAATCTAGCATTTTCATTTCTAAGGTTGTCAATAGTGTCATGGCATGTGCTTAGCTCACTAGATAATTTGTTACATTTTTCTACCTCTAGAGCATAAGCATTTTTAACCTTAACATGCCTTTTGTTTTCCTTAATAAGGAAGTCCTCTTGAGAGTCCAAGAGATCATCCTTCTCATGAATAGCACTAATCAATTCATTTAATTTTTCCTTTTGTTGCATGTTAAGATCGGCAAAAAGGGTACGCAAATTATTCTCCTCATCACTAGCATTATCATCACTAGAGGATTCATATTTAGTGGAGGATTTAGATTTAACCTTCTTCCTTTTGCCGTCCTTTGCCATGAGGCACTTGTGGCCGACGTTGGGGAAGAGGAGTCCCTTGGTGACGGCGATGTTGGCGGCGTCCTCGTCGGAAGAGGACTCGGTGGAGCTCTCGTCGGAGTCCCACTCCCGGCAAACATGGGCATCGCCGCCCTTCTTCTTGTAGTACTTCTTCTTTTCTCTCCTCTTTCCCTTCTTGTCGTCGCCCCTGTCACTGTCACTAGATATAGGACATTTTGCAATAAAATGACCGGGCTTACCACATTTGTAGCACACTTTCTTGGAGCGGGGTTTGTAGTCCTTCCCCCTCCGTTGCTTGAGGATTTGGCGAAAGCTTTTGATGATTAAAGCCATTTCCTCATTGTCGAGCTTGGAGGCGTCAATTGGTTGTCTACTCGGTGTAGACTCCTCCTTCTTCTCCTCCGTCGCCTTAAATGCCACTGGTTGCGCTTCGGACGTGGAGGGTTCGTCAAGCTCGTTGATCTTCTTTGATCCCTTGATCATACATTCAAAGCTCACAAAATTCCTGATTACTTCCTCGGGAGTCATTAGTGTGTATCTAGGATTACCACGAATTAATTGAACTTGAGTGGGGTTAAGAAAAATAAGAGATCTTAGAATAACCTTAACCACCTCGTGGTCATCCCACTTCTTACTCCCGAGGTTGCGCACTTGGTTCACCAAGGTTTTGAGCCAGTTGTACATATCTTGTGGCTCCTCCCCTTGGCGAAGACGAAAGCGACCGAGCTCCCCCTCGATCGTTTCCTGCTTGGTGATCTTGGTGAGTTCATCACCCTCGTGCGCGGTCTTGAGAAGGTCCCAAATTTCCTTTGCATTCTTCAACCCTTGCACCTTGTTGTATTCCTCCTTGCTTAGAGAGGCGAGGAGTATGGTTGTAGCTTGGGAGTTGAAGTGCTCGATTTGGGCCACTTCGTCCGTATCATAATCCTCATCCCCTATGGATGGTACCTGTGCTCCAAACTCAACAACATTCCATATACTTTTGTGGAGTGAGGTTAGATGAAATTTCATTAAATCACTCCACCTAGCATAATCTTCGCCATCAAAAGTTGGCGGTTTGCCTAATGGAACGGAAAGTAATGGAGTATGTCTAGATGTACGAGGATAGTGTAAGGGGATCTTACTAAACTTCTTGCGCTCTTGGCGCTTAGAAGTTACGGACGGCACATCGGAGTCGGAGGTCGATGTTGATGAAGTGTCGGTCTCGTAGTAGACCACCTTCCTCATCCTCTTGTGCTTGTCGCCTTTCCGATGCGACTTGTGGGAAGAAGATTTTTCCTTCTTCTCTTTGTGGTGTGAGGAAGAAGATCTTTTCTCCTTCCGTTTGGAGGAGTCCTTCTTCTTCTCCTTCCTCTTGGTGCGGGACTCTTCCGATGAAGTGCTCCCTTGGCTCGTAGTGGGCTTGTCGCCGGTCTCCATCTCCCTCTTGGTGTGATCTCCCGACATCACTTCGAGCGGTTAGGCTCTAATGAAGCACCGGGCTCTGATACCAATTGAAAGTCGCCTAGAGGGGGGGTGAATAGGGCGAAACTGAAATTCTCAAAAATAATCACAACTACAAGCCGGGATAGCGTTAGAAATATAATAGAGTCCGCGAGAGAGGGTGCAAAACAAATCACAAGCGAATAATGAAGTGAGACACGCGGATTTGTTTTACCGAGGTTCGGTTCTCTCAAACCTACTCCCCGTTGAGGAGGCCACAAAGGCCGGGTCTCTTTCAACCCTTACCCTCTCTCAAACGGTCCCTCGGACCGAGTGAGCTTTCTCTTCTCAATCACTTGGAACACAAAGTTCCCACAAGGACCACCACAAGTTTGGTGTCTCTTGTCTCAATTACAAGTGAGTTTGATCGCAATGAAAGAATCAAGAAAGAAGAAAGCAATCCAAGCGCAAGAGCTCGAAAGAACACAAGCAAATCTCTCTCTCTAATCACTAGGGCGTTGTGTGGGATTTGGAGAGGATTTGATCTCTTTGGTGTGTCTAGAATTGAATGCTAGAGCTCTTGTAAGTGGTTGGAAGTATGAAAACTTGGATTCCATGAATGGTGGGTGGTTGGGGGTATTTATAGCCCCAACCACCAAACTAGCCGTTTGGTGAGGCTGTCTGTTCGATGGCGCACTGGACAGTCCGGTGCACACCGGACATGTCCGGTGCGACAGCCACGTCACCAAAGCCGTTGGGTTCCGACCGTTGGAGCTCTGACTTCTGGGCCCGCCTGGATGTCCGGTGGCGCACCGGACATGCACTGTAGATTGTCCGGTGCGCCAGCATGGGCGTGCCTGACCTCTGCGCGCGCAGCGCGCGCATTTAATGCATCACAGGTAGCCGTTGGCGCCGAAATAGCCGTTGCCCCCGCTGTTACACCGGACAGTCCGGTGTACACCGGACAGTCCGGTGAATTATAGCGGAGTGGCCGAAGTGAATTCCCGAGGCTGGCGAGTTCCGGAGGCCACTCTTCCTTGGAGCACCGGACATGTCTGGTGTACACCGGACAGTCCGGTGAATTATAGCGGAGTCGCCTCTGAAATTTCCTGAAGGTGAGCAGTTCGGAGTTGGAGTCCTCTGGTGCACCGGACATGTCCGGTGGCCCACCGGACAGTCCGGTGCGCCAGACCAGAGGTGCCTTCGGTTGTCCCTTTGCTCTTTTGTCGAACCCAATACTTGGTGTTTTTATTGGCTAAGTGTGAACCTTTGGCACCTGTATAACTTATACACTAGAGCAAACTAGTTAGTCCAATATTTGTGTTGGACAATTCAACCACCAAAATTAATTAGGGACTAGGTGTAAGCCTAATTCCCTTTCAACCGTCTGCTCTGACATCTGAATTCTGTTGTTCACTTTGCAGAGTCGACCGTTGCGCGCAGATAGTCGTTGCTCCGCTGGTGCACCGGACAGTCCGGTGTGCACCGGACACTGTCCGGTGAATTATAGCGGAGCTGCGCCTGGGAAACCCGAAGGTGAAGAGTTCGATCTGAAGCACCTTGGTGCACCGGACACTGTCCGGTGGCTCACCGGACAGTCCGGTGCGCCAGACTAGGGCAGCCTTCGGTTATCCCTCGCTCTCTTTGTTGAACCCTTTTCTTGGTCTTTTTATTGGCCTTTTGTGAACCTTTGGCACCTGTATAACTTATAGACTAGAGCAAACTTGTTAGTCCAAATATTTGTGTTGGGCAATTCAACCACCAAAATCAATTAGGAAATAGGTGTAAGCCTAATTCCCTTTCAATCTCCCCCTTTTTGGTGATTGATGCCAACACAAACCAAAGCAAGTATAGAAGTGCAAAATTGAACTAGTTTGCAAAATGTAAGTGCAAAGGTTACTTAGAATTGAGCCAATAAATATTACTTACTAGATATGCATGGATTGTTTCTTTATCTTTAACATTTTGGACCACGCTTGCACCACATGTTTTGTTTTTGCAAATTCTTTTTGTAAATCCTTTTCAAAGTTCTTTTGCAAATAGTCAAAGGTAAATGAGTAAGATTTTGAGAAGCATTTTCAAGATTTGAAATTTTCTCCCCCCGTTTCAAATGCTTTTCCTTTGACTAAACAAAACTCCCCCTCAATAAATTCTCCTCTTAGTGTTCAAGAGGGTTTTAAGATATCAATTTTTGAAAACGCTATTTTCTCCCCCTTTTGAACACAAAAAGATACCAATTTGAAATTTACCAATTGAAAATCATTAGTTTTAAAATTAGGGTGGTGGTGCGGTCCTTTTGCTTTGGGCTAATACTTTCTCCCCCTTTGGCATGAATCGTCAAAAACGGATACTTTGAGTGAAATATAAGCCCTTTTATAAGAGTTCTCCCCCTTTGGCAAACAATATATGAGTGAAAGATTATACCAATAGAGAGACAGGGTGGAGTGATGGCGAAGGGTAGATAATACCGATAGAGTTGAGTGGAAGCCTTGTCTTCGCCGAAGACTCCATTTCCCTTTCAATCTACGACTTAGCATAGAGATCACTTGAAAGCACATTAGTCATAGACATAAAGAGATATGATCAAGAGATATGTCAATTAAGAATGATCATAGTTCTATACAATATAGATTGCTCCCCCTAAATATGTGCCTAGATAGGAATACATATTTGGGCCTTGAAATGCCAATTGCACATAATGAGGTTGATGAGAACATATCTATACCATACAGAATGTGAAGTGCATTTGTGTCATAGTATAAGTGTGATGCTCATGACAGTTTATGCACTTATGAAAGCATGTTATGAACAATTTAAGCATTTTTCCTTAAGGATTTCAAAGAGACTTAAGGACCATCCACCTTTGGAACAAAGGCAGCTTATCCTCGTTACAAGGTTAAGCTTTAAGCTCTTTGACAATAAAATTACTTCATCTAGTTTTAACAAAGATGCATAAATGCGGAATGAAGTATTTGAGAGGTTAAACTAGATATAAAGCAGGGAAAATGCATGGACATGCTTTCTCTTCCTTCTATACAAGATATGCAAAGAATGTACATAAGAGGAAGATTTAGGTACATGTGTAAATGATAGGAAGTAGGTTTACCCTTTTTTGTACCTTTGCATAGAGACGCTCTCTTCATTGTGCTTTGTCCTTAGTCTTAGATGCTTAAGACCTATACTCAATGACAATATATGGAAATACTTTGCACAAGAGAGAGTTCTACAACTAGTGATCTTTTTCAAGTTATTGTTAGCATATATCAAATGGATCACAAGTTGCATAAATGTACCATGAATTCTCCTTTTAACTTAGTGCATATCAAAAGAGATATTGATTGAGAGTATATGCGGTACTAAGAAGCATGATTGTTAATAGAAGTCATTCAATGATCAAACAAATAACATATGTGATCAAGAGAACAACATACACAATAAATTATCAATTAAGCTTAGAGTAGGAGAATCCAGCAAATATGCTACTTTAGAGTGAAAGACAAGAATTTAAAAATAGTAGCATACATCATGAGAAACTCATTCTCATGCAAGAGACTATATGAAATTGCTAAGATAAAGTGACAGTCTCATCGCAATCAAGATGTAGACAGAGGCTCCCCCTAGAGATATGCATCAAGTATTTTGAATTGAATGGATGCATTTTCTTTAAAGATAAATATGGAGAAGCATTATACATCTTGATCAAGGCTCATAAAAATTGCAATATACAACTTAAGCCTAGCATTCTCATTATGAAAGGATTTAGAATACTTACAACCAGACCATTAATTGTCTTGTAGATCTTACTATCCAAGTAGGTGGTGTTGTTCTTGATGTCCTCCTCTTTCATTTGAGAGTCCTCCCTTTGTAGTTGTTTCTTTTTCCTTTCAAACTTATTGAAAATACTCAAGAAAGATGTTAATAGCACAAGGGAGTATATGATGAAAGATGATCTCTTTATATAGGAAATATAGACAATTCATCATTCATAAGTCACACAGACATGAAGTAAAATCCTTAACATTAGTGCATTTCATTTGAGAAGGAGGAACATGCACCTTTTAAGCATTTTAATAATCATTGGAGATTTTACTTCATCATATTGACTTTAGTAATCATTACTTGGAAGCAAATCAATATGATAACATATATAAATATCGCAAAGGCATTAAATAGATTCTAATGAACATGAGCATTTAAATGAGATTGAATGCACGTCTAGCTGATTTAGGTCCAATAAAGAATCTATTCCTCACATGGGTAGAATATGATAATTTGAATTAAATAGCCATTGAGATGGGAACTGAATTTTGATTAAGAAGATGAGTTCCCATACCTTTGCTTTTACCTTTCTTCTTTTGGGTGAAGAGCAGCCCTTGAGGCTTGTGTACTTTCTCTTTTGTAGATATTCATAAGTAAGCTCAAGAGATACGTCGTTAGTAACACAAGCACTAATTTCCATTTTTGTAATCATTTTTGATAGGGAATGAAAAGCTAGATTACTAAAAGCATGGAAACCTCATAGCATGAACTAGATTATCCATAGATGATGTTATGCTCAATTTTAATTCTTAAAACAAGCATAAATAATCTCTCATGATTATAGGAATAAATCTAATTCATGATATGGAAAGCGATAAATGTGAAAGAATCAAATCCAATTTAAGCAATTAGAAACACATCACAAATCATTGGATTGATTTTTTCTTTTCATGTTAGATTACACATTTCCAAAGAGAAACTTATTCTCTATAAGTGAGACTACTTGGGTTACTTAGATAAAATCATTAGTCTCACTATTCTAGTTATAGAGAGAGTTTTCCTTTTATAAGTGTCCTAAGGATTTGAATTCCTTTCATAACACCTTATTCCTTTAAGAATATGAAAAATCTCTTTATATCTAGAATCATGGCAATAATAAGGTAATTAGTGTAAAACAAGCCATGAGGTTTTTGCAATAATTAGAACATGTAGATTGCCATAAGATGGAAATGATGAGTATGCAATCTACCATACGAGAGGAAATTCTTCAAAGAATGGTAATATAAATTTGAAGACATTTGAAGCGCTATTCATTTCTATGTGACTACACAAGACACATAAGAAATGATAATTTAAAAATACTTGCACTTAAAGGCATAGAAGTTACCATCCTTTGACTTTCCTTCATGTTGTAGGCCTTGATTTTTCACACATGATCCTTCTTTTATTTCCTACAACATCAATGTCTTCCTCGAGATGATATGAGTTTATAGTAATATAAAGAATAACCTTGGGTCAATCATGGATATAGATCATTGAAGATTGATAGCTTGAATGGACTCTCTCAAGCACCCCAAGGCTTCACATCATCTCCTTCTCCTACAAAGCTTGTCAAGCATATTTTGGTACCCATCTCTTGATGGGTCCATCAAGGTTAGTCAACAAAGATCTAAGAACCCAAACGTCCTTTGTGTTAGCACTAGGTAAACTCATTACCTTACTAGCACAAGTTGTAATTTTAGGTTGCCAAGTGTCATGAGAGTCAATTGACAAGTTAGGAGTGGGATTGTTACCAATGGGACAATTCTTGCATGATGTCCCTTCTTTCAGCATGTGTAGCATAGGCGTTTTTCAAGCCTTGAAGATTTCTTCCTTCCTTGTTTCTTGCTTGCTACATGGTTAGTGAAAACTTTCTTTTCTAACCCTATGCCTCTTTGTCTTAAATGGGGACAAGATCTAAGTAAGTGTCCCTTCTTGGAGCATTTAAAACAAAGTCTATCATCCTAGTTAATAATCAAACCATTTTTAATGTAGGGACATGACCTAATCAAGTGCCCCTCTTCAAAGCATTCACTACACCTCTTAATGTGAAGTGTGGCTTGATCATTACCTTGGATGTTACCTTGTATGGAGGCATAGTTGAGGCTTTTGGAAGAGGTATTGATTTTCTTCTTTTGTTTCCTCTTCTTGGCAATCCTCAAGTCCTTGACATTTTCTTCAAGGGATTTAGTGCATGCCACGGTTGTTCCCGTCTCAAGCTTCTTCACCATGTGATCACGGTTATCTTGAGAAGGTTGAGCAATGCCCTTCCCTTTAAGTTGTGTCAAGCTCATCTTTAGCCTCTCATTTTCTTCCTTGAGCTTTTGATATGTATCATCATTTGTTCCTGCAAGTTCTAGCTCAAAAGAAGATTTGCTTGCCGACGGACAACAAGCATTAGCACATGGTAATATAGTATCAATTTGAATACATGTGCATGAGTGAGGTTGTTGGGATTTTAAGTTTTCTATCACAACCTCATGAGCAATGTTTAATATGATATGATCATCTCTAAGATTTTCATGAGAGCATAGGAGCATATCATATTTTTCTTGAAAAGCTAGATTTTCAACTTTTAGCTTTTCTACTTGGTCCTTAAGCAAGGTATTCTTATTTACTCATTGAGTGATACAATGTAAAGCGTTATCTTGCTCAATTGAAATAGTTTCATACCTTTGGACCAAATCAACATGAGAGCATTTTAGCTCCTCATGTTCTTTAGTCAACTCATCAAAGCATTGCATCTTCATGGAGAGAATACTTTCTAGCCTTTGACGAGCTTCGCCTTGCTCTCTCGCTCTTTCTAGAAGTTTGAGCATGACCGCCTTATCTTCTTGGCTTAAGCAAGCGTAGAGTTGCACAAAGCTTCTTTCTTCCTCCTCATCCTCATTTGTGCTTCCGCTATCATTTCAATTAGCCACACAACATATGTGGGAATCGAAATGGGAAGACAAACCTTTTGGAGAGGTGGATTCATCGTTTGGTCTCCATCGTTCATTTTCTTCTTCTTCCTTCAAAGGGTTAGTTTCACAAATACCAAAGGAAGGAGAAGCACAAAATGAACTATCATATTTGGACTCGTCAAATTTTTTTTAATTCTAGTCCAAATATCATGCACATCACAAATGGGTTTGTCATATTTTATTATGAAGGCATGATAATCTTCTTTGCTAAGGGATTTACTTAAGATGTCATAAGCTAGATAGTTTAAGCGAATACATCTTAAATCTTCTTCGGAGGCATTTTCCCTAGCATAGTTAGGAGGAATAATACTCTTGTCTAAAATTTGTTCTAATTGTGGATCTACCGCTCTAAAAGCATTTATCACTCTAGTAGACCATGAATCATAATTAGAACAATCGGAAAGTAATATCTCAAGAGTTACCTCCTTGTTCTCCTGGGTCTTCTTGTTCTTTTGGGATCTTCTACAAGCCATCACTTCGAGTTGTTAGACTCAAGATGAAGTGCCTAGCTCTGATACCAATTGAAAGTCACCTAGATGGGGGGTGAATAGGCAAAACCTGAAATTTAAAACTTTATCCCCCAACTAGATCCCTGGATTAGTGGTTAGAACAAGATACACAAATATCGGAGTATAAAAGCTAAGTTCTTGCTTGTAAAGAGTATTGCTTTCAAATAATGCGGGAGTGATAAATCAATACAACTAACAAGTTATAGAATAACAAAGCAAGAAGCCTTAGATGAGAAGAGCACTAAGTCAAGTTCTTTCTTGCAACGTGTTGCTTCACTAAATAGGAATTTAATTTGAAGCAACACCAAATGATATTAGCAAATAATGGTGCAAGAAAACTTAGAGCAAGGGAAAACAAACAAATCACAAGCAATAAACACAATGGACATGGGTGATTTGTTTTACCGAGGTTCAGCCCTCGAAGGCCTAGTCCCTGTTGAGGAGTCCACTTAAGGACGGGTCTTTTTCAACCCTTTCCCTCTCTCCCCCGATCACACAAGGATCGGTGAGCTCTTCTTCTTCTCAAGGATCACTCTTGATCCCACAAGGACCACCACACTCTTTGGTGTCTCTTGCTAGCTTTTACAAGCCTCCAAAACTTTGGAGGAAGTTTGATGGGAGTCAATACTCCACGCACAAATGAACACAAAGATGTAGCACACACTATCTCTCAATGAATCTCACAAGGCGCTAGGGCTAAACTCAATTGAGTAGCTCTCAATTGTTTGCTCTCTCTTTTGTGGCACTTGTGTTGGTTGTAGTGGACTAAATCTTGTGTATAGGATGGATCAATGAATATATGTGGTTGGGAGGGCTTGAGTATGTCAACTAGATGACTTGGAATGTTGCTTGGGCTCCCATACCTTGAAGTGGCCGGTTGGGGTGGTATTTATAGCCACCATCCAAAAACTAGCCGTTGACGAAGTCTGCTGGCGAAGGGCGCACCGGACAGTGTCCGGTGCGCCGCCACGTCATCCTCCCGTTAGGGCTTGGAGCCGGTCGACCGTTGTAGGCTTTGTCCTCATGCGGCACCGGACAGTCCGGTGCGACACCAGACAGTCCGGTGCCCCTCTGACCGTCTGCTCTGATATCTGAATTCCGCTGTTCACTTTGCAGAGTCCACCGTTGCGCGCAGATATGCGTTGCTCCGCTGGTGCACCGGACACTGTCCGGTGAATTATAGCGGAGCTGCGCCTGGGAAACCCAAAGGTGAAGAGTTCGATCTGAAGCACCCTGGTGCACCGGACACTGTCCGGTGGTGCACCGGACACTGTCCGGTGGCTCACCGGACAGTCCGGTGCGCCAGACCAGGGCAGCCTTCGGTTATCCCTCGCTCTCTTTGTTGAACCCTTTTCTTGGTCTTTTTATTGGCCTTTTGTGAACCTTTGGCACCTGTATAACTTGTAGACTAGAGCAAACTTGTTAGTCCAAATATTTGTGTTGGGCAATTCAACCACCAAAATCAATTAGGAAATAGGTGTAAGCCTAATTCCCTTTCAACCACTGCATATCTTGACTTACTGCAGTGGATGCAATGTGTGGTATTTTCATGCTCCTTCCAGAACAACATGCAATTGTTCTCGCAAGCATCTATCTTTTGGTAGTTCATGCCAAGACCAGCTACGAGCTTCTTGCAATGGTACAAGTCCTTCGGCATGTTATGATTCGGTGGGCTGATATCAATAATCAGTTTCACAATATCGTTGTAACAATTGTTGGAGAAGGTGTACTTTGACTTCATCGCCATAAGACGTGTTACCACCTGCAGTACGCTCACACTGGTTCCTTCATGCACTTTAGCCTCTGAGGCTTCAAGAAGCTTGTAGAACTCTCTCACATCCTCTGGAAAAGCTTGATTGTTCTGTAGTTCTGGGTACTCATTTCTAATATCTTCCAACATCTCTTCCATTCGGTCTACATCCTGGTCCCCATCCGACTCAATAGTATGGTCCACCTCTCCATGCTCATGCCATACTAGATAGTTCGGCATAAAACCATGTTTGAAAACATGATACGAGAGCTCCACTTTTTTCAATCGAACAAAGTTCTGACATTTTATACATGGGCACTTCGCTAAACGAGCATCACCAGCAAATGCAAGTGCCACGAATTCATCTGCAACTCTCACCCATGCATCAGAGTGCTCATGAGTGACACTGTTGAATTCATCGTACATCGCCCTTCTTCGATCGTTACTCATATTCAAAGCTAAAGAAACGACACATATTTAACAACATATATACACTTAGGTACGAGTTAATGCATCACTACAATTACACATTAGAAAAATATACAAAACAATAATGAACAATCAGTAATAAAATATATATCTATATTGCACATCGCATCATAGGTTAATCACTGCATATTTATACTCAAAGTTGGTAGATATTTGTACTCACATGTTAATGTAGGGCGTTGCGGGCGGGGCGGCGTGGCTGTGCTCAGACGCAGGAGGGTATGGGCGGCGCTGGACGTCGGCGGGCGTCGCGGGAGAGAGCGGGCGGGGCGAGCGGCGCAGGAGGGAGCGAGGGGCGCGGGATGCAGCGGCGCTGGGCGGGCGGCGCCGGGCGGGCTGCGAGCGGGAGCGGGCGGGGCGGCGGCGCTGTGCGTGCGGCGCCGGGCGGGCTGCTGGCGTGAGGGAGGCGGGATGTGGCGCGGGGCGGCGGGATGTAATCGGATCGAATACGGACGGATATCGCTGAAACCATATTTGTTTTCATATTTTTATTCGGATTCGAATTCGAATACGGATAGCCTCGGATACGAATACGAATACGGATATTCTCGGATACAAATACGGAACTAGTCAGACACGGATATTGTCGGTAACAAATTTTTTGTCGGATATCATGTAAGACATCATTCCACACATATCATGGTTATAATCATGTATCCACTCCTTGAGTCCAAACATTTTTTGTATTTTATGTGTACATATGTCATGTTTTTTAAAAAAAATCATAAATTTTTAGCCTTTATGCGTGTTATTAATTTATTTTGCATAAAATCATCAAAATGCAAATAAGTTACCAAAACTAATAAACATTATATGAGAATATAACCTGAAGTCTCCACATGAAAATGATAAAGTGAACTTGATACTTATAGTGATTTCATGTGTAATTCACACAACAAGTGAAAGTGAAATGAAAGAAACACTATCATATTGCGGATTTTATGGTCCAAATATTTTGGAGGATTATATGTGGATATATGGCATGCCTCCATAAATTTTCATGAATTTCTAAGGCTATTTGTGTATTATTATTTTCTTTCTACAAAAAATCAACAAAATGCACACAGCTATCCGAATAAGATATCCGGATATCCGAGAAGATTTATCCGAGAAAATATCCGGATATTCGATATCCGACGGATATCAGACATATTGTATTCGAATTCGATATCCGAACAAAATATCCGTATTCGTATCCGTTATCCGAAAAAAGTCCGGATATCCGAAAAATCCATCCGAACCAGTGTTCACCATCTTCGAATCTAGATCAGGACGGATATTTTCCGAACCATATTACATCCCTAGCATCCCTAGGCGGCGCTATGCGCGGGCGGTGGGGCGGGATGCGGGCGGGCGCTGTGCGGGGCGGCGCTCGGGGCGGCGCTGCGCCGCTCTGCTCGGATTCATCATCGCATAGACGCAGAGCACAGTCCATCAAGTTCTTCGTCACACGGTACGCATCGTCCGTGCCCGATTCCCTACTCCTCTTGTTCTGCTTCCCCTGTCGATGGGCGGCGCCGAAGAAGAGCGAGGAGGGCGCGACGGAGAGGTGGACTACGTGGCAGAACAGCGTGAGGTCCCTCTGTCTCGTCGGCGTCCGGGATGGCCGGGAGCGTGCGTGGAGGGATGAGGCGCGGCGCGAGAAAGAAGACAGCTGGGACGGAGAGCACCAACACCAGCCTGGAAGTGTCGAGGCTACCGAAGTGCATGACATGATGCGAAGGAGAAGGTACTGGGGTCGCTGAGAAGATGTGGAAGAGTATCTACTAGATTTTTTCTTTTTTTTTTACTCCAGCAGGACGGATCTATACGAAAGCACTCGACGCTTCTAGGCCTGTCCTTGGAAATGCAGCGTGTCAACATGGAACTAACGGAGAAAAATGGCGGATAGGTACCGTTGATGTTGGATCCAACAGCTCAGATTTAAAAAGAGACGTGGATCTCCTCAACGTGGACCTTTGCGTCCGCCTTTAATATATAGAAAAGAAATGCAGCGTGTCAACATAGAACTAACTGAGAAAAAATGGCAGATAGGTACCGTTGATGTTGGATCTAACAGCTCAGATTTAAAAATAGACGTGGAGCACCTCAGCATCGACCTTTACGTCCACCTTTAATATATAGAAATTAGTTTAGATTCTAATCTGCAGTGTGGAAGCAAGCATTGAGTCAATATAAGGTCTTCGTCTTCCATGACATGAGCGGAAAACATCCGAGCTTCATAATTTAGAAAGGAGATACTCAGATGCAAATCAGACGGGGCCGAGGCGGGAGAGCTGGAGACGCCGAGACGGGGGCCAGGGGGCGCGTCCCGTGGAGCTCAGAGGTGCGCTCGACGCTGGTGAGCCGGCCGGCGGGGTCCGGTCCTATGGAACGTAGAGGTGTGCTCGATGCTAGAGTCTGGACTGCTATAGAGGGAAGAGCAGGGAGGGCATGGCTTCATGGGTGCTAGGAGGGCACAGCCGCACGGAGCTGGAAAGCACCATAGCGGAGCAGGCAAGCGCCAACCGGTGGCGGAGAAGCGGCCGGGTGACTCCATGGCCGACTGGGCGAGCGGCAGCAGAGAGAAGGACCAGGCAGGCGTGAGGATCTCATCTACTCTTGGGCTGGAAAGCACCGTACCAGAAGCTCCGCCGATGTTTGAATACACTAGACAGTTAACTACTAAAATTAATTGGAGACATCGAAACATATCTCTAAATACCCTCAACTACACATTAGTTTAATAGTTTATTCAACCTAGCTAAAATCAGCTAATAATTAATTAGCCACCTAATTTTACTAGCATTTTTAGCTAGCTAACTATTTGTTCTAGTGTATTCAAACAATCACTAAGGCTATGGCTAGTGGATAGTAAATATAATCATGCAAAACAATGTTTTACACTGTGAAGTGCACTATTTATATAGTATAGTTTGAAATAAGAGATGGAAATGTGTAAACTGCTGGAGATAGCCTAAGAAGGTTAAAAAAATATTCAGCATGTTACTGTGAAAATTATAGATAAAACTATACTAATATTTACTTATACGAATATTTACAAATAGCTAGCTAACAAATAGATAGTTGGCTAAAAATTACTAGTTGAATTAGCTAGCTAACAAATAGCTAGCTAACTATTAATCATGTAATTTTGATGAACTCGCCATGGTTGTACAAGCGTTTATTGGTAGCACCTATTATTTGCTCAGTGTGGCCAAGGCAAACAGCTGGAATGATTTCATGTGTTACCCATCTGTTATCTATAAGAACGTGAAGGATTATGCTTCCTTAAAGACCCTTCACAAACACCTGTTTAGGTTAGATATTATGGCTAGCTATGTTTGTTAAACCAAGCATAGAGAAAAAGAGTTTGCAATGGAATACAACGAAGAAAAAGAGGATGATGGAAACATTCTTAGGTTCACTAAATACAGTGCCTTTTATGATTGTAATGGGGAAACCGAAGCATAGGTAGCAATAGAATATGAGCTCACTAATGATTTTGGTCAGGCCATTTATGATGAGAGGATTAAGTTCCAAGACATGTTATAGGATCAGAAGAAATTGTTATACCCAAATTGCAATGGAGTGTAGAAATAGCTAGCTACCACACTAGAATTGATGCAATGGAAGGAAAAGAATGGCATATACAATAAGGGATTTAGGATTTGAGTTACTGAAACTCATAGAGAAGATGCTTTGGATGTTGAATTGCCCACCACTACAACTATATATAAAGCAAAACATGTTTTCTACCCTCTAGAATTAGAGATGCAAAAGATGCATGCATGTCCTAATGACTATCCTCTATCGTGATTAGGAGTACTCAGGTGGTGCACATATATTGTGATTAGGGATGGCAACAGGGAATTTCCCATCGGGTTTTAGCTCCACATCCTCGTCCCCCGTGACAAAAAAATTTCCCCGCGAAGATCCCCACGAACGCTTGCGGGGAGTATTTATTCCCCATCCCCGTTCCCCACAAAGATAAATCCTCGTCCCTGCTTAAATTATAATTAAGACACTTCATATGTTATTAATGCAAAAAATTGTCACTTATACACTATGTCAGATGTAAAAAAATCATTATGTGTACATCATAATAAACACATTTGTACAATGAGTGATCTCTTGAGAATGTAATTATTTATTTTTATAATTAGTTATTAAATGAAAACATTGTCGTATTTAAGTTTAACGGGTCCCCGCAGGTAACGGGGATAGAGAATGCTTTTCCATCCCGGTCCCCTTTTATTCGTCGGGGGAGAATATTTCTCCGTTTACATCCCCACGGGGAAGAAACTTCCCAATCCTCATCTTTTAATGGAGGAATTCCCCCACAGGGAATCGGGGATAGGGTCCCATTACCATCTCTAATTGCGATGTAAGATAAGGCAAGATGGCCCTAGTGATGTTGAGGGCGAAGGCCCCATGAAGAGAGTTCCTACCAAGGGGATGTGGTATGCTACTAAAATACCATGTTCTAAACATTCGTTTAGAGACAAAAAGCATGCCAGGTTGATGTGATAGGCTGATGGCACAAAGAAGACAGTAATGTAGATGGTATGTTGAGATATCCCACTAATAGGCCCAAGTGTAGAAAAATCAATAGAATATTCCTGGAGTTTGCAAAGGGTGCAAGGAACTTAAGGTTTAGTTTAACTAGTCTGTTATCCATGGTTGCAACGGTTCACAACAATACCCACATAAACTATCCACCAAAAAAATCTCAAGAATTTTTATCGATTGTTTCTGCTTTCTGCATAATTTTTTTATTTGACTAACTGATGTTGTTGTTTACTCCATTTAATATGTCTTGGTACAACACGATCAATAAAGGGAGCGATTAGAAGAGAGTTCATAACGACTGACTGAACGAACAAATATTATAGAATGACATAATTCCATCATACAAAGACCAAATAAGAGGAAGTTTGTGAGCTCAAGTTTCTAAAATAAGTCACATGAACTCAAACTTATAAAAAATATAGATCAAAATATGGAGTGGTTGCTAAAGTCAGACATCAATAAAAACTGGATGCGCTCCATACAAATTATGGTACTTCGTAGCAATTACTAATGTCTTAAACCAACAAATAACCTTTCCTTTTATTGTTAACGTGACAAATCATTACTGCTCCATCCAATTCAGCAACCTCAAACATCATAAAGTCCATTACACCTTATATTAAATATTAAAACCAATTGAGCATGATATTCTATTAGTTAGACGGCTTCACCTAGTGTCTCTTGCCCTGATGACTTCTTCCATGAGAGCGTGTGTTCAAACCTTCACCTCCATCACCGTTTTTTAATATTTTACGTCGATTTTTAATATTTTACGCTGATTTAACCAAATGGTTCGATGGGCTAATGAGTCGACCCAACGTAGTCAATAGATATTTTACGCTGATTTAACCAAATGGTCCAATGGGCTAATGAGTCGACCCAACATAGTCAATAGATCAACGTGTCGTGCCTAGACTGAAGCTACGGGCCCATGTCAAACCGCCGTTTGGCCATCTATATACGGAGGTGTTGTTTAGTACGTGAGGACAGGTGTGCAGCAAGTTAATTTAAAATAGATGTGAGGGGTTATTTGTCACTTGGCCTATGACTTCTACGTATCTAGAACCTTTCCTCTTGGTTGTGCACAAAGTCCATTAATCAAATAAGTCAAGGTCCATTTTCTTTACAACAGCATCTCAGTGACGAACGATTGGATGCCAAAGATCAGATTATTTTCGATCTTTCGGAGGTGATGGTATCTCAATACCTTACAATTTTACAAATGAGTACCAAGGCCGTGCTGCTTAGTCACTAATGTTGCACACTGACAAGAACCTTTGGACTGCATTGTGGTACTGAGTCCCCTGTGGATGGATAAGATAGGTGTTTACAAAAAGTGGAGAAATAATTTATTTAAAGAAAGTAGCCTCAAGCCCTCAACTGTATACAGTAGAAGATTAAGTACCTCCCAGTAGAGTTGGTTGCAATCGGTGCACTTCCAGAACTCCAGATTTCGGTTGAACAAGCACGTGGGAATAATCTGGAAACCTTTTGAGGCTTCAACAGCTTCCTCTAGGGTAAGTGGTTTCTGAATAAAGCTACCATTGCATTTTGTGCACCTCGACATAAGTTGGTCCTCAGAAATCTTTAATTGGAAGATATTAATGACCTAGAACAAGCAACTTAATAAACTGATCAGTTAGCCCCCAAATCTCCTCAGTTCCGCAGCCTACTCAAATAGAAACATTAGAAAACAAGTATGGTGCCTTTAAAGAGCTTCCTGCATAACAATACAATTATCAGTCAGAGACTCCTGATATGTGCTACCAGTTCACAGGTGATAACTGGTACCTTCATGTCATAAGGCCATTCACAGTGGTAGGTTTCATATTTGTGTTTCCAAGATGCCACGTACACATGGAAGAAATGAAATCTTTGTTAAAACAGTCTCTCACAGCGGAAAGTTTCATTTGATGAAGTATTCTAGATGACATGCAAGACACAATATGTCTAGGTAACAGCGTAGACATAGTTTCATCCCCATGAAACTCATTTCATCTCTTTCTTTATTAATTGCTTGCCACACCATCCAAATTGGTGACATGACACATCATTTAATGAGAATGAAACTCCTAAAAAACTACCACTGAGAATGGCCTAACACCTCATTTTTTTATAAGAATGCTGCGCACCCACATGAAAGGTGCTAGGAGAAACAAATACCGACTTGATGTATTGCAATATTTGCATGGGACGAATTCTCTGCAGCATTGCAAAGATTACTTGGATTAAAAAATGTCATGGTTGTGTTGCTACCATGTGGCCTCAGGGCTCACTTATCAACCTCACTGTCATGGAATTTATGATCTTTAAGATGGTACTCAACCTGTCGTTATCTAACCATATAATCCCAGTTCTTCATCATTAATAAGTTCCAAAACTTCTTGAAAAATCCTTGAAACAGTTGTGGAAATACCATGTCATCTTTTTATCTAGTTATAAAGCATGGGTGGCTAATAAAATAATTAAATTAAGCTTTAATCAGTAAACAACAGTAGTTAAAAGTAAACATCAATTTGCCATTTATATTGATTCTTGCTAGAAACTACTCAAAACTCCTTGGTCTAACTTTGGATTGGTCCATATAACTGCAGTTGAAAGGTTCTCTTCTGGGTTCAGCTGATAGTGGAGCATTTACTGAGAGAAATATGATTTATTAGATGCTACATAATCATAGGTTAACCAGCAAGGAAATTAAACCTTCCTTCAATTTGGTAACCAAATATATGGTGTTAACAATATAACCAAAATGAACTTGAGCCATGGGAGATTTAGCATTAACTTGTGAATGCTGTTGTATAAATCACATTTAAGATCGAAAAGATCAAAATATGCACAAACCTCAGCTAGTTGATCATGTTTGAGCAGGCTTTTCACTCTGTATACCTGGTTACCAGCTAAATATTGATATTTCAAGAGCTTGGCATCCCGTGTTAATAATATTCTTCCTTCCTTGTATGTTTGATTTAATAGATCCCTACAGGTCAGTAAATAGGTGACAAGCAGCACAAGGTAAATGAGAACTATCAATTGGGATTACATTAAGCATGTTACTGAATCATCGCAGAAAGTAAAGGAAAGACCTTGGTTCAGGTTTCTTTGAAGATGGAATTGCAGCATCTATTCCAACACATCGCAAGTGCTTAGCTAGGCCCTCAATCTGTTTAAATTTATTCTAAGGTTAAATCCAGCAGTTTGTGAACAGGGAACCTAATTGACTCGTATGGTGTTAAGTTTTTGTTAAACCTAAATTCATCTTATTCACTGCAGAATGGTAATAAAAAATTATTTGTACAGCTGGGGGTAACGAGATCAGGAGAGCCTACCATCACATCACACAAGAACTTCGGGTACCCATCCCCACCAATGGAAGGATCCCATGGAGGGGGACCCTGCCATTCACTACTGCAATCCACTTTATCTTTGCGTTTGGCATTGGCAGGAATCTTCAGTTTTTCTTTTCGTCTTGAGGTACGCGGTTTTGCATCAGATTCTGTCAATATTATCTTCTCACTGTACTTGGTTACTATGGACATCAAACAACTACCCGAGCAAATGCCATATCCAGAAGAAGAGCATTCTATCACCACTGATGAGCAATGCCTGTCTGAAGTAAGTTCTGTTGTAGATGAACATTTTCCTTTAATAGAATTGACAGTAAAAAAATAAGAAAGGAAGTCAGAAATAGAAAAGTCATTCTTGGTACTAAGATGACTTTCAAATCTAACAAAAAATAGAGAAAATAGAAAAGAAATAAAAAAATGTGAACTTACTAAGAATTACCTTCCATTGTGATCCTTTTTTGGAACAAATCAAATATGTCTAGCAAGTAGTAGGCATCCGACGCAGCATATTGTATTTGCCCTTTACTTAAGGGGCGGCATGACCAATCACTACACTGGAGTTCCTATTAAAATAAAAGGGCAAGGATAATAATTAAGCAAATCAACACCAATGCTTTCAATTTTTCAAATGCATTGCTAGTGTAGTTGAGCCTTGAGGACCGGGCTTAGCACGGTGGTAAAGGCGGTGTGGTCCCCTTCACCAGGTCAGAGGTTTGACCCCCCCCCCATTTCTCACCAAAAAACCCCCTCGCTCTCGGGGGAGCGACTCGGTTGTGGTCATCTCGGGCCTGGGTGGGCAGTGTGGGCAACCTGTGAGTCAACCCGTTAGTGACAAGAGGGCTGGGTTCGGAGGTTTCTCGGTCGGGACCATACGCTGCGACCTTTTATCCATGGAAAGCCGCGAAGGTGGTCTTACCCTCCCCGGTCGAGTTTTTAGTGTAGTTGAGCCTTGGCCAGGCAGGAAGGCCAGCCTCAAATTTGGCTCACAAACTTTAAGTGAAAATAGGCAATTTCAAGACCAACCATGATCAACTTCAAACTTATATTGCATTTGATTACTGGGAATATACATGAGCATAAAAACACACTACTTGTGGTTTGTGCAGTCGCTGGAGTAGTGCGTTTTTAGGTAGCAGCCGTATCCGTGCATTTTTCTTGGCGCACAATGTGCTTGTAACAAAATCCTGGGTCTGTGTTGTAAGGGCCCCCCTCTCCCCTTTTTCGTCTTAATATAAAGATATGCAGGTCTCTAGCATGTTCAAGATAAAAAGAGCATAATCATGGCTGTCATGCGTAACCATGCTTGCATACAAAATGAGCCAATCTCTTGCAACAAATGAGCTGAGCTTGTGCACCAGAATAGCCAAACCTATGGAATCTTGGCCCAGTATCTATTTATGGAACCCAACTAACTGTAATTCTCGAACATGCTGAACACTAGTGTTGTAGAGCTCGATCCTTTCCATGATTTTGATAATGGCAAGAGACTTGGTGAACCAGGTCCATGTTGAAACTGTTTTTTCCTTTAGTTTGGATGGCTCAAGGGACAAAGCGCTTGATATTTTAGCTGATCAGGTATGTGTGGAACCTTACTGAGGATGATAACCATTCTCAAACCCAGAAAAAAAGGCTACCAACAAACTCAAGCAGACAAGAACTTACTAAAGGATAGACATTGATTTGAAAACAAGGAACACTAGCCTTATTTAACAAAACAGCAAAGTTTTGGACAGTATAGCCTATGTTTGTGCTCTGCACTCCCTTGTGAAGTACTTAAAAAAGAATAACCTCAAAATGCTTGTGCTCTGCACTCTGTTCTGAAAAATTAAGGTTCCAAAAATGAAGGTAAGACATCTTATCAACGCTAACCTTGGACAAAAGGATACCAAGCAGCTCCTCACAAATAGTTGCCAAACTCTTGGTCTCCTTTGGAAGCTTCTTCTGCCTATCATGGCCCTTGAGATAGTAATAAATGTTGGTGACATCCAAGAAAGGCTCCACCTTGCACAAAGGAATACCAGCATGGTTATCTTAATATAGAGCAAACAATGTGCATCCAAAAATCATGAAAAACAAATAAAATGGGTACAATCCTAGAAACACTCTGAATATAAAAATAAAAAGAGGCTATTGTGTTTGTGTCACTGGATGGAAGTGCAATTGTGATTTCGAGCCTCCTTTTTGAAAAAGGAGAACAAGTGTGGGCTTGCTCTGGTAGAGGCACTTGACGATGTGAAATATAGGGGCAAATGACAATTAAAAAACAACCAAATTAAAAAGCAGGGGCAAAATCACAATTGTAAACAAAGAAAATTGTGATTTTGCCCATGCTTTTGAATTTGGTTGTTCTGTAATTGTGAGTTTGCCCTAGTATTTCACATCGTCAAGTGCTTCTAACGGAGCAGGCCCAAACTTGCTCTTCATTTTCAAAAGGGAGGCCCAAAATCACTAAGTTAATTTTTTTGGAGGGGGGGGGGGGGGGGTAAAAAACACAATTTCACTTCCATCCAGGGATGGAAACACAATAGCCCAAAATTAAAAAAAAACAGTGAAAGGTCAACACACTTATTTTGCAATACCCATGCCTGATCTATCCACATTGATAATTCAGTGTATTAGACAGGAGCAAATGAATCAAACTATGATGAGTACATGATGTAGTATGATAATAGCTCAGTGATTTGGGAGATAACTCTATTGTCGAGGTCGAGGATGAAATGCAAGTATGCAATAAACCCTAGACTTTACCCTGTAATCAAGGATGAATTGCAGGTATAGACTCAGTCCTAGACTTTATCAGAAAAAGGGACTGCAATGTGGATCATAAGATGCAATAAATTAACACATGGTTGACCCACATAATTTGCAGTCTATCGCAGTTTGATTGGTATTTGATTGTTGCTCATTTTGTTGGAGCAGCACAAAACGACCCTTATTTTTTTCAATATACAGTGGATGTACATGTATGGTTACTATTTGGCCCATGTTCTCTAAAACGGTTAGTGAGCAAGGGTTGAAACTAGTTGTTTCGAAAATAATGCCATCCTAAAAAGTGCAAGCGATAACAATCACTAGCTACACAATTGTGCAGGCTAAGCTGCTAGTACAGAGCTTAATTCATTTCCCACAGAAGAGCTGCTCAAGCCAGAGGGGGTTGATCCTGCAGAATTTGGTTCTAAATTTTAACAATCAGTTCAATTTTTAAGAAAGCACATGAGTACCAATTACGTGGGAATCACTAACCTAATCCCGACTTGAAACTTAACATCGACGTTGCCACCAGGAAATGAATGTGCAGCTTGCCACGACATTTGGTCAACACGCCCTTACCCTATCGAATCCGGAATCGCACCCGAGGGCGGCGGAGAAGGTGGAGGAGAGGTACACCAGGTCCTGCTTAAACCTGAACCCCAGCTTGAGCGTCTCAGGCCGCTCGAACAGCTCTCGCAGCGGTGCCCACAGGTCGGCGAGCGGCACGGAAAGCAGGTCGACGACAAACACCTCGCTGCGCTCGCCCTCACCTCCACCACCATCGCTGAAGCGGCAGGCCACCTGGAGCAGCGTCACCGTCGGGAACTTCGGCGGCGCTGGAGATGTCTCGGACGCCGGCGTCGTGGCGTCGCCCAGGGCCGCAGGGTCGGCAGCGGCAGGGCTACCGCGGCGGCGCGGCTTCCACTCTGCGTCAAGAGCGACGACACGGGCGGCGGCGAGGGAGCGCAGTAGGAGGGCGATCCCCGACGAGGATCCGCCGCCGGTGACGAGGTGCACCGCGAATGGGGGCGCTGGAGCGGGGTCCATCGGTGCGGTAGGGGAAAGGAAGCGAAATGGGATGGGAGCACGAGTGCACGACGGAGGCGCGGGGCCTGGCCAGCGCGTTTTTACGTGGAACTGTGGAAGCGGCGGTGTACGGTGTATTCGTAGTGAACGGCGTATACGAAATTGGGAGTACGGCAGTAGACCGTATATGCGTAATTACGCTGCCCAAGCTGGACACTACAAGCAGACTGCATACATCTGAATCGCACCCGTCAGCCCATCACATTTTCATCAGTTCCGAATGAACGGATCAACTGTGGCACAAGTGAGGCCACAAACAATATTCCAGCCGTATAAATCGATATTTCCGCTGAACACCAAACAAATGGCCAATAAATAAATAATAACGCAGGCATAACAGGCACGCATTAGATTCGGTGGTACTTAGGAGGACCCATCAACATATTACTGCAGCATCTCAATGCCCAAATCCGACCCTAGTTCAAGCCTTACAGATTAAAGTTCAAGCCCAAAGGAGGCACACGACATTCATTCAAACATTATGTCTGACACTTTCATTTCCCTCACAAGACTCTTTACATAGGTGAGTGGCGAGTAATAATAGATCAACCATCTCCAGTGTTTTCCCCCTGTCGTCACTCCTCAGCGTGCTTCAAATTGGACAACTATACAAGAAACATAACATTTTGGTGAGGAAGGCCACACATGAGAACAAAAATCAAATTAGAAATTAAAAACATGGTCCAATAGACCAACCATGACATCTAACTTCACACCCTATACCATCTTATAAGTGGCTAGAATTGTCAACCATGAACTCTGATTTCACACACAATTCAGCTACCATTTTCTGTGTTTAGGATTGTCAACCACGAGAACTCACTCAATTCAGCTAGCAATTTAATTAAGCCTCTAGATTTCTTCCTATGCATTTTTCATACTTTTATAGCAACACAAATGCACCATGCACGCCTAAGCACCAGGGAATGCAGACTGCGATATCTAAAAGAACAGATGCCCGTTTTCATCATTCATATGGAACATATTCTTTTTGCAATACGAAGTCATCGAAGTCCACATATGATTAGGTTCAGTTGTATCTTGTATCGTAGCACAACTACGCCATAGCCCCACAGATATCTTTGGAAGGACTAACAGCTATAGGCTAATTGCCATTCCTAATGGTATTAGTCTGGGCAGTTTTTTTTAGTGAGAAACATATATGACAACAGTGGCTACTATGCCTTAAATATCCCATATATATGTTCATAATCGCTTACAGCTGCAGGTCATCATTAAATTACTAATGAGAGGACTTCAGGATTGTGCACTAAACATTAACAACCAGTAAATAGTCACAGAAAACAGCCCTCAACCTAGGAATGTCATTCCTGACCCAGTTACACAGGGTCATTTTCGATCCTGCTGTGTAAAAAACCTTCACAAGTAGCCTACCATGTTCCTCGACCCCATCGACCAAGAAACGGTGACTATGCCCGTAACGATAATCAAACCAATCACTACTTTTGAATGTGCACACGATTTTCTAAGAAAAACAAATGTGTGCTATGTGCATAATTGAGACATGGAGGCAAACAATGTTCTAAAAACAAGTCTATCTGATTAGGCACTTGGCCAATTAATCATAATGCACCCTTTACGTTTCTATAAGAAACCCATTAGCTATCCATTTAATCCATTGTACGCTGCTACCTTTATAAATCATTCCTGTGACATCACTGAACCTTTAGGGCTGGCGCGGCACGGCGGCAGGTATATTACTGACAATGCAATAAAAATTATTATGTTTTGGGGTATACATACAGATGCATTTTATCGTCAACACCACCACAACAGAGGACGGCCTCTGCTGGACACAAGCAATTGTGTGTTCTATCCTCAATTTAACCGATGAGGAAAACAAGGAATCGCATATCTGAATGAAAGGATAAGCAATGATGTGGTCTTACTCCGGCGGGTCCGCTTCTTGTAGAGGATGCGGTGGCCACATTCACGGCACTGGATGGCGTCTACTAGCTTCACGGTGTTCTCAGCTCCGCAATCTGAAGCAGAACATTATCAAATTAAGATTTCCAACAAGAAACGACGGAGAAATCCAGATCATCCGTAGTAGCCAGGAGGTGAAAAATTTAGATCAAAGGTAGACATGACAAAGTAGTAGTAGCGGATGACTGGATGATTCTCCTTTTGATCTTTGTGATGTATACTTCGTTTTGACATCTGAGTATATATTTATTTAACTGCTAAAGTGAAGGGCAAGCCCCTCATGATTACGATGAACCATAACGAATCCAATCATCAGATGAAAATAGGGATCGAGAGGATTACCTCCGCAGACGTAGGTGACAGGCTCCGGCTGCTGCGGCGGATCCATGGGTCGAGCCCTCTAGGGCTTCCGGCGGCAGGTGGTTCGCAGAGGAGAGGTAGAGAGGGGTTTGTAGGCGTCTTCCCTTCCCAACCGCAGTCGTCGGCTCGTCGCCTTGCGCAGAACGGAACGCGGGCGCCGCCCTGGTCTTGAGTCTTGACCGACCTAGGAGTAGATTTTTTTTTGCTTTTATAAGCAGCATGCTGCATGCATGCATGGGCATCGTTTATCTGCGCCTCCAAGCCACAACCTTGCTCGGCTCAATACAAGCCCGGCCCAACAAACCGTCTGGCTCGTTTGGTTAATTGGTTTGCTCACCGGGAGAGCTGCCTGGGTGGGCCAGGCAGTGATGTCACGTGTAGGATTTTGAGTGCCTCGGGCTCGGGCAGATCACTTGCCTAACAGAGGGAGGGCTTCTACCAAACAAGCCTCAATTATAAACAGTAAACAGTCCAATCTACAGTGTAAAAAGTAAACAGTGCAATCTATGGATGCTTAATGGCCTCATCTCTACTACTACTTAAGTGTCTATTGTAGGCGTCCACAGTGGTGCACGTTTTGCTGGTTCCCGCCTCGGTCGCGGATCCCCCACCCTCCTCCCCACCGCCGCCGCTCGACCGCGGTTTCGTCGCACTCCTGCCTTCGATGGCGCTCCTTGCATCCCGCCCACCCGCCGCGCTCGATTCCTCCTTCAATGGCGTCCGCGCCGTCCAAATCTGTCCGCGGTCCAATCCCGCCCGCGCCGTCCAAATCTGCCCGCACTGTCCAATCCCGCCCACGGCCACCAATCAATGCCCGCGGTCCTCCCCCACGCAGATCCCCCACCTCTCCTCCCCACCGCCACTGCAACAGATCCGCGTGGCATGGGCAAATCCAGCGTCGTCGCCGTGATGCCTGCCCATGCCACCACGCGCGCAGCCCCCACCCTGGCGTGATCCCCACCCCGCGCCCATCCTCCTCGCATCCTCGGCGCCCCGTCATCCACATCCTTGTGGTCATCTCCGGCGGCGAGAGGATGACGTCGTCCAGGGTGGTGGTTGCGCGGAGGCGCGTGAGCCCAACAAGGACCTTGTTGGAGAGGGTGCCCACGGGGGAGAACACCGTGGTCGCCGCCTTCTTCGCTCCTGTCTCCACTCTTCAAACCCCCACCCCAACACCCGTGGGCAGGCGAGCTACGCCGCGATGGCGTCGATGTCGTCCTCCAACAGGACGTTGTCACCTAGGGTGAGGCGCTTGAACACAAGCTCGAAGAGGCGGGACGACTTGTCGAGTGCCGGGTTGAAGAATATCCCGACGAGGAATGGTCGTAGAAGGAACTGCTCTGCGATGGAGGACAAGAAGCCGAACTGCACCCGGTGCTCCCCCGTGGTCGTCTCTGGCGTTGAGAGGATGACGTCTTCCGAGGTGGCGGCCGTGCAGAAGCGCGTGAGCTCAACAAGGAACGAGGCAGGAGACAGAATAGGTCGGAGAGCAGGTAGAATGGCTCCACTGCGCTGGCAAAGACGAGCGCGCCGGGAGTAGAACGGTCGGAGCCTGAGCGTGGGGAAGTCGAGGAGGTGCCAGCACTCCAGGTACATGGTGAGAAATAAACTATCAAGGTACTGAATGGTGTCTTGGTACAGATATCATTGATCTTATGTGATGCTTTAGTGAATGACACATATTGAATAAAAGCGATGACTGTTAGCAGCCAGAGAAGTTGGGAGATTGTAGTGCCAAGGTTACTTGATAGTGTTCCATGTATCAGTGGACTCCACAGAATAAGGGCCAAATATTTCCTTTCCATGTATCAGTGGACTCCACCTGATGTCAAACAGGCTCAATATGATCATGGTTAGTGTTCCTTCTCATACATCAGCTTCCATGTGCATCTCGTGATAATAGAGAAGTTGGGAGATTGTAGTGCCAAGGTTACTTGATAGTGTTCCATGTATCAGTGGACTCCACAGAATAAGGGCCAAATATTTCCTTTCCATGTATCAGTGGACTCCACCTGATGTCAAACAGGCTCAATATGAACATGGTTAGTGTTCCTTCTCATACATCAGCTTCCATGTGCATCTCATGATAATAGAGAACACATATAGGTGTTTCTGGATTATTCTTTTCAATATTTTGAGTCAAAACACGTGATCTCCAAGAACCAGGTTTGTCTCTACCTTACCTGCATTAGCATGCTTGTTATATTTTGACAGAAATCATGTAGGTTAGTATTTGTAGTTTTACTGGTTATTTTTATTGTAAATAAGCCATAATGTGTCTAGCAATTAGAGCAGGTTGTTCTGCTATAATTTGTTTCTTCAGGGACTTATTAAATCCTAGGTTTCCATTTGTTCTAACAACTATGTTTTGCATGTACCAGAGATCAAACTTCTTGACTTAACTGGCAATCTATTCTCACAGTGGCAAGTAAGAACTCCCACAGAATGATTCTTGTTACTTCAGTTGTGAAAGTCACCTAGAGGGGGGGTGAATAGAGCGAATCTGAAATTTATAAACTTAAGCACAACTACAAGCCGAGTTAGCGTTAGAAATGTAAACGAGTCCGAGAGAGAGGGCGCAAAACAAATCGTGAGCAAATAAAGAGCGAGACACGATGATTTGTTTTACCGAGGTTCGGTTCTTGCAAACCTACTCCCCGTTGAGGTGGTCACAAAGACTGGGTCTCTTTCAACCCTTTCCCTCTCTCAAATGGTCACTTAGACCGAGTGAGCTTCTCTTCTCAATCAAACGGAACACAAAGTTCCCGCAAGGACCACCACACAATTGGTGTCTATTGCCTTGGTTACAATTGAGTTTGATCACAAGAAGAATGAGAAAGAAAAGAAGCAATCCAAGTGCAAAAGCTCAAATGAACACAAATGTCGCTCTCTCTAGCCACTATTTGATTTGGAGTGATTCCGAACTTGGGAGAGGATTTGATCTCTTTGGGTGTGTCTAGAATTGAATGATATAGCTCTTGTAATGTGTTGAAGGTGGAAAACTTGGATGCCATTGAATGTGGGGTGGTTGGGGTATTTATAGCCCCAACCACCAAAATATGGCCGTTGGAAGGCTGCTGTCGCATGGCGCACCGGACAATCCGGTGCGCCACCGGACACTGTCTGGTACGCCAGCCACGTCAGCAGGCCGTTGGGGTTCGACCGTTGGAGCTCTGACAGGTGGGGCCTCTGGGATGTCCGGTGGTGCACTGGACAGGTCCTGTAGATTGTCTGGTGTGCCAACTGCGCGTACTCTGACCTCTGCGCGCGCAGGCGCGCATTAAATGCGTTGCAGTCGACCGTTGCGCATGAAGTAGTCATTGCTCCGCTGACACATCGGACAGTCCGGTGAATTATAGCGGAGCGCCCTCTGATTTTCCCGAAGGTAGCGAGTTCAGAGACGAGTGCCCTGATGCACCGGACACTGTCCGGTGGCACACCGGACAGTCCGGTGCGCCAGACCAGGGTGACTTTGGGCTGTCTTTTGCTCTCTTTGTTTAAACCCTTCCTTGCTCTTTTTATTGGCTTATTGTGAACCTTTGGCACCTGTAAAACTTATAGACTAGAGCAAACTAGTTAGTCCAATTTATTTGTGTTGGGCAATTCAACCACCAAAATCAATTAGGAAAAAGGTGTAAGCCTAATTCCCTTTCAATCTCCCCCTTTTTGGTGATTGATGCCAACACAAACCAAAGAAAGTATAGAAGTGCATAATTGAACTAGTTTGCATAATTGTAAGTGCAAAGGTTACTTAGAATTGAGCCAATATAAATTTTCATAGGATATGCATGGATTGTTTCTTTATCTTTAACATTTTGGACCACGCTTGCACCACATGTTTTGTTTTTGCAAATTCTTTTGTAAATTATTTTCAAAGTCCTTTTGCAAATAGTCAAAGGTAAATGAATAAGATTTTGAGAAGCATTTTTGTCGGGGACCATAATTAGGGGTACCCTCAAGGCTCCTAATTCTCAGCTGGTAACCCCTATCAGCATAAAGCTGCAAAGGCCTGATGGGTGCAATTAAGTCAGGGATCGGTCCATTCGAAGGACGCGATCACGCCTCGCCCGAGCCTAGCCTCGGACAAGGGCAGCCGACCCCGGAGGGTCTCCGCCTCGCTCGAGGCCCCCCTCCAGCGGCTAACGTATTCCCGGCTCGCCCGAGGCCCTATCTTCGCCAAGAGGCAACCCTGACCAAATCGCTGCGCCGACCGACCAAATCGCAGAAACATTTAATGCAAAGGCAGCCTGGCGCCTTTATCCTGACGCGCGCCCTTCAGCCGAAAGAGCCGAAGTGACCGCCGTCACTTCGTCGCTCCACTGACCGGCCTGACAGAAAGACAGCGCCGCCTGCGCCGCTCCGACTGCGGTGCCACTTGACAGAATGAGGCTGACAGGCAGTCAGGCCCGGCCGCAGGCACCATAGGAAGCTCCGCTTCGCCTGACCCAGGGCTCGGACTTGGGCTCAGCCCCAGAAGACGACGAACTCCGCTCCGCCCGACCCAGGGCTCGGACTCGGGCTAAGTCCCGGAAGACGGCGAACTCCGCTCCGCCCGACCCAGGGCTCAGACTCGGGCTAAGTCCCGGAAGACGGCGAACTCCGCTCCGCCCGACCCAGGGCTCGGACTCGGGCTAAGTCCCGGAAGACGATGAACTCCGCTCTGCCCGACCCAGGGCTCGGACTCGGGCTAAGTCCCGGAAGACGGCGAACTCCGCTCCGCCCGACCCAGGGCTCGGACTCGGGCTAAGTCCCGGAAGACGGCGAACTCCGCTCCGCCCGACCCAGGGCTCGGACTCGGGCTAAGTCCCGGAAGACGGCGAACTCCGCTCCGCCTGACCCAGGGCTCGGACTTGGGCTTAGCCCCAGAAGACGATGAACTCCGCTTCGCCCAACCCAGGGCTCGGACTTGGGCTCAGCCCCAGAAGACGACGAACTTCGCTTCGCCCAACCCAGGGCTCGGACTTGGGCTCAGCCCCAGAAGACGACGAACTCCGCTTCGCTCGACCCCAGGGCTCGGACTCCGCCCTGGCCTCAGCCAACGGTCTCCGCCTCGCTCGACCCAGGGGCTCAGACTCGACCTCGGCCATGGAAGATGGACTCGACCTCGGCTTCGGAGGAGCTTCCATGTCGCCCAACCTAGGGCGCAGACCTGCCGCGTCAACAGGAGGCGCCATCATCACCCTACCCCAAGCTGACTCGGGCCACGGGGAACAAGACCAGCGTCCCATCTGGCTCGCTCCGCCAGATAGGCAATGATGGCGCCCCGCATACTCTGTGACGACGGCAGCTCTCAGCCCCCTTACGGAAGCAAGAGGACGTCAGCAAGGACTCAACAGCTCCGACAGCTGTCCCTCCGCCAGGCTCCAGCGCTCCTCCGACGGCCACGACATCACACCAACTGGGTGCCAAAATCTCTCTGGCTGCCACGACGGCATGTACTTAGGGCGCTAGCTCTCCTCCGCTAGACACGTAGCACTCTGCTATACCCCCCATTGTACACCTGGATCCTCTCCTTACGCCTATAAAAGGAAGGACCAGGGCCCTCTTAGAGAGGGTTGGCCGCGCGGGGACGAGGACGAGACAGGCGCTCGCGTGAGGCCGCTCGCTCCCTCTCCCGCGTGAACGCTTGTAACCCCCTACTGCAAGTGCACTCGACCTGGGCGCAGGACGAACACGAAGGCCGCGGGATTTCCACCTCTCTCAGGCCCATCTCCGACCACCTCACTTCCCCCCTTCGCGCTCGGCCTCGTGCCGACCCATCTGGGCTGGGGCACGCGGCGACATTTCACTCGTCGGCTTAGGGACCCCCCGGTCTCAAAACGCCGACAGTTGGCGCGCCAGGTAGGGGCCTGCTGCGTGTTGACGAACAGCTTCCCGTCAAGCTCCAGATGGACAGTCTCCAGCAACCTCTCCGACCCGGGACGGTGCTCCGTTTCGGGAGCCTTGAGTTCATGTCCCTCGACGGTGGCTACGAGATGATACTCATTCCACCGCCGGGCGACAGCGGCAATGGCGGCCGACAGTCCGCCCGCCGGCGGCGGAATCGACGACGTCTTCCCCGCGTGGTGGAAAAACAACCTTCGAGCTCGCCCCGCCCTCTTCCCCGCCGACGGAGGGGAAGGCGGGGCAACCAAGGCCAAGCAGGAGGCAGCGCCTCGTCGGCTATCGAGCGAGTCGACAGCGCCAGCACCTCAACGGGGGGCGCGCCGGGCATCGACCTCGCGCTTGAGACGAAGACGAGCGCTATCTCCCCGCGACACGCCAATCCCGAGCAAGCGGACGACGCCAGCACGCTCGCGGAAGGCTTGCTGGGTGTCACCCTCGTACCTAAGACGACGGTGCAGTCAGTCCCCGACGTGACTTCATCACCGCCCGTCGACCAAGAGGTACCGACCGATTCCCATCCCACGTCTTTCGGATTCAGCCTCGACCCACCTAGCGGCTTCGCTTTGGCGGGCGCTCTCGTAGAGGCGAGTCCAAACCCTCTGGGGTTTCGTATGCGGTCACCTTGGGACCGGCTGACGGACGTCTCGACCTACGGGCCCTCTGGGTCCGAGGAAGACGACGGGCCCAGCTTCTGTTGGAATTTCTCTGGACTTGGCAACCCCAGTGCCATGCGGGGCTTCATGACCGCATGCGACTACTGCCTTTCCGACTATTCCGACGGTAGCCGTAGCCTCGGCGACGAGGACTGCGGCCCAAGCCGTGAATGTTTCCACGTCGATCTAGGGGGTCCCTCCGAAGGCAACCATCTCGGCATGCCAGAGGACGGTGATCTCCCTAGGTCGGTGCCTCGCGTTGACATCCCACGGGAGCTAGCTGTGGTCCCCGTTCAGGCGGGGGGCCATGACCCACAGCTCGAGCAAATCCGCGGGGTGCAGGCCAGGCTCGACGAGGGAGCAGGAGCGCTTGAGCTGATCCGCCGTGACGTCGGGCAGGCATGGGCGGCCCAACCTCCAGCCGAAGAAATACGTCATCTACCCCAGGGCTTCCAGCACCACGTCGCCGATGACGTCAGGGTCAGGCCGCCACCCGCATCTAGTGGGGTCGGCCAGAACCTGGCTGCAGCAGCATTGCTCCTCCACACGATGCCGGAGCCATAAACCACCGAGGGGCGGCGAATCCAGGGAGAGCTCAAGAATCTCCTGGAAGGCGCCGCGGTCTGACGGGCCGAGAGCTCCGCCTCCCAAAGGCAGGGGTACCCCTCGGAACCTCATGCCGCGACTTCCCGATTCATGCGGGAAGCCTCGGTCTACACCGAGCGCACGCGCAACACAGCGCCTGCGGCCTCGGGTCGCCTCGGCAACGAGCACCACCACCGCGACCGTCGGGCTCACCTCGACGAGAGGGTGCGCCGAGGCTACCGCCCCAGGCGTGGGGGACGCTACGACAGCGGGGAGGATCGGAGTCCTTCGCCTGAACTACCCGGTCCGCAGGCCTTCAGCCGGGCCATACGACGGGCGTCGTTCCCGACCCGGTTCCGGCCCCCGACTACTATCACAAAGTACTCGGGGGAGATGAGACCGGAACTGTGGCTCGCGGACTACCGTCTGGCCTGCCAACTGGGTGGAACGGACGATGACAACCTCATCATCCGCAACCTCCCCCTATTTCTCTCCAACACCGCCCGCGCCTGGTTGGAGCACCTGCCTCTGCGGCAGATCTCCAACTGGGACGACCTAGTCCAGGCTTTCGCCGGCAATTTCCAGGGCACGTACGTGCGCCCCGGGAATTCCTGGGACCTCCGAAGCTGCCGACAGCAGCCGGGAGAGTCTCTCCGGGATTACATCCGGCGATTCTCGAAGCAGCGCACCGAGCTGCCCAACATCACCGACTCGGATGTCATCGGCGCGTTCCTCGCTGGCACCACCTGCCGCGACCTGGTGAGCAAGCTGGGTCGCAAGACCCCCACCAGGGCGAGCGAGCTGATGGACATCGCCACCAAGTTTGCCTCCGGCCAGGAGGCGGTCGAGGCTATCTTCCGGAAGGACAAGCAGCCCCAGGGCCGCCCATCGGAAGATGCCCCCGAGGCGTCAACTCCGCGCGGCGCCAAGAAGAAGGGCAAGAAGAAGTCGCAAGCGAAACGCGACGCCGCCGACGTAGACCTTGTCGCCGCCGCCGAGTACAAGAACCCTCGGAAACCCCCAGGAGGTGCCAACCTCTTCGACAAGATGCTCAAGGAGCCATGCCCCTATCACTAGGGGCCTGTCAAGCACACCCTTGAGGAGTGTGTCATGCTTCGGCGCCACTTCCACAGAGCCGGGCCACCCGCGGAGGGTGGCAGGGCCCACGACAACGATAAGAAGGAAGATCACCAAGCAGGAGAGTTCCACGAGGTCCGCGACTGCTTCATGATCTACGGTGGGCAAGCGGCGAATGCCTTGGCTCGGCACCGCAAGCAAGAGCGCCGGGAGGTCTGTTCGGTGAAGGTGGCGGCGCCAGTCTACCTAGACTGGTCCGACAAGCCCATCACCTTCGACCAAGCCGACCACCCCGACCATGTGCCGAGCCCGGGGAAATACCCGTTCGTCGTCGACCCCGTCATCGGCGACGTCAGGCTCACCAAGGTCCTCATGGACGGAGGCAACAGCCTCAACATCATCTACGCCGAGACCCTCGGGCTCCTGCGTGTCGATCTATCCTCAGTCCGGGCAGGCACTTCACCTTTCCATGGGATCATCCCCGGGAAGCGCGTCCAGCCCCTCGGACAACTCAACCTTCCCGTCTGCTTCGGAACACCCTCCAACTTCCGAAGGGAGACCCTGACGTTCGAGGTGGTCGGGTTCCGAGGAACCTACCACGCGGTACCGGGGAGGCCATGCTACGTGAAGTTCATGGCCGTCCCCAACTACACCTACCTGAAGCTCAAGATGTCGGGCCTCAACGGGGTCATCACCGTCGGCCCCACGTACAAACACGCGTTCGAATGCGACGTGGAGTGCGTGGAGTACGCCGAGGCCCTCGCCGAGTCTGAGGCCCTCATCGCCGACCTGGAGAGCCTCTCCAAGGAGGTGCCAGACGTGAAGCGTCAAGCCGGCAACTTTGAGCCAGCGGAGACGGTTAAGGTCGTCCCCCTCGACCCCAGCAGCGACGCCTCCAAGCAGATCTGGATCAGCTCCGGACTCGATCCCAAATAGGAAGCAGTGCTCGTCGACTTTCTCCGCGCGAACGCCGACGTCTTCGCGTGGAGTCCCTCGGACATGCCCGGCATACCGAGGGATGTCGCCGAGCACTCGCTGGACATCCGAGCCAGAGCCCGGCCCGTCAAGCAGCCTCTGCGCCGATTCGACGAGGAGAAGCGCAGAGCCATAGGCGAGGAGATCCACAAGCTAATGGCGGTAGGGTTCATCAAAGAGGTATTCCATCCCGAATGGCTTGCCAACCCTGTGCTTGTGAGAAAGAAAGGGGGGAAATGGCGGATGTGTGTAGACTACACTGGTCTAAACAAGGCATGTCCGAAGGTTCCCTACCCTCTGCCTCGCATCGATCAAATCGTGGATTCCACTGCTGGGTGCGAAACCCTGTGTTTCCTCGATGCCTACTCAGGGTATCACCAAATCAGGATGAAAGAGTCCGACCAGCTCGCGACTTCTTTCATCACACCCTTTGGCATGTACTGCTATGTCACCATGCCGTTCGGCTTGAGGAATGCGGGCGCGACGTACCAGCGGTGCATGAACCATGTGTTCGGCGAACACATTGGCCGCACGGTCGAGGCCTACGTCGATGATATCGTAGTCAAGACGAGGAAAGCCTCCGACCTCCTTTCCGACCTTGAAGTGACATTCCGATGTCTCAAGGCGAAAGGCGTCAAGCTCAATCCCGAGAAGTGTGTCTTCAGGGTGCCCCGAGGCATGCTCTTGGGGTTCATCGTCTCCGAGCGGGGTATCGAAGCCAACCCGGAGAAGATCGTAGCCATCACCAGCATGGGGGGCCCATCAAGGACTTGAAAGGCGTATAGAGGGTCATTGGATGTCTCGCGACTCTGAGCCGCTTCATCTCACGCCTCGGCGAAAGAGGTCTACCTCTGTACCGCCTCTTAAGGAAGGCCGAGTGCTTCACTTGGACCCCTGAGGCCGAGGAAGCCCTCGGGAACCTGAAGGCGCTCCTCACGAAGGCGCCTATCTTGGTGCCCCCAGCTGCCGGAGAAGCCCTCTTGGTCTACGTCGCCGCGACCACTCAGGTGGTTAGCGCCGCGATTGTGGTCGAGAGGCAAGAAGAGGGGCATGCATTGCCCGTTCAGAGGCCAGTCTACTTCGTCAGCGAGGTACTGTCCAAAACCAAGATCCGCTACCCACAAGTTCAGAAGCTGCTGTATGTGGTGATCCTGACACGGCGGAAGTTGCGACACTACTTCGAGTCTGATCTGGTAACTGTGGCGTCATCCTTCCCCCTGGGGGAGATCATCCAGTGCCGAGAGGCCTCGGGTAGGATTGCAAAGTGGGCGGTGGAAATCATGGGCGAAGCAATCTCGTTCGCCCCTTGGAAGGCCATCAAGTCCCAGGTCCTGGCAGACTTCGTGGCCGAATGGGTCGACACCCAGCTACCAACGGCTCCGATCCAACCGGAGTGTAACACCTGGTTTTAAAGAACAAAGCCGGGTGCATCTCATACATGCGCCAAGAAGACAACATATATAATAACAGAGTGTATAGAGATAAATGTCATAAAACATCAGAGTACTTATTACATAGCGGAAGTCTTATTACAAAATAAAGATAAATATAAAACGAACTAAGGATCGTCGGCGCCAATGTCAACTGAGAAACGCCACCTAGATCAGATCGAACTCCTCAGTGTTAGGCGGCTCCTCTTCAACCACCTGTTCTTCTCCTGTGGGGGGGTGTGAGACAGCAAGAGTGAGCTCACATACGTTCATAGCTCAACAAGTCGTGGGGAATAATGTGGCATGAACTCACCAAAGGTGGGAGTTCATGAAGTGTAAGGCTGATCAATAAAATAAAGGCTGAGGCTGAGCATTGCTTTTATAAGTTGGTCAAAATTTTATTTAGCAATTACTAAGTGTAAGTAAATACCAAACCTTAATAATAATAAAGAACAGTAATAGTAAAATAATCCCAAATGCGATGCAAATGTCAAATTGAATTTAAGTTCCATAATTAATCATGTGAGGGTCCGAGCCGCTCATGACCGTGAGCACGGCTAGTATACTAGTTTTACACTCTGCAGAGGTTGCGCATCTTTACCCACAAGTCGTGTATCCCATGTCGCCTGGGTTTGCAAGGCCCTTAGACACTACCGAGGTGAATGGCTAGGGATCCACTACGAGGCCTTTACAAAGTTCCACTAGCTTCCGAAAACCCGCTACAGTTTATAGGAAGATCCAGTACATGGTTCCTGGCTGACAGCCATCGCAGCAAAATCAACTAGGGACCTCCCCGCACTAACCTCTCCCCTACTGCCCTTGCCCCTTTCGGGTAAGGTAGTCTTCCACTAGCTTTCCTAATTAGTCAGCCAAGGGCGTCCCATTAAACCCTTGTGGTAGCACTGTTTTCCCGGGTGGTCGCTCCATGTTCCCATTAATTTAATGATCTTAACATGAACAATAATAATAACAAGATAATAACAGAATAATCATGAATAATGAATCTCCATACCCAATCCACATAAAGCAATAGCATGTACTACCCAAAAATATTCCAGGGGTGAACAAGGTATAGAGGTAATCAAAACTGGAGTACATAAAGGATCCCATCAAAATTAACCTATGCAGATCATTAAAATTAATAAGAACATGGCTGGGAAAAGTAAGTGATCAAGGGCACAACTTGCCTGTAATGAGCTCCTGCTCAGCTATCTCTACTTGCTGAACCTCAATTTCCACAGTGGCTTGCTCGTCTACTCGCATCAACACAATACATACATAGTATAGCCAAAATCAACATCACACCAAACAGATGAATGAAATATACAGTAAAAATCTACACATTAAAATGAAATCATAGGAACTGGAATCACTGAATTTGGAGTTATAGAATTTAAGTTATGAATTTTCTAAGATTTAAGGTGATTATAATAGGATTAGATGATAAACTAATTTTCTAACAGAGTTCATGTCAAAACAGTGATACTAAATGATAAAGAATATTATTATAAAATTTTAGAAACTGGAATGGTTCAATTTGGACCAAAAATGGAATTTCTATGAATTTTACAAGTTTCTAGATTTGTTTTTGTATTAAAAATGAATTTCTAATATTATTTTTCTGTTTTTAAACGTCTCTGGACTGGGCCTCAATAACAGAAAACCGCAGGGGGCTCGGGGTAAGTCTCCTAAGACACAGGGAATAACACACTCAGGACGGCGGGTTTATTTCAGTAAAGTAGAGGGGCTCTTTTGCGAACTGCGCCAGCCGAAGGGGTATGGACCAATCGTGACCGTCCGATTAGATTCGAAGGGCTGAGATTGACTCCATATTACATCGAACCGGTACGTAATCGTACCCGTTAGATCAAAGATCGACGTCCGCAATTCAATGAAAGCGCGATCTATTCTTACGCATGAGATCTTGATCCAAGGGCACAGATCGAACGGATCAAAGGGGAACGCTTGACCTAATCTGGTTCACCCGTTTACAATCCCACGGACCAGATTGCTCCCGCGAGAGTGTATGCCAGAAACAATCTGAGCCGCACGTTGGGCGATCAACGACCATCGGTCATCGTCCCACATCCGATGCCTCGACACGGCGGAGCTACCCACCCGCGGTGGAGCTCGCCCGCGAGCGGCAATTCCGCCGCCACCGAGCACCAAACCAAAATTAAACAGGTGCTGCGCGTAGAGAAGGCGAAGGTGAACACAAAGGAAGACCTCATACCGGCGATTATGGCGCGGAGGCACACGGCCACGGTGGGAGGCGATTGGCGGGGTGGAGGAGATTCCGACGAGCAATTGGGATTGTCACGGCGGCCGAACCTCCTTGTCTCGGCCACGGGCACAACCCCAGTGATTATATGAAGCACCCAGAGTCTACGCTGAGGCCTCGAGCGATAGCATGGGCGAGTTCCACGGCGGCGGCGGCAGCACAGGTTTCGCTACCTCGCTGCGGCGGTGGCACGGGCACTGGGCGATGGGCGCTTCGGTCGCGACCCCCGTAGATGAGGCAGGGAACTACCGCTTAACTACCCAGGCCAGGGAGGACGCCGTTCAACAACCTGAGCGATCCTGTCGGAGGCGGACCCGCGAGCGCACGGACTCTGGTTTCCCCGCGCCAGTCCGCCATTAGCGGCAAGGTAGTTGGGCGAGAAACTGACGATTCGGGCCGGTGTGGGTCGTGGCACGATTGCTCGAGCGGCCCCAGCCACCGCAGCGCAGTCAAGATCCGGCGTGGATTCCGGCATCAGTTGAGCCAAGCCGACAATCGCGGGAGATGGAAGACTGTTCTGGCAAACGGGCCCGCTCCGTAGGTGACTGGTTCGTCGTACGCGCCCGAGGAACGCTGGACAGTGGGCCCAGACTGTCGGCGACACATTCTGGTGCACGGCGCGCGCCCCTGAGACCGAGCCGTGGGCCCCGCATGGCAGTCGCGCGCGCGAGCGGAAGCTTGGGCCGCCCGGAGACAATTCGGAATTGGGCCAGAAAACGGTTAAGCCGGCCCAGTTAGGTTTTATCTTTTTTCCCTTTTTGTTTTCCTTTTCTTTTATCTTTTCCTTCTTTCCAAATTCAAACTTCAATTTGAATTCAAACTTTGTGGCTCTTCATTCTCGACTATATTTGTGCAATAACAATACCAAGTCTGAAAATATTTATTTATATATTTTATTTATTTATATGTATCCTTTCTCTTTTTCTTATTTCCAAACTCTAATTTCAATTTAGGGTTTAATCCATCTTCTAGTAATTATTATCTTATTATTATTATCCTTATTATTTTATGTAATGCACAAACACATAAAACTCCAACAAGATGCACTTTCTTTTATTTTGTATCATTTGTTTTAGTTCATCTCTTAATTATAGGTATGTTCTTTTCATGAGGCAAATAAGACACACAAAATGAGAATAACTCTCTATTATTCTTTGTATACAATTTTGAGTATTACAAATCCTACCCCCCTTAAAAATAATCTCGTCCTCGAGATTTAAGAAGAACTAGAGAAAAGGTGGGGAAAATCTATGTGAAGCTCTTCTTCTCCTTCCTATGTAGCTTCATCTTCTTCATGATGGTTCCATTGCACTTTACATTTCTTAATAACCATATTTCTTGTGACTCGAGTCAAAGTATCCAAAATCTTGATCGGGTACTCCGTGTAAGTCAACTCACCATGAACACTGAGCTCTTCCATTGGTAATTGTTCCTCGGGGACACGGAGACACTTCTTCAGTTGAGACACATGGAACACATCATGTACATCTGACAGATGATCGGGTAACTCCAGTTGATATGCAACTTCACCCACTCGCTTTAAAATCAAGAAGGGTCCAATAAAGCGAGGGGACAACTTTCCTTTAACTTTAAATCTCCTCATTCCACGAAGTGGTGACACCTTGAGGTACATATGATCACCTTCTTAAACTCCAGTAGTCTTCTCCGGGTATCAGTATAGCTCTTCTGCCTGGACTGTGCAGTTCTCAAATTCTCCCTTATTTGCTGGACTTGTTCTTCTACTTCCTGTATAATCTCAGGCCTAAAGATATGTTTTCCTCTAGTCTGGTCCAAAATAGAGGAGTCCTGCATTTCCTGCCATACAGAGTCTCGAACGGTGACATCTTCAGACTAGCCTGGTAACTATTATTGTATGAAAACTCAGCATAAGGTAGACTCTTGTCCCAACTACCATCATGCTGAAGGGCACAAGCTCTCAACATGTCCATCAATACTTGATTAGTCCTTTCAGTCTGTCCATCACTCTGACGATGGTAGGCCGAACTAAAATTCAACCTCGTATCCATATTCTCATGAAAACTTTTCCAAAATCTGGAGGTAAATTGTGATCCTCTTATCCAAAACGATCTTCTTTGATACATCGTGTAGAGACACAATCTGAACCATATATACTCTGCCAATTGAGATCCCTTATAAGCAGTCTTGATCGGAATGAAATGAGCCACTTTGGTCAATCCATCCACAATCACCCATATAGACTCATATCCTTTCGGGGTGCGAGGCAAACTAGTAAGTGAATACATACCAATCTCTTCTCACTTCCACTCGGGTATCTTGAGTGGGTGCAATAGTCCGGCTTGTCTTTGGTGTTCGGCCTTAACTCTTTGACACACCTCGCACATAGCCACATCTGTAGCCACATACCACCAGTATTTCTGCTTCAAATCCTGATACATCTTGGTACTACCAGGATGAATAGAATAATCCGAATCATGGGCCTCCTTCAATATAGTCTCACGAAGGCTATCAATCTTAAGAACTCATATCCGATCCTTGAACCATATTGTGCCTTGCTCATCTTCCGTAAACTGGACCTCGACCTTCAGTAATCAGATCCTTAATCTCTTGTATCTTGGCATCACCAATCTGTCCTTTGCGGATCTCTTGCTCCAAAGTAGTTTCCACATCAATAATAGCTCCTTTAGTGTGAGTAACTATCCCCAGGTTAAGTCTCCTGAAATTCTCAACAATCTCATCGAGTAGCTGGGCAACAACAGCTACATGCTCCTTTCGACTCAAGGCATCTGTAACCAAATTTGCCTTGCCCGGGTGATAGTGAATCTCCAAATCATAATCCGTAATAAGCTCCAACCAACGGCGTTGCCTAAGGTTGAGATCCTTCTGAGTGGATATATACTTCAAACTCTTATGATCCGTATATACTTGGCACTTCTCGTCCCACTTGAATTCTCTTTCCTTCACCAAAAGCGAGGTCATAAGCTTAGCAATCTTAGAAAATCCTTTGATAAATCTCCAATAATATCCTGCAAGTCCCGAGAAACTCCGGACCTCCGTAACTGTAGTGGGTATGCTCCACACCACTATCTACTTGACTTTAGCAGGATCCACTGATATTCCTCCATTAGAAATGATATGTCCAAGAAATGGCACCTTGTTAATCCAAAACTCGCATTTACCGTACTTGGCGTAGAGTTGATTATCTTAAAGCTTCTGTAGCACCAACCTTAGATGTTCTTCATGGTCACTCTCATTCTTAGAATAGATAAGAATATCGTCGATGAACACCACGACGAATCTGTCCAAATACTCCAAAAACATCTCATTCATCAAATCCATAAAATAAGCTGGTGCATTAGTTAATCCAAACGACATAACGATGAACTCATATAATCCATATCGAGTCGAGAAAGCCGTCTTAGGAATATCTGATGGTCCAATCTTCATCTGATGGTATCCCGATCGGCGGTCAATCTTCGAGAGTACCCTGGCTCCTCTCATCCGATTAAATAAATCCTTAATGTGGGGTAACAGAAACTTGTTCTTCACAGTGACATCATTAAGGGACCTTTAATCCACGCACATCCCTTGCAATCCATCTTTCTTCTTTACAAACAAAACTGGTGCTCTCCAAGGTGAAGACTCGGACGAATGTACTCAGCCTCTTGCAACTCCGTTAAGTGCTTCTTGAGTTCTTTTAACTCTTCTACAGACATTCTATACTGCTTGGCTCCAATATTATAGCAGTAACTCCAAATTCTCTACCCATAACGGCCAATGTCAATCTACGTGTCATTTGATTCACCACAACAGGCCCTTTAGGTGTAATTACTCTCATGGGTTTTCTCATATTGTCCAACACACTTGCACAAACCCAAAATCTCAGCATGACGCATAATTTTATTAGCAACACATGGGGACAAATAGACCTTTTTATTCCTCCTAAAATAGTATCATACCGAATACTAACTAAAGGAACATGTAGATCCTACAAATAGTAGTAATTTACATATATGTTTATGTAGCTTGGTGGAGCCGGTGGTGGTGGAGATGGTGGTTGCTCTTGTTGTTGTCTCTCCAACCGTGATTGCCTTATTTCTTGTTGTATCTCCAGACGGGCCTGTCGTATTTCCTCGCGTTCTTGTCTTATTTGGTTTTGCATTTCGGTCATCATGTCTGTCAATTGCTGTATTACCAGCCTTTGGGTTGCGATCACTTGCTCGGTTTCAACAGGTGGGGGATTTGGAGGATTCATTTCTGTTTGCTGTTGCGTGATAATCTTTCCTTTCCTGGTATTGACCATCTGAGTTAGATACATATGGTAAGAGAATAGTAGCCAAGGCAGTAATTACAATCATGTTACTTTGGAGGATTTATTAGCTAAGCAGATTAATATTTCACCTACTATAGCTAATTTAATACCTTATGTTGGTACATGCTAAGATGTCCATCTATACTATTCCAATCAATCAAAGAAGCAAATCAGACATTTAGCATCAGCACAATCAACCAACATTTTTAATAGAGAAAATAGTTTTAAATTTTGTCTTAGGCTTCCTATCTCTTAAAAATGTCATAGGGGTAGGGATTCCAAGGTGTGAAATCCATCTTGTCTTAGAGTAGAAAAGGTAAGAATGATCAGAGTAGAACAGTAGAAGGTGAGACAGGATCAAGATAAGTGTAGAAAGAATCAGAGTAAGGTGAGTGTAGAATGAATCAGAATGAGATAAGTAGGTAAGGGTTGTCCAGTCTATCTAGGTTTCGTCCTACAGTCAACATTTCCTCTGATACCACTTCTGTAACACCCGGTTTTAAAGAACAAAGCCGGGTGCATCTCATACATGCGCCAAGAAGACAACATATATAATAACAGAGTGTATAGAGATAAATGTCATAAAACATCAGAGTACTTATTACATAGCGGAAGTCTTATTACAAAATAAAGATAAATATAAAACGAACTAAGGATCGTCGGCGCCAATGTCAACTGAGAAACGCCACCTAGATCAGATCGAACTCCTCAGTGTTAGGCGGCTCCTCTTCAACCACCTGTTCTTCTCCTGTGGGGGGGTGTGAGACAGCAAGAGTGAGCTCACATACGTTCATAGCTCAACAAGTCGTGGGGAATAATGTGGCATGAACTCACCAAAGGTGGGAGTTCATGAAGTGTAAGGCTGATCAATAAAATAAAGGCTGAGGCTGAGCATTGCTTTTATAAGTTGGTCAAAATTTTATTTAGCAATTACTAAGTGTAAGTAAATACCAAACCTTAATAATAATAAAGAACAGTAATAGTAAAATAATCCCAAATGCGATGCAAATGTCAAATTGAATTTAAGTTCCATAATTAATCATGTGAGGGTCCGAGCCGCTCATGACCGTGAGCACGGCTAGTATACTAGTTTTACACTCTGCAGAGGTTGCGCATCTTTACCCACAAGTCGTGTATCCCATGTCGCCTGGGTTTGCAAGGCCCTTAGACACTACCGAGGTGAATGGCTAGGGATCCACTACGAGGCCTTTACAAAGTTCCACTAGCTTCCGAAAACCCGCTACAGTTTATAGGAAGATCCAGTACAGGGTTCCTGGCTGACAGCCATCGCAGCAAAATCAACCAGGGACCTCCCCGCACTAACCTCTCCCCTACTGCTCTTGCCCCTTTCGGGTAAGGTAGTCTTCCACTAGCTTTCCTAATTAGTCAGCCAAGGGCGTCCCATTAAACCCTTGTGGTAGCACTGTTTTCCCGGGTGGTCGCTCCATGTTCCCATTAATTTAATGATCTTAACATGAACAATAATAATAACAAGATAATAACAGAATAATCATGAATAATGAATCTCCATACCCAATCCACATAAAGCAATAGCATGTACTACCCAAAAATATTCCAGGGGTGAACAAGGTATAGAGGTAATCAAAACTGGGGTACATAAAGGATCCCATCAAAATTAACCTATGCAGATCATTAAAATTAATAAGAACATGGCTGGGAAAAGTAAGTGATCAAGGGCACAACTTGCCTGTAATGAGCTCCTGCTCAGCTATCTCTACTTGCTGAACCTCAATTTCCACAGTGGCTTGCTCGTCTACTCGCATCAACACAATACATACATAGTATAGCCAAAATCAACATCACACCAAACAGATGAATGAAATATACAGTAAAAATCTACACATTAAAATGAAATCATAGGAACTGGAATCACTGAATTTGGAGTTATAGAATTTAAGTTATGAATTTTCTAAGATTTAAGGTGATTATAATAGGATTAGATGATAAACTAATTTTCTAACAGAGTTCATGTCAAAACAGTGATACTAAATGATAAAGAATATTATTATAAAATTTTAGAAACTGGAATGGTTCAATTTGGACCAAAAATGGAATTTCTATGAATTTTACAAGTTTCTAGATTTGTTTTTGTATTAAAAATGAATTTCTAATATTATTTTTCTGTTTTTAAACGTCTCTGGACTGGGCCTCAATAACAGAAAACCGCAGGGGGCTCGGGGTAAGTCTCCTAAGACACAGGGAATAACACACTCAGGACGGCGGGTTTATTTCAGTAAAGTAGAGGGGCTCTTTTGCGAACTGCGCCAGCCGAAGGGGTATGGACCAATCGTGACCGTCCGATTAGATTCGAAGGGCTGAGATTGACTCCATATTACATCGAACCGGTACGTAATCGTACCCGTTAGATCAAAGATCGACGTCCGCAATTCAATGAAAGCGCGATCTATTCTTACGCATGAGATCTTGATCCAAGGGCACAGATCGAACGGATCAAAGGGGAACGCTTGACCTAATCTGGTTCACCCGTTTACAATCCCACGGACCAGATTGCTCCCACGAGAGTGTATGCCAGAAACAATCTGAGCCGCACGTTGGGCGATCAACGACCATCGGTCATCGTCCCACATCCGATGCCTCGACACGGCGGAGCTACCCACCCGCGGTGGAGCTCGCCCGCGAGCGGCAATTCCGCCGCCACCGAGCACCAAACCAAAATTAAACAGGTGCTGCGCGTAGAGAAGGCGAAGGTGAACACAAAGGAAGACCTCATACCGGCGATTATGGCGCGGAGGCACACGACCACGGTGGGAGGCGATTGGCGGGGTGGAGGAGATTCCGACGAGCAATTGGGATTGTCACGGCGGCCGAACCTCCTTGTCTCGGCCACGGGCACAACCCCAGTGATTATATGAAGCACCCAGAGTCTACGCTGAGGCCTCGAGCGATAGCATGGGCGAGTTCCACGGCGGCGGCGGCAGCACAGGTTTCGCTACCTCGCTGCGGCGGTGGCACGGGCACTGGGCGATGGGCGCTTCGGTCGCGACCCCCGTAGATGAGGCAGGGAACTACCGCTTAACTACCCAGGCCAGGGAGGACGCCGTTCAACAACCTGAGCGATCCCGTCGGAGGCGGACCCGCGAGCGCACGGACTCTGGTTTCCCCGCGCCAGTCCGCCATTAGCGGCAAGGTAGTTGGGCGAGAAACTGACGATTCGGGCCGGTGTGGGTCGTGGCACGATTGCTCGAGCGGCCCCAGCCACCGCAGCGCAGTCAAGATCCGGCGTGGATTCCGGCATCAGTTGAGCCAAGCCGACAATCGCGGGAGATGGAAGACTGTTCTGGCAAACGGGCCCGCTCCGTAGGTGACTGGTTCGTCGTACGCGCCCGAGGAACGCTGGACAGTGGGCCCAGACTGTCGGCGACACATTCTGGTGCACGGCGCGCGCCCCTGAGACCGAGCCGTGGGCCCCGCATGGCAGTCGCGCGCGCGAGCGGAAGCTTGGGCCGCCCGGAGACAATTCGGAATTGGGCCAGAAAACGGTTAAGCCGGCCCAGTTAGGTTTTATCTTTTTTCCCTTTTTGTTTTCCTTTTCTTTTATCTTTTCCTTCTTTCCAAATTCAAACTTCAATTTGAATTCAAACTTTGTGGCTCTTCATTCTCGACTATATTTGTGCAATAACAATACCAAGTCTGAAAATATTTATTTATATATTTTATTTATTTATATGTATCCTTTCTCTTTTTCTTATTTCCAAACTCTAATTTCAATTTAGGGTTTAATCCATCTTCTAGTAATTATTATCTTATTATTATTATCCTTATTATTTTACGTAATGCACAAACACATAAAACTCCAACAAGATGCACTTTCTTTTATTTTGTATCATTTGTTTTAGTTCATCTCTTAATTATAGGTATGTTCTTTTCATGAGGCAAATAAGACACACAAAATGAGAATAACTCTCTATTATTCTTTGTATACAATTTTGAGTATTACACGGAGCTCTGGACCATGTTCTTCGACGGGTCCCTTATGAAGACAGGAGCCGGCGCAGGCCTACTCTTCATCTCGCCCCTCGGGAAGCACCTACGCTACGTGCTACGCCTCCATTACCCGGCATCCAACAATGTGGCTGAGTACGAGGCTCTGGTCAACGGATTGCGGATCGCCATCGAGCTAGGGGTCCATCGCCTCGACGCTCGCGGTGACTCGTAGCTCATCATCGACCAAGTCATGAAGAACTCCCACTGCCGCGACCCGAAGATGGAGGCCTACTGCGATGAGGTTCGGCGCCTGGAAGACAAGTTCTACGGGCTCGAGCTCAACCACATCGCCCGGCGCTACAACGAGACTGCGGATGAGCTGGCTAAAATAGCCTCGGGGCGAACAACGGTTCCCCCGGACGTCTTCTCCCGAGACCTGCATCAACCCTCCGTCAAGATCGATGACACGCCCGAGCCTGAGGCACCCTCGGCCTAGCCCGAGGTACCCTCGGCACAGCCCGAGGCACCCTCGGCTTGGCCCGAGGCACCCTCGGTTCGGCCCGAGGTACCCTCGGCCCCCGAGGGCGAGACGCTGCGCGTCGAGGGGGAGCAAAGCGGGGTCACGCCTGATCAAAACTGGCAGACCCCGTACCTGCAATATCTCCACCGAGGAGAGCTACCCTCCGACCGAGCCGAAGCTCGGCGGGTGGCGCGGCGTGCCAAGTCATTCGTCTTGCTGGGAGATGGGAAGGAGCTCTACCACCGCAGCCCCTCAGGCATCCTCCAGCGATGCATCTCCATCACCGAAGGTCAGGAACTCCTTCGAGAGATACACTCGGGGGCTTGCGGCCATCACGCAGCACCTCGAGCCCTTGTCGGAAATGCTTTCCGACAAGGTTTCTACTGGCCGACGGTGGTGGCCGACGCCACTAGAATTGTCCACACCTACGAAGGGTGTCAGTTCTACGCAAGGCAGACCCACCTGCCCGCTCAGGCTCTGCAGACGATACCCATCACCTGGCCTTTTGCTGTGTGGGGTCTGGACCTCGTCGGCCCCTTGCAGAAGGCACCCGGGGGCTACACGCACCTGTTGGTCGCCATCGACAAATTCTCTAAGTGGATCGAGGTCCGACCCCTAAACAGCATCAGGTCCGAGCAGGCAGTGGCGTTCTTCACCGACATCATCCATCGTTTCGGGGTCCCGAACTCCATCATCACCGACAACGGCACCCAGTTCACCGGCAGAAAGTTCCTGGACTTCTGCGAGGATCACCACACCCGGGTGGACTGGGCCGCCGTGACTCATCCCATGACGAATGGGCAAGTAGAGCGTGCCAACGGCATGATTCTACAAGGACTCAAGCCTCGGATCTACAACGACCTCAACAAGTTCGGCAATCGATGGATAAAGGAACTCCCCTCGGTGGTCTGGAGCCTGAGGACAACACCGAGCCGAGCCACGGGCTTCACGCCGTTCTTTCTAGTCTATGGGGTCGAGGCCATCTTGCCCACAGACTTAGAATACGGTTCCCCGAGGACAAGGGCCTATGCCGACCAAAGCAACCAAGCTAGTCGAGAAGACTCGCTGGACCAGCTGGAAGAGGCTCGGGACAGGGCCTTACTACACTCGGCGCGGTACCAGCAGTCCATGCGACGCTACCACACCCGAGGGGTCCGGTCCCGAGACCTCCAGGTGGGCGACCTGGTGCTTCGGCTGCGACAAGACGCCCGAGGGCGGCACAAGCTCACGCCCCCCTAGGAGGGGCCGTTCGTCATCGCCAAAGTTCTGAAGCCCGGAACGTACAAGCTGGCCAACAGTCAAGGCGAGGTCTACGGCAACGCTTGGAACATCCAACAGCTACGTCACTTCTACCCTTAAGATGTTTTCAAGTTGTTCATATACCTCGCTCCTACGCAAAGTTTAGTCATCAAGGAAGGGTCAACCTTGCCTCGGCAAAGTCCGACCCTCCCTCGGGGGCTAAAAGGGGGGAAACCCCTCTGCGTCGAATTTTTCCCTCGAAAAAAGATCCTTTCTGCCAGAATGTCTTTCGTGCTTTTTGACTACTTCGAAAGTGGATTCTGAAAATGACGGAGTACACGTAAGCAGCCAAGGCTGACCGAGCCGAGGGACTCCTACGCCTCCGGGATATGGATACCTCACTCATCACCTTCTGCGATAAGTAACTCACGTTCGGATAAGTGATTCCGCGGACCGAACAAGTCTTCACGTTCGGAAGCTCTTCTGCCGAAGCGATTCTTCGAGCCTTCTCGACTGCGTCGGTGACAGAACCCCATGGACGGGTAAGAGTGCGCGTAAGCAGCAAGGCCGACCGAGCCGAGGGACTCCTACGCCTCCGGGATACGGATACCTCACTCGTCACCTTCCGTGAGAAGCAACTCTCGCTCGCACAAGCAATTCCGTTACCGACAAAAAAGTCCAGATACTCGAAATAAGAGGAAAAGAGACGCAGCTTTACAACACGACGAGGGTGTGTTTTGGCCTCGGCGGCCGCAGGAAACACACGCTACAAGACAATCCGATCCTGCAGGCTCGGACCTTGACGCTTGAAGGGAGCAGCAGCACCCTCGGCGTCGACAACACCTTCGGCGAGGTCCGACCTAGCCTCGGACGGCGACGCGGTCCGAAGATCTCGACTCTGAAGGATGGCGTCATCGCCACGCCCGGGCCATCGCCGCCAGTGTCTTCTCCGAGAATCCGGCTCGGGCAGGCGGCTCGGCTGGTCACCCCGAGGCCTTGGCCGGCTGTCCCCCGCGGACATCAGCTCGACCCGAGGCCTCGGCAGGTCAATTCCAGTGTCGGTCCCGCTAACGGACAACCCGGCCAGGCTCCGGCCGACCAGGTCTTCTTTTCGGGCCAACTCTGCCTCTGTTCGCGCTGAGACCGCTACCCCTGGCCTCGGCTCATCGAAGAGCGGCCGAGGGGTTCCTTTAACTGAGCAAGAGAAACCTCGGGCAACAAGGCTGACCGAGCCGAGGGACTCCTACGCCTCCGAGATACGGATACCTCACTCGTCACCTTTACACGGGGCGACTCACGCTTGGTGAAGCGGTTCAGACAACCAACAGGCGAGTCTTAGCGCTCGAAAATGAGGAAAAAACACGGCTCTGTGCCGAAATTACATACATGTTCAGGCCTCGATAGCCACAATGAACAAAAACACTGGCATTCAAAGTGCCATTACAAACGGAACTCCGGTTCCACCTCCGCCGGTACGAACAACCCCACTCGATGGGGGGGGGCCTGCGGGGGCAACAGAAGACCGACGGGCGGCTCGCCGTCGCCCGCTCCGGCAGCAACAATAGCGACCCCCGCTCCGGGTGGCCGAACTGCAGCAGCGAGGGCCTCAGGGCGGATGCTGCTGCAATCTTGCCCTCGCCCACGCCGACGCTCGAGGGGCGAGGACAGGTACAAAGAGCCGGAGGCCCGAAGCGCGGATGGTGGCGGTGATCCCGTCGGCAACGGGGACTTCTCGAGCCGCCTCCACCTCGGCACCGACGACAGGGGCCATCAGCTCTCCGGCAGATCCCCACTCAGATCCTCCCGGACGAGTGGGGCACCGACCTCCGCGTGGAGGCGCCATACCGGTGCAAAGGCAGGACCGCCCCAGAACACGAACGCCGCCCTGGCAGCGCGCGATATCTTGGGCGGTCCTCCCGTGCACACGGCGCGACAGCCGCCTTCCGGCAGGAGGGGGCATCGAGAGCCAAGCCGACGAGCCCGACGCGCTGAGGCTGACGACGCCCGCCGTCGACCAGCCCCGCGTTGTCGAAGTCCGGCCCGCCCGTAGGGCCAGTGAGCGCCCTCTCCCTCGAACGCCGAAGGAGAGGCTGACCCGCGAACCCGCGCGGGAGGTAGAGCTCCGGCTCAGCCCGGCCTCCACCCCAGCGAGGATGATGAACATCCTTGAAGCTGAGGGTGGGACCAAGATCGCAGCCCGGCTTGCTTCTCCCCACCCAGGGGCTGGTGGTCACCGTCTTGGGCGACCGCCGGCGGAGGGGAACAGCCGGGCTGGCTGATGAAAATCCTTGAAGCCGAACGATGGCTGAAAGGTACCAACTCCCATGGAGTTGCGTTCCTCCAACGACGAGGCGCAAAGACGGCGGGTATCCCCCATCCGGGGGCTTGGAAGGTGGAAAGACACGATGCATAAGGGAGCGCGAAGACATGGTCGCCTTCCAAGGGGGTCACCCTCCTTTTAAAGGCGACTCTCCCTACTTGCGTCCCCAGCCGTCGTGGGCTGAGTCTTCTCCAACACACTCCAAGGTCCTCCCCTACGGCGCGGGGGCTGGGTCCCACACGTCATGCAAGCCGGCTCAGAGCAGAAGAAGCCAAACCGCCGTGCGCGGTGAGTACAACCGCCCAGCGGTTACAATCGGCTCTCCACTTTTGCCCAGACCAGCGGGCTAAAGGGCGGGCAGCCATGCAGGCGGCATGCAACTGCACCAAGTGGGCGCACTTCTCCGACTCCCAACATGCCCGGCATGGAGGCCCAGGCCCACGCGTCATGCAACCAGCGCGCCGAATGCTTCGTGCATGCAGCTGCACCGCCACTTGCGCCACCATCGTGCCTCCTCGACTGCGGAACCAATACCGTGACTCGAGGTGACCCAGAGCATGACCCAGCAGCGCCAGCCTGACGTGATGGTCAATGCGGCCAAAAATGGGCCGGCAGTAATGGCGGTGGCAGGCGGGCAGGAGCAGCGGTCACGTCATCAGCCAAGCCTACGTCCCATCCAGGGGCGACGAGAGAACCCTCTCTCACGGCGTAAAGACAACACGCCCGTGTTCCGTTCCTCGAACGGCTCGCGCACGCGCAACGGCCGCCTCGCGAACCACTCGCCCCGTCGCATTAACTCCGCGGCGGGACAGGCGGCGCCTCTGGCAGGAGAAGCAAGAGACGCTTCGCCTTCGCCATAATGACCGCGTCGAAAAAGGTACGCCTCGTCGTTCGATTTCGTATCCTTTTCCCTTTTTCCTCTCTCTCTCTTGCAACAGGGACCGAGAAAGGGGGATACCCCGAAAAGAATCCTTCCCCATGAAGGAACCAGGCTCCGAGCCTCCTTACTAATCAGGGTTTCGAAGGCTGGCCCCTCGGAAGGGTTCGACAGCCGCCTCAGATCGCGTGGGCTCTACACCCACTACTGGTCAGAGGTTCGAAGGCCGGCCCCTCGGAAGGGTTCAACGGCCGCCTTAGGCTACTCGGGCTCCACGCCCACTACTGATCTGGGGTTCGAAGGCTGGCCCCCGAAGGGTTCACAGCCGCCTCAGACACAGAGCGAGGGATGACCATGGGTACGTTCGATACATAACCAAGGCTCGGGATGCGCTCCCGAGGTACCCTAGGACATTTCCAAGACTAGCGGGAACGATCTTGTAACGGAATCCCATCAGAGGGAGGCATCGAGCCCTCGGACCCCGTCGCCAGGGGACCGGGTCCGGCAGATCACCCGCAGGTACTTTTGGGCGCGCCTCTGGGCCCCTAACCGACCCCTAACGAACGGGGCACGGACGTCCACTCGGATTACCCGCCTGCAACTCACCGGAGACACCATGTTCGGCGCCCACCGAGGGCAACATGGCGCTTTCCCCCCTCCTCCTTGCGGAAAGGCGACGCAGGGGCGTATGTAAAAAAGTCGAGTATGTCCCTGATCGCCCTCTCGCCCCGTGCAGAGGCTCGGGGGCTGCTCTCGCAAACCTGGCTCCGGCCGAACCGTTGACAGCGTCAACATACCAGCCCGAGAACTTGGGACCCGACCGTACACCCGGGCTACGGCCAGCTCGCATGAGGGAATGACCAGACCAGCCGAAGCATTACGCGAGGCAGTAAGACCTCGGAGGAGTCAAACCACTCCTCCGAGGCCTCGGGGGCTACACCCGGCGGGTGCGCTCGCGCGCACCCACCGGAACAAAACGCAACCGAGAAAGGCTGGTCCCCTTGCAAAAAAGTGCGACGAACGCCTCCAAGCGAGTGCTAACACTCCCTTCGAGGCTCGGGGGCTACTGTTGGGGACCATAATTAGGGGTACCCTCAAGGCTCCTAATTCTCAGCTGGTAACCCCCATCAGCATAAAGCTGCATAGGCCTGATGGGTGCGATTAAGTCAGGGATCGGTGCATTTGAAGGACACGATCACGCCTCGCCCGAGGCCCCCCTCCAGCGGCTAACGTATTTCCGGCTCGCCCGAGGCCCTGTCTTCGCCAAGAGGCAACCCTGACCAAATCGCCGCGCCGACCGACCAAATCGCAGGAGCATTTAATGCAAAGGCAGCCTGACGCCTTTATCCTGATGCGCGCCCTTCAGCCGACAGAGCCGAAGTGACCACCGTCACTTCGTCGCTCCACTGACCGGCCTGACAGAAAGACAGCGCCGCCTGCGCCGCTCCGACTGTGGTGCCACTTGACAGAATGAGGCTGACAGGCAGTCAGGCCCGGCCGCAGGCACCATAGGAAGCTCCGCTTCGCCCGACCCAGGGCTCGGACTTGGGCTCAGCCCCAGAAGACGACGAACTCCGCTCCGCCCAACCCAGGGCTCGGACTCAGGCTAAGTCCCGGAAGACGGCGAACTCCGCTCCGACCGACCCAGGGCTCGGACTCGGGCTAAGTCCCGGAAGACGGCAAACTCCGCTCCGCCCGACCCAGGGCTCGGACTCGGGCTAAGTCCCGGAAGACGACGAACTCCGCTCCGCCCGACCCAGGGCTCGGACTCGGGATAAGTCCCGGAAGACGGCGAACTCCGCTCCGCCCGACCCAGGGCTCGGACTCGGGCTAAGTCCCGGAAGACGGCAAACTCCGCTCCGCCCGACCCAGGGCTCGGACTCGGGCTAAGTCCCGGAAGACGGCGAACTCCGCTCCGCCTGACCCAGGGCTCGGACTTGGGCTCAGCCCCAGAAGACGACGAACTCCACTTCGCCCAACCCAGGGCTCAGACTTGGGCTCAGCCCTAGAAGACGACGAACTCCGCTTCGCCCAACCCAGGGCTCGGACTTGGGCTCAGCCCCAGAAGACGACGAACTCCGCTTCGCCCGACCCCAGGGCTCGGACTCCGCCCTGGCCTCAGCCAACGGTCTCCGCCTCGCCCGACCCAGGGGCTCGGACTCGACCTCGGCCATGGAAGATGGACTCGACCTCGGCTTCGGAGGAGCTTCCACATCGCCCAACCTAGGGCGCAGACCTGCCGCGTCAACAGGAGGCGCCATCATCACCCTACCCCAAGCTGACTCGGGCCACGGGGAACAAGACCGGCGTCCCATCTGGCTCGCTCCGCCAGATAGGCAATGATGGCGCCCCGCATACTCTGTGATGACGGCAGCTCTCAGCCCCCTTACGGAAGCAAGAGGACGTCAGCAAGGACTCAACAGCTCCGACAACTGTCCCTCCGCCAGGCTCCAGCGCTCCTCCGACGGCCACGACATCACACCAGCTGGGTGCCAAAATCTCTCCGGCTGCCACGACGGCATGTACTTAGGGCGCTAGCTCTCCTCCGCTAGACACGTAGCACTCTGCTATAGCCCCCATTGTACACCTGGATCCTCTCCTTACGCCTATAAAAGAAAGGACCAGGGCCCTCTTAGAGTGGGTTGGCCGCGCGGGGACGAGGACGAGACAGGCACTCGCGTGAGGCCGCTCGCTCCCTCTCCCGCGTGGACGCTTGTAACCCCCTACTGCAAGCGCACCCGACCTGGGCGCGGGATGAACACGAAGGTCGCGGGATTTCCACCTCTCTCACGCCCATCTCCGGCCACCTCACTTCCCCCCTTCGCGCTCGGCCTCGCGCCGACCCATCTGGGCTGGGGCACGCGACGACATTTCACTCGTCGGCTTAGGGACCCCCCGGTCTCGAAACACCGATAGTTTTCAAGATTTGAAATTTTCTCCCCCTGTTTCAAATGCTTTTCCTTTGACTAAACAAAACTCCCCCTCAATAAAATCCTCCTCTTAGTGTTCAAGAGGGTTTTAAGATACCAATTTTGAAAATACTACTTTCTCCCCCTTTTGAATAAGATATCAATTGAAAAATTCATCATTTTAAAACCTTTTCTTAATTTCAATTTTGAAAATTGGTGGTGGTGCGGTCCTTTTGCTTTGGGCTAATACTTTCTCCCCCTTTGGCATGAATCGCCAAAAACGGATACTTGAGTGAAATATAAGCCCTTTTAAACTACTTTCTCCTCCTTTTTCGAACATAATATGAGTGAAGATTATACCAAAGTTGGAGAGTTGCTCGGAGCAACGGCGAAGGGTGAGTGATTCGATGGAGTGGAGTGGAAGCCTTTGTCTTCGCCGAAGACTCCAATTCCCTTTCAATCTATGACTTGTTTTGAAATACACTTGAAAACACATTAGTCATAGCATATAAAAGAGACATGATCAAAGGTATACTTATGAGCTATGTGTGCAAAACATCAAAAGAAATTCCGAGAATCAAGAATATTTAGCTCATGCCTAAGTTTGTTAAAAGTTTGTTCATCTAGTGGCTTGGTAAAGATATCGGCTAATTGTTCCTTAGTGTTAATATATGCAATCTCGATATCCCCCTTTTGTTGGTGATCCCTAAGAAAATGATACCGAATGGCTATGTGCTTAGTGCAGCTATGCTCAACGGGATTATCCGCCATGCGGATTGCACTCTCATTATCACATAGAAGAGGAACTTTGGTTAATTTGTAACCATAGTCCCTAAGGGTTTGCCTCATCCAAAGCAATTGCGCGCAACAATGGCCTGCGGCAATATACTCGGCCTCGGCGGTAGAAAGAGCTACGGAATTTTGCTTCTTTGAAGCCCAAGACACCAGAGACCTTCCAAGAACTGGCAAGTTCCCGATGTGCTCTTTCTATTAATTTTACACCCTGCCCAATCGGCATCTGAATAACCAATCAAATCAAATGTGGATCCCCGAGGGTACCGAAGCCCAAACTTAGGAGTATGAACTAAATATCTCAAGATTCGTTTTACGGCCGTAAGGTGAGCTTCCTTAGGGTCGGCTTGGAATCTTGCACAGATACATACGAAAAGCATAATATCCGGTCGAGATGCACATAGATATAGTAAAGAACCTATCATCGACCGGTATACCTTTTGATCGACGGATTTACCTCCCGTGTCGAGGTCGAGATGCCCATTAGTTCCCATGGGTGTCTTGATGGGTTTGGCATCCTTCATCCCAAACTTGTTTAGAATGTCTTGAATATACTTTGTTTGGCTAATGAAGGTGCCCTCTTGGAGTTGCTTCACTTGAAATCCTAAGAAGTACTTCAACTCCCCCATCATCGACATCTCAAATTTCTTTGTCATGATCCTACTAAATTCCTCACATGTAGATTCGTTAGTAGACCCAAATATAATATCGTCAACATAAATTTGGCATACAAACAAATCATTGTCAAGAGTTTTCGTGAATAAAGTAGGATCGGCCTTTCCGACTTTGAAGCCATTAGTGATAAGAAAATCTCTTAGGCATTCATACCATGCTCTTGGGGCTTGCTTGAGCCCATAAAGCGCCTTAGAGAGTTTATATACGTGATTAGGGTACTCACTATCTTCAAAGCCGGGAGGTTGCTCAACATATACCTCCTCCTTGATTGGTCCATTGAGGAAGGCACTTTTCACGTCCATTTGGTAGAGCTTAAAGCCATGGTAAGTAGCATAGGCAAGTAAAATGTGAATTGACTCAAGCCTTGCTACGGGTGCATAGGTTTCACCGAAATCCAAACCTTCGACTTGTGAATATCCCTTGGCCACAAGTCGGGCTTTGTTCCTTGTCACCACACCATGCTCATCTTGCTTGTTGCGGAAGACCCACTTGGTTCCTACAACATTTTGATTAGGACGTGGAACTAAATTCCATACCTCATTCCTAGTGAAGTTGTTGAGCTCCTCTTGCATCGAAACACCTAATCCGAATCTTGTAGTGCTTCCTCTATCCTGTGTGGCTCAATAGAGGAAACAAAAGAGTAATGTTCACAAAAATGAGCAACACGAGATCGAGTAGTTACCCCCTTTTGAATATCGCCGAGGATGGTGTTCACGGGGTGATCTTGTTGGATTGCTTGGTGGACTCTTGGGTGTGGCGGTCTTGGAACTTGTTCATCTTCCTCATCTTGATCATGGGCATCTCCCCCTTGATCATTGCTCTCCTCTTGAGGTGGCTCAACTTCTTGATCTTCTCCTTCATCATTTTGAGCCTCATCCTCTTCTTGAGTTGGTGGAGATGCTTGCATGGAGGAAGATGGTTGATCTTGTGCTTGAGGTGGCTCTTCGGGTTCCTTAGGACACACATCCCCAATTGACATGTTCCTTAGCGCTACGCACGGAGCCTCTTCATCACCTATCTCATCAAGATCAACTTGCTCTACTTGAGAGCCGTTAGTCTCATCAAACACAATGTCACAAGAAACTTCAACTTGTCCAGAGGACTTGTTAAAGACTCTATATGCTCTTGTGTTTGAATCATATCCTAGTAAAAAGCCTTCTACAGTCTTAGGAGCAAATTTAGATTTTCTACCTCTTTTAACAAGAATAAAACATTTGCTACCAAAGACTCTAAAATATGAAACATTGGGCTTTTTACCGGTGAGGAGTTCGTAAGATGTCTTCTTGAGGATTCGGTGTAGATATAATCGGTTGATGGCGTAGCAGGCGATGTTAACCGCCTCGGCCCAAAACCAATCCGAAGTCTTGTACTCATCAAGCATGGTCCTTGCCATGTCCAATAGAGTTCGATTCTTCCTCTCCACTACACCATTTTGTTGTGGCGTGTAGGGAGAAGAGAACTCATGCTTGAAGCCCTCCTCCTCAAGGAAGCCTTCAATTTGAGAGTTCTTGAACTTCGTCCCATTGTCGCTTCTAATCTTTTTGATCCTTAAGACGAACTCATTTTGAGCCCGTCTCAAAAATCCCTTTAAGGTCTATTGGGTATGAGATTTTTCCTGCAAAAAGAATACCCAAGTGAAGCGAGAATAATCATCCACAATTACTAGACAGTACTTACTCCCGCCGATGCTTATGTAAGCAATCGGGCCGAATAGGTCCATATGTAGGAGCTCGAGTGGCCTGTCAGTCGTCATGATGTTCTTGTTTGGATGATGGACACCAACTTGCTTCCCTGCCTGACATGCGCTACAAATCCTGTCTTTCTCAAAATGAACATCTGTTAGTCCCAAAATGTGTTCTCCCTTTAGAAGCTTGTGAAGATTCTTCATTCCAACATGTGCTAGTCGGTGATGCCAGAGCCAGCCCATGTTAGTCTTAGCAATTAAGCAAGTGTCGAGTTCAGCTCTATCAAAATCTACTAAGTATAGCTGACCCTCTAACACTCCCTTAAATGCTATTGAATCATCACATCTTCTAAAGACGGTAACACCTACATCTGTAAAGAGACAGTTGTAGCCCATTTTACATAATTGTGAAACTGAAAGCAAGTTGTAATCTAAAGAATCTACAAGAAAAACATTGGAAATGGAATGGTCAGGTGATATAGCGATTTTACCCAATCCTTTGACCAAACCTTGATTTCCATCCCCGAATGTGATAGCTCGTTGGGGATCTTGGTTTTTCTCATAGGAGGAGAACATCTTCTTCTCCCCTATCATGTGGTTTGTGCACCCACTATCGATGATCCAACTTGAGCCCCCGGATGCATAAACCTACAAAACAAGTTTAGTTCTTGATTTTAGGTACCCAAATGGTTTTGGGTCCTTTGGCATTAGATACAAGAACTTTGGGTACCCAAACACAAGTCTTGGTGCCCTTGTGTTTGTCCCCAACATACTTGGCAACTACCTTGCCTGATTTGTTGGTTAGCACATAAGATGCATCAAAAGTTTTAAATGAAATGTTATGATCATTTGATGCAGTAGGAGTTTTCTTTTTAGGCAAACTAGCATGGGTTGATTGCCTAGAACTAGATGTCTCACCCTTATACATAAAAGCATGATTAGGGCCAGAGTGAGACTTTCTAGAATGAATTCTCCTAATTTTGCTCTCGGGATAACCGGCAGGGTACAAAATGTAACCCTCGTTATCCTGAGGCATGGGAGCCTTGCCCTTAACAAAGTTGGACAATCTTTTAGGAGGGGCATTAAGTTTGACATTGTCCCCCTTTTGGAAGCCAATGCCATCCTTGATGTCAGGGCGTCTCCCACTATAGAGCATGCTTCTAGCAAATTTAAATTTTTCATTTTCTAAGTCATGCTCATTAATCTTAGCATTAAGTTGAGCTATGTGATTATTTTGTTTCTTAATTAAAGCTAAGTGGTCATGGATAGCATCAACATTAATGTCTCTACATCTAGTGCAAATGGAAACATGCTCAACGATAGATGTAGAGGGTTTGCAAGATTTTAGTTCAACAATCTTAACATGTAAAATGCCATTCTCACTTCTAAGCTTGGAAATTGTAACATTGCAAACATCTAAATCTTTAGCCTTAGCAAGTAATTTTTCATTATCGCTTCTAAGGCTAGCAAGAGAAACATTTAATTCTTCAATCTTAGCAAGTAATTCAACATTATTATCTCTAAGATTGGGAATTGAAGCATCACAAACATTTGAATCAACCTTAGCATTTAAACTAGCATTCTCATTTCTAAGGTTGGTGATAACATTATGGCATGTGCTTAGCTCACTAGATAATTTTTCACATTTTTCTACTTCTAGAGCATAAGCATTTTTAACCTTAACATGCTTCTTATTTTCCTTAATTAGGAAGTCCTCTTGGGTGTCCAAGATTTCATCCTTCTCATGAATAGCACTAATTAATTCATTTAATTTTTCTTTTTGTTGCATGTTTAGGTTGGCAAAAAGGATGCGCAAATTATCCTCCTCATCACTAGCATATCCTCATCACTAGAGGTTTCATATTTAGTGGAGGATTTTGATTTTACCTTCTTCCTTTTGCCGTCCTTTGCCATGAGGCACTTGTGGCCGACGTTGGGGAAGAGGAGTCCCTTGGTGACGACGATGTTGGCGGCGTCCTCGTCGTCGGAGGAGTCGGTGGAGCTCTCATCGGAGTCCCACTCGCGACACATATGGGCATCGCCGCCCCTCTTCTTGTGGTACCTCTTCTTTTCTCTCCTCTTGCCCTTCTTGTCGTCGCCCCTGTCACTGTCACTAGATAATGGACATTTTGCAATAAAATGACCGGGCTTACCACACTTGTAGCACACTTTCTTGGAGCGGGGCTTGTAATCTTTCCCTTTCCTTTGCTTGAGGATTTGGCGGAAGCTCTTGATGATGAGCGCCATATCCTCATTGTCGAGCTTAGAGGCGTCGATGGGTTGTCTACTTGATGTAGACTCCTCCTTCTTCTCCTCCGTCGCCTTGAATGCGACCGGTTGTGCTTTGGGCGTGGAGGGGCCATCTAGCTCGATGATTTTCCTTGAGCCTTTGATCATCAACTCAAAGCTCACAAAGTTTCCTATTACTTCCTCGGGAGACATTAGTGTATATCTAGGATTACCTCGAATTAATTGAACTTGCGTAGGATTAAGAAAAACAAGGGATCTTAGAATAACCTTGACCATTTCATGGTCATCCCATTTGGTGCTCCCGAAGTTGCGCACTTGGTTCACCAAGGTCTTCAAGCGGTTGTACATGGCTTGAGGGTCCTCGCCTTGGTTGAGTCGGAACCGACCGAGCTCCCCCTCGATCGTCTCCCGCTTGGTGATTTTGGTCACCTCATCTCCTTCATGCGCGGTCTTGAGTACGTCCCAAATCTCCTTGGCACTCCTCTCGACTTAGAGAGGTGAGGAGTATAGTGGTGGCTTGGGAGTTGAAGCGCATGATTTGGGCCACTTCGTCCTCGTCGTAATCTTCATCCCCTATGGATGGTGTCGGGGACCATAATTAGGGGTACCCTCGAGGCTCCTAATTCTCATCTGGTAACCCCCATCAGCACAAAGCTGCAAAGGCCTGATGGGTGCGACTAAGTCAAGGATCAGTCCATTCGAGGGACTCGATCACGCCTCGCCCGAGCCCAGCCTCGGGCAAGGGCAGCCGACCCCGGAGGATCTACGTCTCGCCCGAGGCCCCCCTCTAGTGACGAACATACTTCCGGCTCGCCCGAGGCCCAGTCTTCGCCAAGAAGCAACCCTGGCCAAATCGCCACACCAACCGACCAAATCGCAGGGGCATTTAATGCAAAGGTGGGCTGACACCTTTATCCTGACGCACGTCCTCCAGTCGACAGAGCCGAAGTGACCGCAGTCACTTCGCCGCTCCACTGACCAGCCTGACAGAAGGACAGCGCCGCCTGCGCCGCTCCGACTGCTGTGCCACTCGACAGAGTGAGACTGACAGGCAGCCAGGCCCGGCCACAGGCACCATAGGAAACTCCGCTCCGCCCGACCCAGGGCTCGGACTCGGGCTCAGCCCCGGAAGACGGCGAACTCCGCTCCGCTCGACTCAGGGCTCGGACTCGGGCTCAGCCCCGAAAGACGGCGAACTCCGCTCCGCCCGACCTAGGGCTCGGACTCGGGCTCAGCCCCGGAAGACGGCGAACTCTGCTCCGCCCGACCCAGGGCTCGGACTCAGGCTCAGCCCCGGAAGACGGCGAACTCCGCTCCGCCCGACTCAGGGCTCGGACTCGGGCTCAGCCCCGGAAGACGGTGAACTCCGCTCCGCCCGACCCAGGGCTCGGACTCGAGCTCAACCCCGGAAGACGGTGAACTCCGCTCCGCCCGACCCAGGGCTCGGACTCGGGCTCAGCCCCGGAAGACGACGAACTCGTTTCGCCCGACCCCAGGGCTCGGACTCAGCTCTGGCCTCAGCCGACGGTCTCCGCCTCGCCCGACCCAGGGGCTCGGACTCGACCTCGGCCTCGGAAGACAGACTCGACCTCGACCTCGGAGGAGCCTCCACATTGCCCAACCTAGGGCACGTACCGACCACGTCAACAGGAGGCGCCATCATTACCCTACCCCGAGCTGACTCAGGCTACGGGGAACAAGACCAGCGTCCCATCTGGCTCGCTCCGCCAGACAAGTAATGATGGCGCCCCGCACGCTCTATGACGACGGCGGCTCTCAGCCCCCTTACGGAAGCAAGAGGACGTCAACAAGGACTCGACAGCCCCGACAACTGTCCTTCCGCCAGGCTCCAGCGCTCCTCCGACGGCCACGACACCACACGAACCGGGTGCCAAAACCTCTCCGGCTGCCACGATGGCATGTACTTAGGGCGCTAGCTCTCCTCTGCTAGACACGATAGCACTCTGCTACACCCCCATTGTACACCTGGATCCTCTCCTTGCACCTATAAAAGGAAGGACCAGGGCCCTCTTACAGAAGGTTGGCCGCGCGGGGAAGAGGACGGGACAGGCGCTCGTGTGAGGCCGCTCGCTCCCCCTCCCGCGTGGGCGCTTGTAACCCCCTACTGCAAGCGCACCCGACCTGGGCGCGGGACAAACACGAAGGCCGCGGGATTTCCACCTCTCACGCCCGTCTCCTTCCCCCCTTTGCGCTCCGTCTCGCGCCGACCCATCTGGGCTGGGGCACGCGGCGACATTTCACTCGTCGGTCCAGGGACCCCCCGGTCTCGAAACGCCGACAATTGGCGTGCCAGGTAGGGGCCTGCTGCGTGTTGACGAACAGCTTCCTGTCAAGCTCCAGATGCGCAGTCTTCAGCAACCTTTCCAGCCCAGGACGGTGCTCCGTTTCGGGAGTCTTGAGTTCATGTCCCTCGACGGCAGCTACGACATGATACTCCTTCCCCCGCCGTGCGACAACGACAATGGCGGCCGACAGCCCGCTCGCCGGTGGTGGAATCGACGACGTCTTCCCCGCGCGGTGGAAGAACAACATTCGAGCTCACCCCGCCCTCTCCCCCGCCGACGGAGGAGGAGGCGGGGCAACCAAGGCCAAGCAGGAGGCAGCGCCTCGTCGGCTGTTGAGCGAGTCGACGGCGCCGGCGCCCCAACGGGGGGCACGTCGGGCATCGACCTCGCGTCTGAGACGAAGACGAGCGCCGTCTCCCCGCAACACGCCAATCCCAAGCAAACGGATGATGCCAGTACGCTCGCGGAGGGCTTGCTGGGCGTCACCCTTGTACCTGAGACGACGGTGCAGTCAGTCCCTGACATGACTGTGTCACCGCCCGTCGACCAAGAGGTACCCACCGATTCCCATATCACGCCTTTTGGATTCGGCCTCGACCCGCCAAGCGACTTCGCTTTGGCGGACGCTCTCGTAGAGGCGAGTCAAAACCCTCTGGGGTATCGTATGCGGTCACCCTGGGACCGGCTGATGGACGTCTCGACCTACGGGCCCTTGGGGTCCGAGGAAGATGACGTGCCCGACTTCTGTTGGGATTTCTCCGGACTTGTTAACCCCAGTGCCATGCGGGACTTCATGACCGCATGCGACTACTGCCTTTCCGACTGTTCCGACGGTAGCCGCAGCCTCGGCGACGAGGACTGCGGCCCAAGTCGTGAATGTTTCCACGTCGATCTAGGGGGTCCCTCCGAAGGCAACCATCTTGGTATGCCAGAGAACGGTGATCTCCCTAGGCCTGTGCCTCGCGTTGACATCCTACGGGAGCTAGCTGTGGACCCCGTTCCGGCGGGGGGTCATGACCCATAGCTCGAGCAAATCCGCGGGGTGCAGGCCAGGCTCGACGAGGGAGCAGGAACACTTGAGCCGATCCGTCGGGACATCGGACAGGAATGGGCGGGCCAACCTCCGGCTGGAGAAATGCGTCATCTACCCCAGGGCTTCCAGCACCGCATCGCCGATGATGTCAGGGTGAGGCCGCCACCCGCTTCGAGTGGAGTCGGCCAGAACCTGGCTGCAGCAGCAATGCTTCTCCGCGCGATGCCGGAGCCATCAACCACCGAGGGGCGGCGAATCCAGGGAGAGCTCAAGAATCTCCTGGAGGGCACCGCGGTCCGACGGGCCGAAAGCTCCGCCTCCCGAAGGCAGGGGTACCCCTCGGAACACCGCGCCGCGACTTCCCGATTCATGCGAGAAGCCTCGGTCCACACCGGGCACACGCGCAACACAGCGCCTGCGGCCCCGGGTCGCCTCGGCAACGAGCACCACCACCGCGACCGTCGAGCCCACCGCGACCATCGAGCCCACCTCGACGAGAGGGTGCGCCGAGGCTACCACCCCAGGTGTGGGGGACACTACGACAGCGGGGAGGATCGGAGTCCCTCGCCCGAACCACCCGGTCCGCAGGCTTTCAGCCGTGCTATACGACGGGCGCCGTTCCTGACCCGGTTCCGACCCCGACTACTATCACAAAGTACTCGGGGGAGACGAGACCGGAACTGTGGCTCGCGGACTACCGGCTGGCCTGCCAACTGGGTGGAACGGACGATGACAACCTCATCATCCGCAACCTCCCCCTGTTCCTCTCCGACACCGCTCGCGCCTGGTTGGAGCACCTGCCTCCGGGGCAGATCTCCAACTGGGACGACCTGGTCCAAGCCTTCGCCGGCAATTTCCAGGGCACGTACGTGCGCCCTGGAAACTCCTGGGACCTCCGAAGCTGCCGACAGCAGCCGGGAGAGTCTCTCCGGGACTACATCCGGCGATTCTCGAAGCAGCGCACCGAGCTGCCCAACATCACTGATTCAGATGTCATCGGCGCGTTCCTCGCCGGCACCACTTGCCGCGACCTGGTGAGCAAGCTGGGTCACAAGACCCCCACCAGGGCGAGCGAGCTGATGGACATCGCCACCAAGTTCGCCTCTGGCCAGGAGGCGGTTGAGGCTATCTTCCGGAAGGACAAGCAGCCCCAGGGCCGCCCATCGGAAGATGCCCCCGAGGCGTCAACTCAGCGCGGCGCCAAGAAGAAAGGCAAGAAGAAGTCGCAAGCGAAACGCGACGCCGCCGACGCAGACCTTGTCGCCGCCGCTGAGTACAAGAACCCTCAGAAACCCCCCGGAGGTGCCAACCTCTTCGACAAGATGCTCAAGGAGCCGTGCCCCTATCATCAGGGGCCCGTTGTTGGGGACCTTCGTCCTCCGAAGGTCCTCAAAAACATGATTTGACAATGTTTTCCAAGTGGATTATATGAACAGGTATCTTCGGACTCAGAATTATGAACATGAAGTACGGCCAGGACGAAGCCTGGACCAGACGAAGGGGGATTGAGATGGAGGACGGGCTGATTACCAAGCTCTACGAAGGATGGTGCACAGCCGAAGCTGTGCGCAGGAAAGCTTCGTCGCGATAGCAGAAAGGGGAACCGACTTAAAGATGAAAAGACTGCTTAGGCCTTGACAAATTCCCATAAGTCATTAGCAAATGTGATGGGCATAAATGTAATTTTACGAGGGCTGCGTCCCACGTCTATAAATAGATGAACAGTACTCCCGTACTGTTCACGCTGACATGGCATTTGCTTTTCGTCATCCTCGTACTTTTGCCTTCTTGCAATCCGAAGGTACACTTGTAATCTAAAGTCATTTCTATTTTTATATGATAACAAAGTAGAAATGACGTGATTATAATATTTGGATGTTTATATTACTTTTCATGTTGCATGTAATATCTTCGTTATGGTTCATTGTGCTTACGAAGATATGTTGTTTGTGACCTTCGTCCGGAACACATTATATCCCGAAGGGATATAATGTCTAAAAAGGACGAAGGGCTTTATCATTTAACATTTTCTGTGTTGCCTTGTTCTTAATCATAGCATTTGAGAACAAGTCACCAACATTGGCGCCCACCTCCGGTGAACTCACTTCCACTTTGAGTTTTTTGAACATCTTCGGAAGCCACAGACTCTCGCTATGGCGCCGAAGAAAGCTTCAGCGACTGGGGCTGCAGCTCTGCAACCGCTGGACCCCAACCAGGAGACTGTCTCTCTTCGGGAGGCCCGAAGCCAGAAGAGGAAGGCCGTCAGCCCGACACTTCAGGAGGATGAGCTAGACTGTAATACTCCAAATTGTATACCAGGAATAATAGAGAGTTATTCTCAATCTTGTATGTCTCATTTGCATCATGAAAAGAGCCTACACAAAATTTAAGAGCTTAATTCCAACAAATGATAGAAAAATTTGCATCATGTTGGAGTTTTTATGTTTGTGCATTAAATAAAAATAACAACAAAATAAAATGACAAGAAATGTATTAAAATCCCAATTGGAAATTTAATTCTAAAGGGAATTCTACAATAGGAGGAGATTGGGAAAAATACTAAACAAAGAGGATAAAATAAATTCATAAATAAATAAAAGTTGGTCCATATGGTTAAGAAGATTTATAAAATTAACCTGAGTTTGATCTTCACACAAAAGTGGATTCAAATTTGAATTGGAAATCCAAAAGGAGAAAAGAAATCAGAAAAAGGATAAAAAAAAAAGAAGAGAGATGGCCACACGTGTGGGCCGATTCCCTACTCCCTGGCCCAACTAACATCTACCGCCCAGCCCAAACCCCTCCTTGGCGCCGACAACCCGGGCCCGCGTGGCAGGCTCTCTCGCGCGCTTCACGGAATGGCGTCTGGAGCCGTGCTCTCGCTGGCGCGTGGGGCCGCCCTGGCGGGAGCCTTCCTCTTCGCGTTTTTCACGTAACAGAAGCCGACGACCATGGCGGAGCGAACGCCGGGATCTCGGTGCCGTTGTGCCTACCTCGCCTAGAGTCCGGGTCCTCGGGCTATACAAGCCAATGGTGCGCGCTTTTGTGCTTCCACGACCATAAACGAGAACCATAGCGCCGCTGCCGTGACCGTCATTCGTCGCCGAGGAGTGCGGAGGAGAGAGAGCGCGGGTAATCACCACCAATAGCTCCGCTCGAGGGTGCGCACGCGGTCGTGTGGTGTCGTCCGAGCAGCCGGATCGCGTCAGGGCCGGCGTGAAGGTAGAAGGGCGGCCTCGGCGGCCGCAATTTCTCGCCGTTGCTGTGACTTCACCGAGCGACGAGGGCAGCTCCGTCTTCAACCCCGCTGTCGGTAAGGACCATTGCCCTGTATGCGATTCGAGCTTCTCTACGTGTAGGACCAATTGGATTTAGGTTTGGGGATCGGATTGAGGCGCAGCCGAACTCCGGCCATGGCGCCACCGCGCCTGACGACCGCGCCGTCGGGTAGGTGTGCGTTGAGCTGGGAATTGGGGAGACGAGCGATGACCGTTGGATCGGTATCGGGCGGCTTAGATCGAATCCGTGGCTCGGTTTAGATAGGGGTGTTCAGAACCATTGGATCCACGAGTGACGGCTGGGATTTGATCAGGGGCCTAATCAATCGCAGCCATGGATGAATGATCGTGCGGATCGGAATAGTGGAGACCATCAGCCGTTGGATCGGGATCTGACAGTCGGTGTGGGCGCGTGTTCATAGTCGCCCGGATCTAATCAGGAGCGTCGAGTTTTGATCCGACGGCCGAGATCCAAGCGTACCCCTTCGCGGGTACGTTTTGTAAAAGAAACCCTGGGTTTAAAGGATATCAACCCGCAGTCCACTCGAGTTACCCTCTGTGTCTCGGGAATTCTTATTGTTTAGCCCCTGCAGTTCCCTATTATTGAGGCCCGATCCAGAGAGTATTAAAAATCAGGAATTAATATCTGAAATTAATTTTTAGTGCATGAATAAATGTTAAAACTTGTTTAATTCATAATAAATGCATATGAACTCCAAATTAGACCATTCCAGTTCCTAAATTTTCATAAAATTATTGTCTACCCATTAGTGCCTCTGTTCTGACATGACAAACACATTAAAATTATTCTTTCACTTAATCTTGTATTAAATGCATAAAACATTAGAAAATTCATAACTTAAAATATATAACTCCAAATTTGATGATTCCAGTTCCTGTAATCTTATTTTAATGTCTAGTTTATTACTGTATATTCTATTTGCATGTTTGATGTGATGTCAATTTGTGCTATGCCATGTATGTATTGTATTGATGCGAGTAGACGAGCAACCCACTGTGGAACCTGAGCTTCAACAAGTTGAAGTAGCTGAGCAGGAGCTCGTTGAAGGCAAGTTGTGCCCTTGATCACTTCTTTTACCCATTCATGTTCTTATTATTCATAATGATCTGCATAGGATAATTTTGCTGGGACCCAATAGGATACCCTAGATTTGACTATCTTTATACCTTGCTTCACCACTGGTTTTACTACTAAAGTTTTGGGTAGTACATGCTATTGCTTTATGTGGATTTGGGTATAGAGATATTCATTACTCATTGTTATACTCTTTATTGTTATCTGTTTTATTATTCCTTGTTCATGTTAAGATCATTATGTTAATGGGAACATGGAGAACCACCCGGGAAAACAGTGCTACCACAAGGGTGGAATGGGACGCCCTTGGCTGATTAACTAGGAAAGCTAGGGGAGGGCTACCTTACCCGAAAGGGGCAAGGGCAGTAGGGGAGAGGTCAGTGCGGGGAGGTCCCTGGTTGATTTTGCTGCGATGGCTATCAGCCAGGAACCCTTTACTGGATCTTCCCATAAACTGTAGCGGGTAGTCTGAAGCTAGTGGAACTTTGTAAAGGCCTCGTAGTGGTACCCTGCCTCGCTTCCTAGGTAGAGGTGTATGGAGTCTGATCAACTCTGTGGCAAATGGGTAACACGACTTGTGGGTAAAGATGCGCAACCTCTGCAGAGTGTAAAACTGGTATACTAGCCGTGCTCACGGTCATGAGCGGCTCGGACACTCACATGATTAATATATGGAACTTAAACTTAACCTGTCATTTCATTGCATTTGGGTTTATTTTATTATTACTTTTACTTATTATTACTATGGTTTGGTATTCACTTACACTTAGTAATTGCTAATAAAATTTTGACCAACTTATAAAAGCAATGCTCAGCTTCAGCCTTTATTTCATTGATCAGCCTTACACTTCATGAACTCCCACCTTTGGTGAGTTCATGTCACATTATTCCCCACGACTTGTTGAGCTATGATCGTATGTGAGCTCACTCTTGCTGTCTCACACCCCCCCCACAGGAGAAGAGCAGGTGGTTCAGGAGGAGCCGCCTAACACTGAGGAGTTCGATCTGATCTAGGTGGCGTTTCTCAGTCGACATTGGCGCCATCGATCCTTAGTTCGTTTTATCTTTATTATTTTATTTTGTAATAAGACTTCCGCTATGTAATAAATACTCTGATGTTTTATGACATTTATCTCTATGCACTCTGTTATTATATATGTTGTCTTCTTGGCGCATGTATGAGATGCACCCGGCTTTGTTCTTTAAAACCGGGTGTTACAGAAGTGGTATCAAAGGAAATGTTGACTGTAGGACGAAACCTAGATAAACTGGACAGACCCTTCACTACTTACCTCCTTCTGATTCATTCTATACTCACCTTACTCTGATTCTTTCTACACTTATCTTAATCCTGTCTCACCTTCTACTGCTTTACTCTGATCATTCTTATCTTCTCTATTCTAAGACAAGATGGATTTCAAACCTTGGAATCCCTACCCCTATGACAATTTTAAGAGATAGGAAGCCTAAGACCAAATCAAAACTATTTTCTATTTAAAAATATTGGTTGATTGTTCTGATGATCAATGCCTGATTTGCTTCTTTGATTGAATGGATTATTATAGATGGACATCTTAGCATGTACCAACATAAGGTATTGAATTAGCTATAGTAGGTGAAATATTAATCTGCTTAGCTAATAAAGTCCCCCAAAGTAACCTGATTTGTAAATACCTGCCTTGTCTATTATCTTCTTACCATATGTATCTAACTCAGATGGTCAATACCAGGCGGGGCGGTGGAATTGACTTGCCTCCTAACCAACACACTCGAAGACAACCTCAGCCACTGCCTGCAGGGATGAATCCTCCTAATCCTCCACCAGGCGGAGTTGACCCACTGGTTGCTGCTCAGATGGCGATGATGCAGCAGATGGCAGACACCATGGCTGATATGCGTGCCCAGATGCAACAAGAACGCCAAGAGATGCGTCAGGAAAGAGAGGACATACGCCAGGAGTTGCGCCAGGAGAGAGATGAGATACGTCAAGAAAGGAGGGCGCAACAACAACAGCTACAACAACAGCTACAACAACAGCTTCAGCAACAGCAACAGCAGCAACAAGTGCCACTGCCTCCACCACCACCACCAGTTCCACCTCGGGATAAGCACCGGGAGTTTATGAGTCATAAGCCACCTACATTCGCCAGCTCACCTGATCCACTGGACGCGGATGATTGGTTGAAGTCAATTGAGAAGATGCTGAATATTGCACAATGCACTGATCGGGAGAAGGTCTTATATGCTTCTGGACGTCTGACTGGTCCTGCTGCTGACTGGTGGGATTCTTATACAGCTGCCCATGATGCTGCTGATACTATTACTTGGGCAGAGTTCAGTACACAATTCAGGAACTACCATATTCCAGCTGGTATGATCAAGATCAAGAAGAAGGAATTTCTGTCATTAAAGCAAGGAAGCATGTCAGTCAGCGAGTACAGAGACAAATTCATTCAGTTGTCGAGGTATGCTCCGGAGGAAGTTGCTGAAGATGAGAGGAAACAGGAGCACTTTATTGAAGGACTTAATGGACCGCTGCAGTATGCTCTAGTGGCACACACTTTTCCATCATTTCAGAGGCTATTGGATAAGGCCCTTGCTATTGAACACAAGCGTGTTCAACTGGGTGATTTGAAGAGGAAGGCTATCTCGCAAGGACAGGGTAGCAGCAGTGTTCGTCCTCGCTACAGTTCACCACAGAGTACACCGCCTCGACCAGGAGGACCGCGCCCAGTTCAGCAATCACCGCTGAGGACACCTACTCGACAGGCTACTCCCACGGGCACCCCGACGAAGTTTGCAGGACAGAGTCCAGGCACTCAATGTTACAAGTGTGGGAAGATTGGTCATTATGCAAATGTCTGCCCACAGAGGATTGCTACTACCCCAGCTCAGAACAAGCAACAGACCCCTGGCAAGGGATATTCTATAGCCAGGGTGAATCAAGTCAGCGTTGATGATACTCCTGATGGTGGTGATCTCGTGATTGGTATGTTTTATGTTAATGCAATTCCTGCAACAATATTATTTGAATCTGGTGCCACACATTCATTCATGTCTGCTAGATATGCCAACACCAATGAAATACCACTGCTAAATATGAGAAAACCCCTGATAGTAATTACACCTAAAGGGCCTGTTGAGGCAAATCAAATGACACGTAGGTTGACATTAACTATTATGGGTAGAGAATTTGGAGCTACTGCTATAATATTGGAGTCAAGCAGTATAGATTTGATACTTGGTATGTCATGGCTAAGAAAGGCAAAGGCCGTTATAGCATGTGGTAGAGGTACCATAGAACTTACTACCACTAAAGGAGAAAGGTTTCAAGTCAATATTGCAGTAACCTCCTCATCCATGCGTGCAATGTTCTTTATGCCTGAGGAGTTTGTTGGTGACAACATCCGGGTGGTTAGAGATTTTCCGGATGTCTTTCCAGAGGAGTTACCAGGGATGCCACCTGATAGAGAAGTCGAGTTTGTTATTGATCTCTTACCTGGAACCGCCCCTATTTCTAAACGGCCATATAGAATGTCCGTAGAGGAGTTGAAGGAACTGAAGAAGCAGTTGACGGAGTTACAAGAGGCTGGTTATATTCGACCAAGTTCATCACCTTGGGGAGCACCGGTGTTATTTGTGCAGAAGAAGGATGGATCACAACGGATGTGTGTGGATTATAGATCTCTTAATGATGTCACGGTGAAGAACAAGTATCTGTTGCCCCGCATTGAGGATTTATTTGATCAGATGAGAGGAGCCAGGGTATTCTCGAAGATTGATCTTCGATCGGGATACCATCAGATGAAGATTAGACCATCGGATATTCCTAAGACGGCCTTCTCAACTCGATATGGATTGTATGAGTTTACTGTTATGTCCTTTGGACTGACCAATGCACCAGCTTATTTCATGAATTTGATGAACAAAGTGTTTATGGAGTATTTGGACAGATTCGTCGTGGTATTCATCGACGATATTCTTATCTATTCTAAGAATGAAGGTGATCATGAACAACATCTAAGATTGGTGCTACAGAAGTTACGAGATAATGAGCTCTACGCTAAGTTTAGCAAGTGTGAGTTTTGGATTGACAAGGTGCCATTCCTTGGTCATATTATTTCTAATGGAGGAATAGCAGTGGATCCTGCTAAAGTGAAGGAGATAATGGAGTGGAGAGTGCCCACTACAGTTACGGAGATTCGGAGTTTCTTGGGACTCGCAGGATACTATCGGAGATTTATTGAAGGTTTCTCCAAGATTGCTAAGCCTATGACATCGCTTCTGGAGAAAGGAAAAGAATTTAAGTGGGATGAGAAATGTCAAGAGAGCTTTGATCAATTGAAGGAAAGATTGATGTCACCTCCAGTATTGGTTATGCCAGACTTGCAGAAGGGATTTGACATTTATTGTGATGCATGTGGCCAAGGACTCGGATGTGTGCTTATGCAAGATGGTCATGTGATTGCCTATGCATCTCGTCAGCTGCGAAAGCATGAATTGAACTACCCCACTCATGACTTGGAATTGGCTGCAGTTGTGCATGCACTGAAGATTTGGAGACACTACGTCATGGGAACTAAGTGTCAAGTATACACGGATCACAAGAGTCTGAAGTATATATTCACTCAGAAGAATCTCAACCTTAGACAACGTCGTTGGTTGGAGCTCATTAAGGACTATGACTTGGAGATTCACTATCACCCAGGCAAGGCGAATTTGGTTGCAGATGCCTTGAGTCGGAAGGAGCATGTTCACTCCGCTTTCGTTGTCCAGCTACCTGATGAGTTGGCAAAAGATTTTGAGAAGCTCAACCTGGGAATTGTTACTCACACTGAAGGAGTTACCATTGAGTTGGAACCTACCTTGGAGCAAGAGATTCGTAAAGGTCAGATTGGCGATGCTAAGATTCAAGAGATCAAGGATCTTATTACTGAAGGAAGAGTTCCGGAATTCACAGAGGATGAGCAAGGCACCATATGGTTCAAAGATCGGATATGCGTTCCGGAGATTGATAGCCTTCGGGAGACTATATTGAAAGAAGCTCATGATTCGGATTACTCCATCCACCCTGGAAGCACTAAGATGTATCAAGATTTGAAGCAAAAGTATTGGTGGTATGGACTGAAAAGAGATGTGGCTGCTCATGCGGCTAAGTGTGATGTATGTCAAAGAGTCAAGGCCGAACATCAAAGACCCGCTAGATTATTGCACCCATTGAAGATACCTAAGTGGAAATGGGAAGAAATTGGTATGGATTTTATTGTTGGACTACCCCGCACTCCAGCAGGATATGACTCTATTTGGGTAATTGTGGACAGATTGACAAAGGTGGCTCATTTTATACCTGTGAGGACTAATTACACGGGAGCCAAGCTAGCAGAATTGTATATGACTCGGATAGTTTGTCTACATGGAGTACCTAAGAAGATCGTGTCTGATCGAGGATCACAGTTTACTTCTCGATTTTGGAAGAAGTTGCATGAGAGTTTGGATACAAAGTTGAATTTTAGTTCAGCCTACCATCCCCAGACTGATGGACAGACAGAGAGGACAAATCAAGTACTGGAGGATATGTTAAGAGCTTGTGCTCTTAAACATGGTGGCAGTTGGGAGAAGAGCTTACCCTATGCTGAGTTTTCTTATAATAATAGCTACCAGGCCAGTTTGAAGATGTCACCATTTGAGGCTCTGTATGGCAGGAAATGCAGGACTCCACTATATTGGGATCAGACTGGAGAAAGACAGTTCTTTGGGCCTGAATTGATTCAAGAGGCAGAAGAACAAGTTCGAATGATAAGAGAAAATTTGAGGATTGCACAATCAAGGCAAAAGAGCTATGCTGATAATAGGAGAAGACTCCTGGAGTTTAAGGAGGGTGATCATGTCTACTTGAAGGTGTCACCACTTCGTGGTATGAGGAGATTTAAAGTTAAAGGAAAGTTATCCCCTCGCTTCATTGGACCTTTCTTGATCTTAAAGCGAGTGGGTGAAGTTGCATATCAACTGGAGTTACCCGATCATCTGTCAGATGTACATGATGTGTTTCATGTATCTCAGCTAAAGAAGTGTCTCAGGGTACCTGAGGAGCAGCTGCCACTGGAGGACCTTAGTGTTCAAGAAGATTTGACTTATGCTGAGTACCCCATCAAGATTTTGGATACTTTGACTCGAGTTACGAGGAATAAGGTTATAAAGATGTGCAAAGTTCAATGGAGTCACCATGGTGAAGATGAAGCTACTTGGGAAAGAGAAGAAGAGCTTCGCATAGATTTTCCCCATCTTTTCCCTAGTCCTTCCTAAATCTCGAGGACGAGATTATTTTTAAGGGGGGTAGGATTTGTAATACTCCAAATTGTATACCAGGAATAATAGAGAGTTATTCTCAATCTTGTATGTCTCATTTGCATCATGAAAAGAGCCTACACAAAATTTAAGAGCTTAATTCCAACAAATGATAGAAAAATTTGCATCATGTTGGAGTTTTTATGTTTGTGCATTAAATAAAAATAACAACAAAATAAAATGACAAGAAATGTATTAAAATCCCAATTGGAAATTTAATTCTAAAGGGAATTCTACAATAGGAGGAGATTGGGAAAAATACTAAACAAAGAGGATAAAATAAATTCATAAATAAATAAAAGTTGGTCCATATGGTTAAGAAGATTTATAAAATTAACCTGAGTTTGATCTTCACACAAAAGTGGATTCAAATTTGAATTGGAAATCCAAAAGGAGAAAAGAAATCAGAAAAAGGATAAAAAAAAAAGAAGAGAGATGGCCACACGTGTGGGCCGATTCCCTACTCCCTGGCCCAACTAACATCTACCGCCCAGCCCAAACCCCTCCTTGGCGCCGACAACCCGGGCCCGCGTGGCAGGCTCTCTCGCGCGCTTCACGGAATGGCGTCTGGAGCCGTGCTCTCGCTGGCGCGTGGGGCCGCCCTGGCGGGAGCCTTCCTCTTCGCGTTTTTCACGTAACAGAAGCCGACGACCATGGCGGAGCGAACGCCGGGATCTCGGTGCCGTTGTGCCTACCTCGCCTAGAGTCCGGGTCCTCGGGCTATACAAGCCAATGGTGCGCGCTTTTGTGCTTCCACGACCATAAACGAGAACCATAGCGCCGCTGCCGTGACTGTCATTCGTCGCCGAGGAGTGCGGAGGAGAGAGAGCGCGGGTAATCACCACCAATAGCTCCGCTCGAGGGTGCGCACGCGGTCGTGTGGTGTCGTCCGAGCAGCCGGATCGCGTCAGGGCCGGCGTGAAGGTAGAAGGGCGGCCTCGGCGGCCGCAATTTCTCGCCGTTGCTGTGACTTCACCGAGCGACGAGGGCAGCTCCGTCTTCAACCCCGCTGTCGGTAAGGACCATTGCCCTGTATGCGATTCGAGCTTCTCTACGTGTAGGACCAATTGGATTTAGGTTTGGGGATCGGATTGAGGCGCAGCCGAACTCCGGCCATGGCGCCACCGCGCCTGACGACCGCGCCGTCGGGTAGGTGTGCGTTGAGCTGGGAATTGGGGAGACGAGCGATGACCGTTGGATCGGTATCGGGCGGCTTAGATCGAATCCGTGGCTCGGTTTAGATAGGGGTGTTCAGAACCATTGGATCCACGAGTGACGGCTGGGATTTGATCAGGGGCCTAATCAATCGCAGCCATGGATGAATGATCGTGCGGATCGGAATAGTGGAGACCATCAGCCGTTGGATCGGGATCTGACAGTCGGTGTGGGCGCGTGTTCATAGTCGCCCGGATCTAATCAGGAGCGTCGAGTTTTGATCCGACGGCCGAGATCCAAGCGTACCCCTTCGCGGGTACGTTTTGTAAAAGAAACCCTGGGTTTAAAGGATATCAACCCGCAGTCCACTCGAGTTACCCTCTGTGTCTCGGGAATTCTTATTGTTTAGCCCCTGCAGTTCCCTATTATTGAGGCCCGATCCAGAGAGTATTAAAAATCAGGAATTAATATCTGAAATTAATTTTTAGTGCATGAATAAATGTTAAAACTTGTTTAATTCATAATAAATGCATATGAACTCCAAATTAGACCATTCCAGTTCCTAAATTTTCATAAAATTATTGTCTACCCATTAGTGCCTCTGTTCTGACATGACAAACACATTAAAATTATTCTTTCACTTAATCTTGTATTAAATGCATAAAACATTAGAAAATTCATAACTTAAAATATATAACTCCAAATTTGATGATTCCAGTTCCTGTAATCTTATTTTAATGTCTAGTTTATTACTGTATATTCTATTTGCATGTTTGATGTGATGTCAATTTGTGCTATGCCATGTATGTATTGTATTGATGCGAGTAGACGAGCAACCCACTGTGGAACCTGAGCTTCAACAAGTTGAAGTAGCTGAGCAGGAGCTCGTTGAAGGCAAGTTGTGCCCTTGATCACTTCTTTTACCCATTCATGTTCTTATTATTCATAATGATCTGCATAGGATAATTTTGCTGGGACCCAATAGGATACCCTAGATTTGACTATCTTTATACCTTGCTTCACCACTGGTTTTACTACTAAAGTTTTGGGTAGTACATGCTATTGCTTTATGTGGATTTGGGTATAGAGATATTCATTACTCATTGTTATACTCTTTATTGTTATCTGTTTTATTATTCCTTGTTCATGTTAAGATCATTATGTTAATGGGAACATGGAGAACCACCCGGGAAAACAGTGCTACCACAAGGGTGGAATGGGACGCCCTTGGCTGATTAACTAGGAAAGCTAGGGGAGGGCTACCTTACCCGAAAGGGGCAAGGGCAGTAGGGGAGAGGTCAGTGCGGGGAGGTCCCTGGTTGATTTTGCTGCGATGGCTATCAGCCAGGAACCCTTTACTGGATCTTCCCATAAACTGTAGCGGGTAGTCTGAAGCTAGTGGAACTTTGTAAAGGCCTCGTAGTGGTACCCTGCCTCGCTTCCTAGGTAGAGGTGTATGGAGTCTGATCAACTCTGTGGCAAATGGGTAACACGACTTGTGGGTAAAGATGCGCAACCTCTGCAGAGTGTAAAACTGGTATACTAGCCGTGCTCACGGTCATGAGCGGCTCGGACACTCACATGATTAATATATGGAACTTAAACTTAACCTGTCATTTCATTGCATTTGGGTTTATTTTATTATTACTTTTACTTATTATTACTATGGTTTGGTATTCACTTACACTTAGTAATTGCTAATAAAATTTTGACCAACTTATAAAAGCAATGCTCAGCTTCAGCCTTTATTTCATTGATCAGCCTTACACTTCATGAACTCCCACCTTTGGTGAGTTCATGTCACATTATTCCCCACGACTTGTTGAGCTATGATCGTATGTGAGCTCACTCTTGCTGTCTCACACCCCCCCCACAGGAGAAGAGCAGGTGGTTCAGGAGGAGCCGCCTAACACTGAGGAGTTCGATCTGATCTAGGTGGCGTTTCTCAGTCGACATTGGCGCCATCGATCCTTAGTTCGTTTTATCTTTATTATTTTATTTTGTAATAAGACTTCCGCTATGTAATAAATACTCTGATGTTTTATGACATTTATCTCTATGCACTCTGTTATTATATATGTTGTCTTCTTGGCGCATGTATGAGATGCACCCGACTTTGTTCTTTAAAACCGGGTGTTACATAGACCAAGAGATCAGGGATATGGAGATGCTTCATCAACAGGTGCAGAGGAAGAAGGAAAAGATGGCCAGGCTAACTGAGCTGCAAAGGCAGATAGACGAAGCTTCTGAAGAAGTTCGCCATCTTACTCACGACGAGCAAAACAGAAGGACTCAACAAAAAGACCTTCATCAGGAGGGCTTCTTCAACGAAGATGACTGGTACGACAATTTCCATCATGGAAATTTTGTTTTCGATGATGCTTCTCCCCTGTCCGCTGAGCTGCAGGCTACACCTTGGCCTCCGTCCTACAAGCCGCCCCAGCTTCCCATGTTCGATGGCCATTCAGACCCGAAGCAGTTCTTGATGAGCTACGAAGCAACAGTATCTTCGTATGGTGGCAATGCGGCAGTCATGGCAAAGTCTTTTGTTATGGCTGTCAGGAATGTTGCTCAGACCTGGTATTCCTCCCTTCGGCCAGGAACGATCACTTCATGGCAAAAGCTGAAGGACATGTTGTTAACCAGCTTTCAAGGGTTTCAGACGAAGCCGGTCACTGCTCAAGCCTTGTTCCAGTGCACTCAGGATCATGAAGAATACCTTCAGGCGTATGTCAGAAGGTTCTTACGTTTGAGGGCGCAGGCACCAACGGTGCCCAATGAAATTGTCATCGAAGCCATGATCAAGGGGCTTCGTCCTGGATCTTCAGCTCAATACTTTGCTAGGAAGCCTCCTCAGACTTTGGAGAAGCTGCTCCAGAAGATGGACGAGTACATTCGTGCCGACAATGATTTTCGCCAAAGAAGGGAGGAGGCCTTCAGATTTTCTGAAATGACCAGGGGCTTCGGAGGAAGATTCTATCCGAGGCATGTCAGGTCCATCCACAACTCTACTCAAAATGATGATAAGGGGAGTCAGCAGAACAGGCCGCAGTGCTCCTCACAGGCTTCGGGGCAACAGCAGACTTTCTTCCGGCCACCAGCTCCAAGAGGCAGAGGCGCCAGGGGCTTCGGCGGAAGATTTGGAGATCAACCAAGGAGAGTATTTTGCTTATTCTATGGTGAAAACAAGGGCCATACCACCAGGATGTGCCATGTTACCATCCAAAAGCAAAAGGAGATAGCCGAAGCTGCAGCGCAACAAACTCAGCCGAAGCAGGTCATGCATACTGCTTCGTACCATCAGCCTTACATCCCAGAATATGTGGGCAACCACCCTGCAGTTTCTGTAGCTTCGGCGAGTCAACCTCAAGCTTCATGGCAACAGCCCCCGCCTCCACCACCGCTGCAACAAGGCCAACAGCCGGAAGGGAGCCAATATGTTCCACACCAAAGGGATCTCAGAGAACAATCTGAAGCTCGCACAGTCAATAGCACTGTGCCAGAGTCGAAGCACATTTATTGACAAATATCCTACCTTGATAGCAGTCTTTTCCATTTAGTTCTATTTTCTGTGTAATAAAGAACATTTCAGTTTTCATGTAATAGTTTCGTGGTTGGTCATGAGGAAAACCTATCTTCTCCACAGGCTTAAGTTGCTGAAGCTTAAAAACTCGTGATAACAAGGAGGTCCTTCAAATTATAAAAAGTCCTTCGAAGCAACAAAAAAGTCGTTCTAAGGAACGCAGAGTAAGTTGCTGAAGTCACAAAAAGCCGTTCCAAACGGAGCGCAGTGTAAGTTTTCTGCTCCAAAGTCGTTCCTAAGGGAATGCAGAGCATACAGCGAAAAGTCAACGCTGATACCGCCTAAGTAAAAGGCGAAGAAGCTCCAAAGACGTTCCTAAGGTAATGCAGAGCTTACAGCGAAAAGTCAACGCTGATACCGCCTAAGTAAAAGGCGAAGAAGCTCCAAAGACGTTCCTAAGGGAATGCAGAGCTTACAACGAAAAGTCAGAGCTGATATAAAGATATTTTGTGTTTTATGAGGATATGTGTGTATCTTCGGAACAAATGTCATCCACATAACATAGCATCATCACATCATTTTGCATAGCATAAGCATCATACATCATGTTGCATATGGCAAAAGAAGGGGACACAGTATCAACCTTCGAAAGGACGCTTTGAGAAAGCGAAAATTGTGCAGTCACGAGGGAATACAATGTTGATCTTCGGAATACAGCTTCGGAGAATATTTTCACGAAGCGTGGACGTGATTCATCAGAATAGTATTAAAGGAGAATGTCTTCTTCACGAAGCATGAAAAGAAGGGAAGGTGTTTTTTCGCCGAAGGCTCAAAAATGGTATGTATGTAGAATTTCATGCATCGTAAAGAATTGAATAATGAAAAGAAACTTGTATATTACATTCAAATGTACAAAATATTACATAGATCACATTTCAAATGTTTTTTCTAATAACATCTAGTCTTCTCTTAGTACTACTTCGGCAGCCTCATTTAGAAGTTGTTCAACAACTTTATCCATGATAGCTTCGGCCATTTGTTTAATTTCGTCATCCCCTTTCGTGTGAGGGTCTGCAGACGATCCAGCAGGTTCTGAGGGAAGAGAATATGTCTACATTACTATCACAGACCGCGAACAAAGTCTGAAATTAAAAATTACAACATAATAAGAACGGCTAATTAATACCTATTCGCCCTTCGGGCTCTATACTTTTTTCGGCAACTTCTGTCACTTTCCTAGCATCATGGATGCCTTTTTCACTCTTTTGAATAATTTCTTGCGCCATTTCTCGGCCGCCGTTGTCCCAGATATCCGTAAAGAATTTTCCGCCAACCATGCTTGCTTCGGCCGAGGGGTCTTTGATGTCTTCAGAAGACAAGGCAGCTTCGGACTGAGCTAAGGATTTTACATGCTCGCAACCTTTCTTCTCCAAAACAGTGGCAATTCCCCTGGCGCCCGAAAAAGCGCAGATGTCACCGCGGCTACTCAGGATTTCCTCGAAGGCCTCTGCTTCGTGGCTGATCCATTCTATTGGACCTTCGTGATTGCCTCTCGAGAAATTCTCTTCACTAGAAAATGCGCCAACGCTGGCGAAGCTGGATTTTATCTTTTTGACGCATTCTATAGATTTAACATAGCATTTCCTCTGGGATGCACGAAGCTCCTTAACACTTAATTCTAAATGATTGACCAACTGATCACTAAGCTCTCGTTTTGTTTCTTCAAGCACACGTTCCTCTTTAGCTCTAGCTAGCTGTTTCTGAAGATCTTTAATCTCACGTTTTTGGGCTTCGGCCTGGACCTTTGAGGCAGCTTCGTCCTTTTTTACTTTGTCTACTAATGTAAGCAGAATTTTATCCTTTTCCAGAGCTTCGTTTCTCAGTTTAATAACTTCTGACCGTAGATTGTTGAACGCAATTTCATAGCTCTCATCTTCGGCGCTCTTTTGTGCTCTTAATGCGTTGCTTAGGATTAAACCCTATATGTAAAAAAAAGTTGCTATAAGAATAAAAGAATGAGTTACGAATTAAAAAATTTTCAAGCGCCCAATTCCCATACCTTTAGGCTATTGTACGCAAGACTGTCCGCGAGATCCTCCTTCGTCATAGCACTTAATCCAGCTTCGAGCTTCGAGAACCCTATACTTCTAGCCATCTCCCGGCAGACAGATAATTCTTTGTTATCAGGGAGGCAGTATAGGAAGTCATCTTCATTTGTCCCATTGAACACTACTGCCCCCTTCGGATATTTTAACTCTCTGGCATAGTGGTTGGCTTCATAAGTCTCTTCTTCAGATAATTTCTTCCCCGAAGCATGTCGCACGATGTAATCGCATATGTTGGAAGGAGCTTCGGGGGCGGCAGTGTCAATTTCTTCAACCAAAGCTGGTTCTGATATTTTTATTTTTTCGGTTTCCAAAGATTGTTCCTTGGTGGGCTCTGAAGGCCCAGCTTCAGCTTCAAGTTGTTGCTTTGAAGCTTCAGTAGACGCTTCAGCAAGTTCAACAGTCTTCTTTGGAGTTGTGCTTGAAGACTTAATTGTCTCCAAGACATCTAGCACGTTCACCATTCTTTTTCTTTTTGGGGTCACCGATGGGCCCTTTTGATTTTTTATTGTTTCAACATTTGCCGAAGGACTTAAGACTTCCAATATTTTTTGTCCTTCAATTCTCGGTTTTCGGCCTTCTCTGCTGAAGGCGCTTCAGTTTTATCTTCTATCTTTGGCACTGGAGTTGGTTCTGAAGTTTCAGTGGCCAAAGAGACTTCACCAATAAACTCAGGCACTGTGGCCGGCTCAATAAAATGCGCCCGGTGGGTGAGCACCTTCATCTTTTTCCTTTGCGGCGCTGGCTCATTAGTGGCACTCGTGGTAGCTTCTGTCGCAGGAGAAGTATTTTTTCTTTTGCGGCCCAATACCGGATAGTGATAGTCAGGGTAGACAAACCCGACTGCGTCAGATACCCGGTTGAGCCTTTTCTTCTTTCGGCCCCCGAAGGCTGCCGATAACGCAGTGTTCTCGGCCTTCGAATATGCCCCAAGCAGTTCGTCACTTAACGTTTCAATGCTTTTTAACCAATCGTCATTAGGTTCAACAAACTTATCCCCGTATTTGAATGTGTATTTCAGTCTGACCAGTCCGCCTTCGTCAGACTCTTTGATGGTCTCCTTCGGCATTTCCCACTTCTCTGTAAGTGGCCACACCCTGAAGGCAATATGCTCTTGGACCAAGTCTCTTGTCCCAATAAAAGAGCAGACTACACCGAAGGCTCTTTGGCACTCTTCGGCTGCTTCATCCATTTCAATCTTCGGCTTTCGGAGGCCGAAGCGTTGCCAAATAGGACGCATAATAATACTTTTAATATCTTCCTGCGCTGTCAAGTCATTCTTTACATAAAACCATTCTGTCATCCAGGCACCGGGCCACCTCTTCCGAAAGGTTGGCACGGGGCAGCTTGACCCGGTGCGGGCACCGAAGCTGTAACAACCAAAGTTGTTGTGATACTGTTCTTTCCCCCAGGGCTTCGTCTCATATAACAACTCATGAATGTTGCAAAAGCTTTTAGCATTTGGTTCCAAACCTTGGCTTCTTACAGCCCAGACAAAGATCCCCATTCTAATGATAGCTTCGGGAGTAATTTGATGAAGGTAGATTTGAAATGTCTTCAGGACTTCGACAACAAAGCTGCTTAGGGGGAATCGAAGCCCAGCCTTGAGAAAGCTTCGGAAGATTACAACTTCATCTTCTTCAGGGGTGGGAGAAGTTTTTTCTCCATCATCAGCCCTCACAATAGATATATCCTGAAAATATCTCCCTCTCATATTGTCAATATGACTCTGCTTAACAGTGGTTTTCCCGAAAACCGTGTGACTTGGCCGCCATGGTCGATCTTCGGATTCTCCCCCACAGCTTTCTGCATCATAACTGTCGCTGTCACCAGTGTCTTCAGACAAACCTTCCAGAATCTCCTTGGTGATTTTTTCCGTATTGGTCTCCGCCATCGCTATAAGGAACCCCAAGTTCTTCTCTTCGTCGAGGCTCAGCTTCATCTCAGCAACGACCTTCTTATCTTCAGACATCTTCGGAAACACCAAAAAACTGTTTTCAAAGCCGAAGCTTCAAAACCAAAATATCAGCAAATCTTAGTGCGCGAGAGCTAAAAATTTAGTGAGCGGAAGCAGAGGGCAAGTGTGCGTACCAAATGAGTTTGCGGTATGATCTTATTTATACGCCCAGGGCGTTGAAAATTGAAAGACCCCGCTTGTCAGTGAATGTTGCTATTCTAGCAAAGGGAAGGTGTTTTTTCGGACCTTCGGCTCAAGGCCTTCGTTCATATCGCAATCTGAATTTATCATTAACAAATTACAAATTAATATTGCGAGGGGCTACTGTTGGGGACCTTCATCCTCCGAAGGTCCTCAAAAACATGATTTGACAATGTTTTCCAAGTGGATTATATGAACAGGTATCTTCGGACTCAGAATTATGAACATGAAGTACGGCCAGGACGAAGCCTGGACCAGACGAAGGGGGATTGAGATGGAGGACGGGCTGATTACCAAGCTCTACGAAGGATGGTGCACAGCCGAAGCTGTGCGCAGGAAAGCTTCGTCGCGATAGCAGAAAGGGGAACCGACTTAAAGATGAAAAGACTGCTTAGGCCTTGACAAATTCCCATAAGTCATTAGCAAATGTGATGGGCATAAATGTAATTTTACGAGGGCTGCGTCCCACGTCTATAAATAGATGAACAGTACTCCCGTACTGTTCACGCTGACTTGGCATTTGCTTTTCGTCATCCTCATACTTTTGCCTTCTTGCAATCCGAAGGTACACTTGTAATCTAAAGTCATTTCTATTTTTATATGATAACAAAGTAGAAATGACGTGATTATAATATTTGGATGTTTATATTGCTTTTCATGTTGCATGTAATATCTTCGTTATGGTTCATTGTGCTTACGAAGATATGTTGTTTGTGACCTTCGTCCGGAACACATTATATCCCGAAGGGATATAATGTCTAAAAAGGACGAAGGGCTTTATCATTTAACATTTTCTGTGTTGCCTTGTTCTTAATCATAGCATTTGAGAACAAGTCACCAACACCCGTCAAGCACACCCTTGAGGAGTGCGCCATGCTTCGGCGCCACTTCCACAGGGTCGGGCCACCCGCGGAGGGTGGCAGGGCTCGCGACGACGATAAGAAGGAAGATCACCAGGCTGGAGAGTTCCCCGAGGTCCGCGACTGCTTCATGATCTATGGTGGGCAAGCGGCGAACGCCTCGGCTCGGCACCGCAAGCAAGAGCGTCGGGAGGTCTGTTCGGTGAAGGTGGCGGCGCCAGTCTACCTAGATTGGTCCGACAAGCCCATCACCTTCGACCAAGCCGACCACCCCGACCACGTGCCGAACCCGGGGAAATACCCGCTCGTTGTCGACCCCGTCATCGGCGACGTCAGGCTCACCAAGGTCCTCATGAACGGAGGCAGCAGCCTCAACATCATCTACGCCGAGACCCTCGGGCTCCTGCGCGTTGATCCGTCCTCGGTCCGGGCAGGCGCTGCGCCTTTCCATGGGATCATTCCCGGGAAGCGCGTCCAGCCCCTCGGACAACTCGATCTTCCCGTCTGCTTCGGAACACCCTCCAACTTCCGAAGGGAGACCCTCACGTTCGAGGTGGTCGGGTTCCGAGGAACCTACCACGCAGTATTGGGGAGGCCATGCTACGCGAAGTTCATGGCCGTCCCCAACTACACCTACCTCAAGCTCAAGATGCCGGGCCCCAACGGGGTCGTCACCTTCGGCCCCACGTACCGACACGCGTTCCAATGCGATGTGGAGTGCGTGGAGGACGCCGAGGCCCTCGCCGAATCTGAGGCCCTCATCACCGACCTGGAGAGCCTCTCTAAGGAGGTGCCAGACGTGAAGCACCACGCCAGCAACTTCGAGCCAGTGGAGACGGTTAAGTCTGTCCCCCTCGACCCCAGCAGCGACGCCTCCAAGCAGATCCGGATCGGCTCCGAGCTCGATCCCAAATAGGAAGCAGTGCTCGTCGACTTTCTCCGCGCGAACGCCGACGTTTTCGCGTGGAGTCCCTCGGACATGCCCGGCATACCGAGGGATGTCGCCGAGCACTCGCTGGATATCCGAGCTGGAGCCCGACCCGTGAAGCAGCCTCTGCGCTGATTCGACGAAGAAAAGCGCAGAGCCATAGGCGAGGAGATCCACAAGCTAATGGCGGCAGGGTTCATCAAAGAGGTATTCCATCCTGAATGGCTTGCCAACCCTGTGCTTGTGAGAAAGAAAGGAGGGAAATAGCGGATGTGTGTAGACTACACTGGTCTAAACAAAGCATGTCCGAAGGTTCCCTACCCTCTGCCTCGCATCGACCAAATCGTGGATTCCACTGTTGGGTGCGAAACCCTGTCTTTCCTCGATGCCTACTCAGGGTATCACCAAATCAGGATGAAAGAGTCCGACCAGCTCGTGACTTCTTTCATCACACCCTTCGGCATGTACTGCTATGTCACCATGCCGTTCGGCTTGAGGAATGCGGGTGCGACGTACCAGCGGTGCATGAACCATGTGTTCGGCGAACACATTGGCCGGACGGTCGAGGCCTACGTCGATGACATCGTAGTCAAGACGAGGAAAGCCTCCGACCTCCTTTCTGACCTTGAAGTGACATTCCGATGTCTCAAGGCGAAAGGCGTGAAGCTTAATCCCGAAAAGTGTGTCTTCGGGGTTCCCCGAGGCATGCTCCTGGGGTTCATCGTCTCCGAGCGGAGCATCGAGGCCAACCCGGAGAAGATCACGGCCATCACCAGCATGGGGCCCATCAAGGACTTGAAAGGCGTACAGAGAGTCACGGGATGCCTTGCGGCTCTGAGCCGCTTCATCTCGCGCCTCGGCGAAAGAGGCCTGCCTCTGTACCGCCTCTTAAGGAAGGCCAAGTGCTTCACTTGAACCCCTGAGGCCAAGGAAGCCCTCGGGAACCTGAAGACGCTCCTCGCGAATGTGCCCATCTTGGTGCCCCCCGCTGCCGGAGAAGCCCTCTTGATCTACGTCGCCGCGACCACCCAGGTGGTTAGCGCCGCGATTGTGGTTGAGAGATGAGAAGAGGAGCATGCATTGCCGAGACCAGCATCAACCCTCCGTCAAGACCGACTACACGCCCGAGCCCGAGAAGGCCTCGGCCGAGCCTGAGGCACCCTCGGGTCAGTTCGAGGTACCCTCGGCTCGGCCCGAGGCACCCTCGGCCCAACCTGAGGCACCCTCGGCTCAGTCCGAGGTACCCTCGGCTCAGCCCGAGGTACCCTCGGCCTAGCTCGAGGTACCCTCGGCTTTGCCTGAGGTACCCTCGGTCCAGCCCGAGGCACCCTCGGTTCGGTCCGAGGTACCCTCGGCCCACGAGGGTGAGGCACTGCGCATCGAGGAGGAGCGAAGCGGGGTCATGCCTAATCGAAACTAGCAGACCCCGTACCTGCAATATCTCCACCGAGGAGAGCTACCCCTCGACCGAGCCAAAGCTCGACGGTTGGCGCGGCGCGCCAAGTCGTTTGTCTTGCTGGGAGATGGGAAGGAGCTCTACCACCGCAGCCGGAAACGCCTTCCGACAAGGTTTCTACTGGCCGACGGCGGTGGCCGACGCCGCTAGAATTGTCCAGACCTGCGAAGGGTGTCAGTTCTACGCAAGGCAGACCCACCCCTTGCAGAAGGCACCCGGGGGCTACACGCACCCCTGGGAAGGGCCGTTCGTCATCGCCAAAGTTATGAAGCCAGGAACGAACAAGCTGGCCGACAGTCAAGGCGAGGTCTACACCAACACTTGGAACATCCAACAGCTACGTTGCTTCTACCCTAAAGATGTTTCCAAGAATTTCGTATACCTCGTTCCCACGCAAAATTTGGTCATCAAGGAAGGGTCAGCCTTGCCTCGACAAAGCCCGACCCTCCCTCGGGGGCTAGAAGGGGGGAACCCCCTCTGCGTCAAAATTTTCAATCAAAAAGGCTTCTGCGTTCCCCCGGCTATGTCGGAAGCAGGACCCCAAGAAGCGAACGTGGGTGCATGTAAGTGGCAAGGCTGACTGAGCCGAGGGACTCCTACGCCTCTGGGTTACGGATACCTCAATCGTCACCCACCACGAAAAATGACTCCTACTTGGGCAAGCCACCCTGCTACTGACGAGCGGGGCCGGACACGCAAAATGAAAGGAAAAGGGGCACGACTTTATGCTACGATAATAAAGTGTTCGGGCCTCAGCGGCCGCAAAAGACACATGTGCATTCAAAGGAAACTGCTCCAACAGAGTTAGGCGTCGCCCGGGGAAGGAGCCGCGCCTTCGGCTTCGTCCCCGCCTTCGGCAAAGTCCACCCCGGCTTCGGACGACGGCGCAGGCGGAAGGATCTCTGCCTCGAAGGTGGTCGCCAGCACTGCGCTCGGGCCCGCGGCGGCCACGTCGAGCCTCTGGACTTCAGCCAGGGCGGCTTCATCTTTGTTAGGAAGGCAATACCCCTCGCTGACCTGCTCCAGATCCACGACGTAGTGGGAAGCAAGCACGGCGAAGGCCCGCCTGACGCCGTGGTGTAGCGCCTCGCGGAGTCTGCCGCGCACGTGATCACCCAAGGCCTGCAGGCGACTTTGAGGGGAGCTTCCTGAGGGGACGTCTCCGAAGCCAAAGACCCGGCAGAAGTCCGAGATGGCCTCGGACATGGCCGCGTGGTCGGCCTCCCTCTGCTCTACCGCCCCGGCAAGCGCCCTGGTGGATTCATCAAGGGCAGACTCGAGCTCGGCGAACAGCCAGAGCGCAAGGCCTCAAACACAAGCGGAGGAAACAAGGTGAAACAAAAACCGAAAACAGCCAAGACATACCTCCGGCTTGGGCACGCTGCTCCGAGGCTGCGGCCTGGGCTACGGCTAGGTCTGCTGCAAGGGCTCCAACCCGGCTTTCGGCCTCGGCAGCCCGGCCCCGAGATTGGTCTCGCTCATCGGCGACCTGGTCGAACTCCGACTGCTGTCGTTGCACCTCTGCGCGTGCCGTTGCCGCCTCTGCGCGTGCCGCTGCCGCCTCTGCTTTCAGATCGGCGCAGAGCAACCGAAGGTCTGCCACCTCGGTGCCCTGCTGGGAGAGGCGCGCAGTAGCCCCGACGAGCGAGGTCCTCAGGGATCACAGCGAGCCCCAGATATCGACCTCGTGGCAGATGAACAATGATTTGGCGGCGCTCAAATCCATCAGATCCTAAGGGAAGGAAGCGGGGCATCACAAAAGACGCCTTGCTCACAAAGAAGGTATGCCTGAAATCATTACCTGGAGGATCTTGGGGACGTCCCTGCAAAAGACCTCCAAGGATGACCGGAGCGACCCCACCGTTGCTTCGACACATTCGCGGAGCTCGTCCCAAGACTGCTCCTCCCGCTCATCGTCAAGAACGAAGAAGGGATCCGAAGCCTCGCGGGTCCGGAACCGGAGCAACTGGCGCCGCCTCTCGGAGCTCCGCCGCGCAGGGACAAGGCTGCCGCTCGGCGGGACGGATCGCGTCTCCACGCCCCCCTCCACCGAGGCACCGAGCGCCGACGCCTCGGCCATCTCAGCATCGGCAACGACAGGTTGCTCCCCGACTGGGACGGCAGTGGCTTCAACAGCAGCTGCCGCCAGCACCGGCAGCATGTCCGGTGGGCCCGAGGCCACGACCGCGCCAGCCACCTCCCCCAGCGCGTCGGCCGCCTCGACAGAAGAGCCGGCCTCGGGAACTCGCTCCACGACGACTGGTGCCGCCTGAGCCCCCCGCTGTGGAGCGCCTTGCGAGAAGGTCAGCTGAACGGCGAGGCCCGGCGTGGCGCCGGCTGCGGAAGCCGACGCCGTCTTAAGGGCTTTCTGGGGAGCCAGATCGGTCAGGCCATAGCTTCGCTTGCTGAGGAGGAAAGAAAAGTCGCGGTCAGGACATACGAATGAGGAGCTAGGACGAAGACGTTCCAAAGTACTTACCCGCTCCAGGCCATGATCAACCGCGCCTGAGGAGAGGTCTCTCGGATCTCGACCCCCGAAGGTACCGCCGAGGTCCGCCTCGCCGCCAGCTTCGGTACCATCCTCGCCTTGGGCACCTTGGACGCCCGGGAGACGGACTGCCCAAGTGCTACCACGGCGACCTGAGGGTCGCCCTCCTACACTGCCGGCGTGGGCGACGGCTCTCGGGGAACAGACGCCTCGGCCTGACTCCCCGGGGTCACCTCAACTTCCCCGACCGAGGGGTCAAGTACCCCCTCGGTCTGCCCCCGCTCTTTGGGCCGGGACCTCGGCGTCCTGAGTCCAGGAACTGACGGCGCCAGCCCGCTTCGGGGCTGGCTTGACGACTCTTGGCCTAGCCTCAAACCCGGGCTGAGGCCGAGGCGGGCAGCCATGTCGTCATCCTCGTCCTCGTCTTCATCATCGTCGTCGTCGTCAGGCGTTTCCGGCGACGGCTCCCTCGGGAGTCCATCCCTCTCCTGCCGACGACGGGGCTTTTCCAAGGCATCTCGGGCCCGCGTCCGCTCGCGGGCCCGAGCCTTCTCTGCGTCTTTCTTCTTCTTCTTCTCCTCCGCGGCAACCCACCGCGCTGCTCGGTCCACCGCGTCCTCCGGGACCCGTGGCCGGGAAGGCTTGTGCCACCCTACCTCCTGGAGACAGATGAAAAGTCTCGACCGTAAGGACCAAGGGCAATCCGACGCAGGGAGAAAGAAGGAACGGACACTCACCAGGGTCACACACCCGTGGTCGGGGCGCATCAAGGGCTGAGAGAAGGCGCTGGCGTCCGGTTTTCCCAACGCGACGGCCACCCGCCCGTGGAGAACGTCGATGGGAAGGGGATCCGAGGACATCCGCGAGCCCTCCAAGTCAGCCTCCGGCGTCATCTCCCAAAGCGGCAACCGCCGCTCCGCCAAGGGAAGCACCCTCCGGCGGTGAATGGCGGCAATCACTCCCGCGGCGGTGAGCCCTCCTTTCCGCAACGCCTCCAGGGCCTTGAGAAGGGGCTCGAGGTTCTTCTGTCTTTCGTGCGGGGTCCCGTAGCACCAAGCATCGGCGGCAACGGTGACCACTCGCTGAGAAAATGGCGGGAGCATCTCGCCATCATTCTAGAGGTAGAACCACCGGCGCTGCCACCCTTTATTCGAGGACGCAAGGATGGCGGGAATATACTGCGACGCCCGCGACTGCCTCAGCTGGAGGATGCAGCCGCCGGCCCGCACTGCCGCGTAGACCCTTCTCTCCCCCGTTGGCGAAGCAAAAAGCTCCGCGGAAAAGAAATGAGTCCACAAGTCCCAGTGGGGGCGATCCCCATGTATCCTTCGCACACCGCTACGAAGATGGCGGCTTGCGAGATGGAGTTGGGGCTGCGGTTGTGCAACTCCACCCCATAGTTGTGCAGGATCGCTCGCATGAAGCGGCTTGCCGGCACACCGAATCCCCGCTCGTGGAAGGAGACGAAGCTCACGACGTACCCCGGCGGCGGGGGCGGAGCGGCTCCGCTCACGGGGGGAATCCACTCCGGCTGCCTCTCATCAGAGAGAGGGCGAAGTAAACCCTCAGCAACAAGATCCTCCAGGTCATCCGCTGTGACTGTGGAGAAAGGCCATGGGTCGCGTGGCGAGATGATGGTCACCCGGTCGGCCATCACCGAGCAAAAGAGGTGGCGGCGGAAAGGACTGGGTGGGTTGTTTCCTTTTCTCCGGTTAAACCTCTCAGGTTGCGAAAACCTAAGGAGGAGGCGAGAAGCGGAGCAAAGAACCGTCGCCAGACCCTCCCCCGAGTATATAAAGACCAAGGCGAGACCCGTTCAACGTTTTCGCTCGGACCCACCGCGAGATTCAAAAACTCAAAGCGAAATGGCCGTTCCTCGAACGGCTCGCGCACGCGCAACGGCCGCCCCACGAACCGCTCGCCCCGTCGCATTAACTCCGCGGCGGGACAGGCGGCGCCTCTGGCAGGGGAAGCGAGCGACATTTCGCCTTCGCCATAATGACCGCGTCAAAAAAGGTACGCCACGTCTTTCGATTTTGTATCCTTTTCCTTTCCCTCTTTCTCTCTCTTACAACAGGGACCGGGAAAGGGGGATACCCCGAAAAGGATCCTTCTCCGTGAAGGAAACAGGCTCCGAGCCTCCCTACTGATCAGAGGTTCGAAGGCTGGCCCCTCGGAGGGGTTCAACAGCCGCCTCAGAGCGCGTGGGCTCCACACCCACTACTGGTCAGAGTTTCGAAGGCCGGCCCCTCGGAAGGGTTCAACGGCCGCCTTAGGCCACTCAGCTCCGCGCCCACTACTGATCAGGGGTTCGTAGGCTGGCCCTCGAAGGGTTCACAGCCGCCTCAGACACAGAGCGAGGGATGACCATGGGTACGTTCGATACATAACCAAGGCTCAGGCTACGCTCCTGAGGTACCCTAGGACATTTCCGAGACCAGCGGGAACGATCTTGTAACAGAATCCCATCAGAGGGAGGCATCAAGCCCGTGGACCCCGTCGACAGGGGACCCGGTCCGGCAGATCACCCGCAGGTACTTTTGGGCGCGCCTCTGGGCCTCTAGCCGACCCCTAACAAATGGGGCACGGGCGTCCACTCGGATTACCCGCCAGCAGCTCACCGGAGACACCATGTTCGGCGCCCTCCGAGGGCAACATGGCGCTTCCCCCCCTCCTCCTTGCGGAAAGGCGACGCAGGGGCGTATGTAAAAAAGTCGAGTCTGTCCTTGACCGTCCTCTCGCCCTGTGCAGAGGCTCGGGGGCTGCTCTCGCAAACCTGGCTCCAGCCAAACCGTTGACTGCGTCAACATACCAGCCCGAGAACTTGGGACCCGACCGTGCACCCGGGCTACGGCCAGCTCGCATGAGGGAACAACCATACCAGCCGAAGCATTGCGCGAGGCATTAAGACCTCGGAGGAGTCAAACCACTCCTCCGAGGCCTCGGGGGCTACACCCGGCGGGTGCGCTCGCGCGCACCCACCGGATCAAAACGCAACCGAGAAAGGCTGGTCCCCTTGCAAAAAAGTGCGACGAAAGCCTCCAAGCGAGTATTAACACTCCCTTCGAGGCTCGGGGGCCACTATCGGGGACCATAATTAGGGGTACCCTCAAGGCTCCTAATTCTCAGCTGGTAACCCCCATCAGCACAAAGCTGCAAAGGCCTGATGGGTGCGACTAAGTCAAGGATCAGTCCATTCGAGGGACTCGATCACGCCTCGCCCGAGCCCAGCCTCGGGCAAGGGCAGCCGACCCCGGAGGATCTACGTCTCGCCCGAGGCCCCCCTCCAGCGACGAACATACTTCCGGCTCGCCCAAGGCCCAGTCTTCGCCAAGAAGCAACCCTGGCCAAATCGCCACACCAACCGACCAAATCACAGGGGCATTTAATGCAAAGGTGGGCTGACACCTTTATCCTGACACACGTCCTCCAGTCGACAGAGCCGAAGTGACCGCAGTCACTTCGCCGCTCCACTAACCAGCCTGACAGAAGGACAGCGCCGCCTGCGCCACTCCGACTGCTGTGCCACTCGACAGAGTGAGGCTGACAGGCAGCCAGGCCCGGCCTCAGGCACCATAGGAAACTCCGCTCCGCCCGACCCAGGGCTCGGACTCGGGCTCAGCCCCGGAAGACGGCGAACTCCGCTCCGCCCGACTCAGAGCTCGGACTCAGGCTCAGCCCTGGAAGACGACGAACTCCGCTCCGCCCAACCCAGGGCTCGGACTCGGGCTCAGCCCCGGAAGACGGCGAACTCCGCTCCGCCCGACCCAGGGCTCGGACTCGGGCTCAGCCACGGAAGATGGCGAACTCCGCTCCGCCTGACCCAGGGCTCGGACTCGGGCTCAGCCCCGGAAGACGGCGAACTCCACTCCGCCCGACCCAAGGCTCGGACTCGGGCTCAGCCTCGGAAGACGGCGAACTCTGCTCCGCCCGACCTAGGGCTCGGACTCGGGCTCAGCACCGGAAGACGACGAACTCCGTTTCGCCCGACCCCAGGGCTCGGACTCAGCTCTGGCCTCAGCCGACGGTCTCCGCCTCGCCCGACCCAAAGGCTCGGACTCGACCTCGGCCTCGGAAGACAGACTCAACCTCGACCTCGGAGGAGCCTCCACATCGCCCAACCTAGGGCACGGACTGACCACGTCAACAGGAGGCGCCATCATTACCCTACCCCAAGCTGACTCAGGCTACGGGGAACAAGACCGGTGTCCCATCTGGCTCGCTCCGCCAGACAAGTAATGATGGCGCCCCGCACGCTCTATGACGACGGCGGCTCTCAGCCCCCTTACGGAAGCAAGAGGACGTCAGCAAGGACTCGGCAGCCCCGACAGCTGTCCTTCCGCTAGGCTCCAGCGCTCCTCCGACGGCCACGACACCACACGAACCGGGTGCCAAAACCTCTCCGGCTGCCACGATGGCATGTACTTAGGGCGCTAGCTCTCCTCCGCTAGACACGTTAGCACTCTGCTACACCCCCATTGTACACCTGGATCCTCTCCTTGCGCCTATAAAAGGAAGGACCAGGGCCCTCTTACAGAAGGTTGGCTGCGCGGGGAAGAGGACGGGACAGGCGCTCGCGTGAGGCCGCTCGCTCCCCCTCCCGCGTGGGCGCTTGTAACCCCCTACTGCAAGCGCACCCGACCTGGGCGCGGGACAAACACGAAGGCCGCGGGATTTCCACCTCTCACGCCCGTCTCCTTCCCCCCTTCGCACTCCGTCTCGCGCCGACCCATCTGGGCTGGGGCACGCAGCGACATTTCACTCGTCGGTCCAGGGACCCCCCGGTCTCGAAACGCCGACAGATGGTACCTGTACACCAAATTCAACAACATCCCATATGCTTTTGTGGAGTGAGGTTAGGTGATATCTCATCATATCACTCCACCTAGAATAATCTTCACCGTCAAACGTCGGTGGTTTGCCTAATGGGACAGAAAGTAATGGAGTATTCTTAGGAATGCGAGGATAGCGTAAGGGAATCTTACTAAACTTCTTGCGCTCATGGCGCTTAGAAGTTATGGACGGCGCGTCGGATCCAGACGTGGATGGTGACGAAGAGTCGGTCTCGTAGTAGACCACCTTCCTCATCTTCTTCTTCTTGTCATCGCTCCGACCCGACTTGTTCTGTGAAGGGGATCCCTTCACTTTGTTGGCGGACTCCTCGGATGGAGCCTTCCCGTGGCTTGTAGTGGACTTCTCACCGCCGATCCCCATCTTCTTGGCGTGATCTCCCGACATCACTTCGAGCGGTTAAGCTCTAATGAAGTACCGGCTCCGATACCAATTGAAAGTCGCCTAGAGGGGGGTGAATAGGGCGAATCTGAAATTTATAAACTTAAGCACAACTAAAAGCTGGGTTAGCGTTAGAAATGTAAACGAGTCCGAGAGAGAGGGCGCAAAACAAATCATGAGCAAATAAAGAGCGAGACACGATGATTTGTTTTACCGAGGTTCGGTTCTTGCAAACCTACTCCCCGTTGAGGTGGTCACAAAGACCGGGTCTCTTTCTACCCTTTCCCTCTCTCAAACGGTCACTTAGACCGAGTGAGCTTCTCTTCTCAATCAAACGGAACACAAAGTTCCCGCAAGGACCACCACACAATTGGTGTCTCTTGCCTTGGTTACAATTGAGATTGATCACAAGAAGAATGAGAAAGAAAAGAAGCAATCCAAGCGCAAGAGCTCAAATAAACACAAATATCGCTCTCTCTAGTCACTATTTGATTTGGAGTGATTCCGGACTTGGGAGAGGATTTGATCTCTTTGGGTGTGTCTAGAATTGAATGCTATAGCTCTTGTAATGTGTTGAAGGTGGAAAACTTGGATGCCATTGAATGTGGGGTGGTTGGGGTATTTATAGCCCCAACCACCAAAATATGGCCGTTGGAAGGCTGCTGTCGCATGGCGCACCGGACACTGTCCGGTGCGCCAGCCACGTCAGCAGGCCGTTAGGGTTCGACCGTTGGAGCTCTGACAGGTGGGGCCTCTGGGTTGTTCGGTGGTGCACTGGACAGGTCCTGTAGACTGTCCGATGCGCCAACTGCGCGTACTCTGACCTCTGCGCGCGCAGGCGCGCATTAAATGTGTTGCAGTCGACCGTTGCGCGTGAAGTAGCCGTTGCTCCGCTGGCACACCGGAAAGTCCGGTGTGGCACCGGACACTGTCCGGTGCTTCACCAGATAGTCCGGTGAATTATAGCGGAGCGCCCTCTGATTTTCCCGAAGGTAGCGAGTTCAGAGACGAGTGCCCTGGTGCACCGGACACTGTCCGGTGGTGCACCGGACAGTCCGGTGGTGCACCGGACAGTCCGGTGCGCCAGACCAGGGTGCCTTTGGGCTGTCTTTTGCTCTCTTTGTTTGAACCCTTTCTTGCTCTTTTTATTGGCTTATTGTGAACCTTTGGCACCTGTAAAACTTATAGACTAGAGCAAACTAGTTAGTTTAATTTATTTGTGTTGGGCAATTCAACCACCAAAATCAATTAGGAAAAAGGTGTAAGCCTAATTCCCTTTCAAGTTGTTATACTTACAATTGTTGTGGCTTTATATAACATCAAAGCAACAAGAGAATTAGTGTTGGTGGTACTACCAAATGCATGCAGCATATCCCCTGTGCTTCTGTGTTTAACTGTTTATTCATTTGTTGTGTGTCAAACATTTTGGTTCCCTCTCAAGATATATTCTCTCTTTGTCAAGCACTGGCATCCCTGGAAGTTCTTAATTTAACAAAATAATACCATGGAGAATGATGTTGTAGAAACTCCAACGCTCGAGATCGTGTGCTTCCTGCCGCGTCGTGCGCCTCCGACATGCCAATAGGCGCCGCCGTGCTGTCGACGACTTTGGCGGATCCCTATGGGTAGCGGATTCTAGAAGGGTGAACGGTGTGGGTGGTTGGGGTGTGGCTGAAGAAGATTGGCTCCTATATAGACATCATATATTATATATGTAGACTTAGTCTTTTATCATAGTGACAGATAAGCATACATACATATATGTGCTAACTTGAACTGGCTGAAGAAGATTGGCGCCTATATATTCCAAGGTGTGCTTACAATTTCATAGCTACCCATGAACGATATAAGTGGACAGCGCCAACAAGTATGTGATACTATTGGAGATAGTGCAGGTCCTCATTGACCTCAAGCTCATAGTCAAGAAGGCATACACATCCTCAGACAGAGGATGGTTCATGGACAGTAGCAAAATGTTGGTTTATTTCCTTTCCTTTTCGTCAAAATGGCGCGACAATTTCTAAGCTATTAGGTTTCTGCTGGCAGTCTTCACTGTGATGAACCAAAGTGGGCACGAGATAATGGACGAATCAGTGCTACAAAGAATAAAGGGCTACATTCACTATGATATGGATCATGGATGAAGACGGAGAATAACAGTGTGTCATTCTAAACTGGCTGATCAGCTGAAAAGATCCAGTGGATAATCATTAACGATTATATGGTAATTAATTAGCAATTCAACTTGTCTGCATTTATTTTTTTCCAACGAAACTAACCACACTTTGGATTAGCTTGATCAAACAAGAGGTACTGTCATATCCAGCCAGGTTGTTTCTAATTTAACAGAGGGAGGGAACCAACAAAGGCACTCCATGGGGGAATTGTTGTGCTACATTCACTAGGTATATGTTGGACTTTGGATTAGCTTGATCAAACGAGAGGTAATGTCATATCCAGCCAGGTTGTTTCTAATTTAACAGGCTACCCTGAATACTTATTTTTGTTGCATTTTTAATGACCTTACTGCTAGATGTTGGACTTGGGTCCTAATACAGATCAACAGTAACTATAGTAGTAGTAGATGGACAACCATTGATTTGATTACTCTATCTGTCTGCCTCCATTGATTCAAAAAAGAAAAAAAATCATGTTGATTGCTTGATGTTGTCCTATTCTCCCAGGTTTCATTAAACAACATGTTTATAATTGTAAATCCATGGGTGTACACTTATTGGGGGAATATGTAGTGAATAACCATATTTCAGTGTGAAGATGCTAACTCTAAAATAGGGGCCATCAGTTTGGACTTGAAAGCATTATATTAAGGTGAACAAAAGGAACAAATATGTTCATAAGTTCTGTTAGTAAACCCTCGCAAGGGGCGGTCGTACTTGCATACCATGCAGTTTTCTATGGGATCTTAATGTTTGTCTATTTATATCTCTGGTCTTACTATTCTTGCAGGTAGCATGCAACATTATCGGTTTTGACAAGATTCCAGGTGAGCCACCTGAGCAATAAGGGATGCCCAGTGACTTGATTAATGAACATTTGTTGATTTTGATATGCCATGTTAGTTTTATAACTGGAATTCAATAGTTTTTTATTTAGTGGCACCAGATTTGGGGGGATCACATTTCTAGAGCTATTTGTTAATATGGTATTTTTCATTCTATTAAGATGCATGCAGAAGGCATTGATGCTATGGGTTGTGTTGCTCATCTCAACTATGGTAAGTGCTTTGTTCCCCCTCCTTGTGTTTCAATATTATTGTGCAAGATGTTATTGTAAAATACAATCAATCTTGTTGTGAACCATTCGTATCCATAGAAATCAATCTTGTTGTGCAAGAGGCATCTCTGTGATGTCACATCCTTTTTCACCTTGGATTAGCTTTAGTTCCTTGCATTACTAGGACTAATGATTAGCTCTCAAAAAACTAGGACCATAGTGTTTCAAGGTAGGCTAAGTGAATAGTTTGGAATGACGGTTCCTATACCAGCTATAGTTGCAATGTTGTGCCATCCTCATTAATATCGCTTCTTTGTTTCAGATATACTGAAACTCTTCATAATTTCTGTGCAGGACCTTCGGCGAAAATTTCCAGATACACGTACTATTTTCATATGGCATAACACAGTGGCATTCGGTCTTATGAGAGACCTTACCAAAGAATTAGCGCTTGGAGGAGGAAGAATGACCTAGAATTGAAGATGGATGAGTTGATGTGAAAAATGAGGGGAAGAATGACCTAGAACTGAAGATGGAGGAGCTCAGGTGAAAAATGAACTTGTTCATTGTGTGTTTTCAGACCCTTTTTTGGAATTGTATTAAAATATACTGTAATGAATTGGTGTAAGAATGTGTTGGAAGTAGCAAAGAACCTGATGCCTTATGCAATGAGAATGTGAAATGGAAATAGGCTTACACCTTTTCCTAAATGATTTTGGTGGTTGAATTGCCCAACACAAATATTTGGACTAACTAGTTTTCTCTAGATTATAAATTCTACAGGTGCCAAAGGTTCATAACAAACCAATAAAAAGTCCAAGAAAGGGTTTAAATAAAGAGAGCAAAAGACAACCGAAGGCTGCCCTGGTCTGGCGCACCGGACTGTCTGGTGCACCACCGGACAGTGTCCGGTGCACCAGGGAGAATCACTCCAAACTTGCCACCTTCGGGTTTCTGGAATTGCCCTCCGCTATAATTCACCGGACTGTCCGGTGTAGCACCGGACTGTCCGGTGTGCCAAGCGGAGTAACGGCTACAGCGCCAACGGTCGACTGCAAAAGTGAACAGTGAACAGTGAACAGTGCCGACTGCGCACGCAGAGTCAGAGCAGGCGCCAGATGGCGCACTGGACAGTGAACAGTGACTGTCTGGTGGCCCACATGTCAGAAGCTCCAACGGTCGAACCCTAACGGTTGGGTGACATGGCTGCCGCACCGGACAGTGTCCGATGCGCCCTTCGATAGCAGCCTTCCCCAACGGCCACTTTGGTGGTTGGGGCTATAAATACCCCCAACCACCAACACTTCAAGGCATCCAAGTTTTTAGCCAACACATTCAATACAAGAGCTAGTGCATTCAATACAAGACACAAATAGAGTGAATCAAAATCTCTCCTAGTCCCAATTCCACTCAAAGCATTAGTGACTAGAAGAGAGAGTTTTGTTGTGTTCTTTTGAGCTCTTGCGCTTGGATCGCTTTTCTTCTTCCTCCTTTCTTGTTGCTAAGATCATTGTAATCAAAGCAAGAGACACCAAGTTGTGGTGGTCCTTGTAGTGGACTAAGTGTCCCATTTGATTGAAGAGAAAAGCTCACTCGGTCTAAGTGACCGTTTGAGAGAGGGAAAGGGTTGAAAGAGACCCGATCTTTGTGACCACCTCAACGGGGAGTAGGTTTGCAAGAACCGAACCTCGGTAAAACAAATCACCGTGTCATCTGATCTTATTTGCTTATGATTTGTTTTCGCCCTCTCTTTCGGACTCGATTATATTTCTAACGTTAACCCCGACTTGTAGTTGTGCTTAAAGTTTATAAATTTCAGATTTGCCTATTCACCCCCCTCTAGGCGGCTTTCAATTGGTATCAGAGCCCGGTACTTCATTAGAGCCTAACCGCTCGAAGTTATGTCGGGAGCTCACACCAAGAAGGAGATGGTGACCGGCGAGAAACCCGCCACAAGCCACGGAAAAGCTCCATCGGGAGAGTCCGGCAACAAGAAGAGGGAAGAATCACCTCCCTGCATCAAGTCGCACTGAAGTGGCGATAAGAAGAAGAAAATGAAGAAAGTGGTCTACTACGAGACCGATTCTTCGTCGCCTTCCACCTCCGGCTTCGACACGCCGTCCGTCACTTCTAAGCGCCATGAGCGCAAGAAGTTTAGTAAGATCCCCTTACGCTGCCCTCGTATTTCCAAACGCACTCCTTTACTTTTTGTCCCACTAGGCAAACCACCGATTTTTGACTGTGAAGATTATTGTATGTGGAGTGATAAAATGAGGCACCATCTAACCTCACTCCACGCTAGTATTTGGGACATTGTTGAGTTTGGAGCGCAGGAACCATTCGTGAGGGATGAAGGCTATGACTCAGACGAGGTAGCCCAAATCCGACACTTCAACTCCCAAGCCACTACTATACTCCTCGCCTCTCTAAGTCGAGAGGAGTATAATAAGGTGCAAGGGTTGAAGAGTGCCAAAGAGATTTGGGACGTGCTAAAGACCGCACATGAAGGAGATGAGGTGACCAAGATCACCAAGAGGGAAACGATCGAGGGGGAGCTCGGTCGCTTCATGCTTCATCAAGGGGAGGAGCCACAAGCAATATACAACCGGCTCAAGACCTTGGTGAACCAAGTGCGCAACCTCGGGAGCACCAAATGGGATGACCATGAAATGGTCAAGGTAATTCTTAGATCACTCGTTTTCCTTAACCGTACTCAAGTTCAATTAATTCGTGGTGATCCAAGATATAAACTAATGTCTCCCGAGGAAGTGATAGGAAAGTTTGTGAGTTTTGAATTGATGATCAAAGGCTCCAAACAAATCATCGAGCGAGGCACCACCTCCACACCTGAGGTGCAACCCGTTGCCTTCAAAGCAATGGAGGAGAAGAAAGAAGAGTCTACGTCAAGTAGGCTCCCCATCGACGCCTCCAAGCTCGACAATGAGGAGATGGCTTTAATCATCAAAAGCTTTCGCCAAATCCTCAAGCAAAGGAGGGGGAAAGACTACAAGCCCCGCTCCAAGAAAGTTTGCTACAAATGTGGTAAGCCCGGTCATTTCATTGCTAAATGCCCATTATCAAGTGATAGTGACAGGGGTGACGACAAGAAGGGAAAAAGGAAGGAGAAGAAGAAGTATTACAAGAAGAAGGGTGGCGATGCCCATGTTTGTCGGGAATGGGACTCCGATGAGAGCTCCACCGACTCCTCCTCCGACGAGGACGCCACAAACATCGCCGTCAACAAGGGTCTTCTCTTCCCCAACGTCGGCCACAAGTGCCTCATGGCAAGGGACGGCAAAAAGAAGGTAAAATCTAGAGCCTCCACTAAATATGCAACATCTAGTGTGAGGAGAACTCTAGTGATGATGAGGATAATTTGCTTACTCTTTTTGCCAACCTCAACATGCAACAAAAGGAAAAATTAAATGAACTAATAGGAGCTATTCATGAGAAGGATGAACTCTTGGATAGCCAAGAGGACTTCCTAATTAAAGAAAATAAGAAGCATGTTAAGGTTAAAAATGCTTATGCTCAGGAAGTAGAAAAATGTGAAAAATTAACTAGTGAGCTAAGCACTTGCCATGATGTTACCTCAAACCTTAGAAATGAAAATGCCAAATTAATTGCTAAGGTTGAGAAGTTAGATGTTTGTGATGATTCAATTGTTAATCTTAGAAATGATAATGCTAGTTTGATTACTAAGATTGACAAATTGAATGCATCTCTCTCTAGCCTTAAAATTGAGAATGAAAAATTAATTGCTAAGGCTAAAGATTTAAATGTTTGCAAACCCTCTACATCTACCGTTGAGCATGTTACTATTTGCACTAGATGTAGAGATATTAATGTTGATGCCATTCATGATCACCTAGCTCTAATTAAACAACAAAATGATCACATATCTCAACTTAGTGCTAAGATTAATGAGCATGACTTAGAAAATGAAAAATTTAAATTTGCTAGAAGCATGCTCTATAGTGGGAGACGCCCAGGCATTAAGGATGGCATTGGCTTCCAACAGGGAAACAATGTCAAGCTTAGTGCCCCTAAGAAATTGTCTAACTTTGTTAAGGGCAAAGCTTCCATGGTTCAGGATAACGAGGGTTACATTTTATACCCTGTCGATTATCCCGAACACAAAATTAGGAGAATTCATTCTAGGAAGTCTCACTCTGGCTCTCATCATGCTTTTATGTATAAGAGTGAGGCATCTAGTTCTAGGCAATCCACTCATGCTAAATTGCCTAAAAAGAAATCTCCTATTGCATCAAATGAGCCTAATATTTCATTTAAGACTTTTGATGCTTCATATGTTTTAACTAACAAATCAAACAAAGTAGGTGCCAAATATGTTGGGGGGCAAACATAAGGGATCAAAAACTTGTGTTTGGGTACCCAAGGTGCTTGTTTCTAATGTCAAAGGACCCAAGACCGTTTGGGTACCTATGAACAAGGCCTAAATTTGTTTTGTAGGTTTATGCATCTGGGGGCTCAAGTTGGATAATTGATAGCGGGTGCACAAACCACATGACTGGGGAGAAGAGGATGTTCTCCTCCTATGAGAAAAACCATGATCCCCAAAGAGCTATCACATTCGGGGATGGAAATCAAGGTTTGGTCAAAGGACTTGGTAAAATTGCTATATCACCTGACCATTCTATTTCCAATGTTTTTCTTGTAGATTCTTTAGATTATAACTTGCTTTCTATTTCTCAATTATGCAAAATGGGTTACAACTGTCTTTTTACGGATATAGGTGTTACTGTCTTTAAAAGAAGTGATGATTCAGTAGCATTTAAGGGAGTACTCGAAGGTCAGCTATACTTAGTTGATTTTAATAGAGCTGAACTCGATACTTGCTTAATTGCTAAGACTAACATGGGTTGGCTCTGGCATCACCGACTAGCCCATGTTGGATGAAGAATCATCATAAGCTTCTAAAGGGAGAGCACATTTTGGGACGAACAAATGTTCATTTTGAGAAACATAGGGTTTGTAGCGCATGTCAAGCAGGGAAGCAAGTAGGTGTTCATCATCCACACAAGAACATCATGACGACCGACAGGCCGCTTGAGCTACTCCACATGGATCTATTCGGCCCGATCGCTTATATAAGCATCGATGGGAGTAAGTATTGTCTTGTTATTGTGGATGATTATTCTCGCTTTACTTGGGTGTTCTTTTTGCAGGAAAAATCTCAAACCCAAGAGACCTTAAAGGGATTCTTGATACGGGCTCAAAATGAGTTCGGATTGAGAATCAAAAAGATTAGAAGCGACAACGAGACGAAGCTCAAGAACTCACAAAAAAAGGCTTCCTTGAGGATGAGAGCATCAAGCATGAGTTCTCTTCTCCCTACACGCCACAACAAAATGGTGTAGTGGAGAGGAAGAATAGAACTCTACTTGACATGGCGAGGACCATGATTGATGAGTACAAGACTTCGGACCGATTTTGGGCGAAAGCAATCAACACCGCTTGCTACGCCATCAACCGTCTCTACCTTCACCGAATCCTCAAGAAGACATCATATGAACTCCTAACCGGTAAAAATCCCAATGTTTCATATTTTAGAGTCTTTGGTAGCAAATGCTTTATTCTTGTTAAAAGAGGTAGAAAATCTTAATTTGCTCCTAAGGCTGTCGAAGGCTTTTTACTTGGTTATGATTCAAACACAAGGGCATATAGAGTCTTTAACAAGTCCACTGGACTAGTTGAAGTTTCTTGTAACATTGTGTTTGATGAGACTAACGGCTCTCAAGTAGAGCAAGTTGATCTTGATGAGCTAGATGATGAAGAGGCTTCGTGCATCGCGCTAAGGAACATGTCCATTGGGGATGTGTGTCCTAAGGAATCTGAAGAGCCTCCACATGCACAAGATCAACCATCATCTTCAAATCAAGCATCTCCACCAACTCAAGATGAGGATCAAGCTCAGGATGATGAAAATGAGGATCAAGAAGAGCCACCTCAAGAGGAGGACAATGATCAAGGGGGAGATGCCAATGATTAAGTCAAGGAAGATGATGAGGGTCCAAGACCGCCTCACCCAAGAGTCCACCAAACAATACAACGAGATCACCACGTGAACACTATCCTCGGCGATATTCAAAAGGGGGTAACCACTCGATCTCGTGTTGCTCATTTTTGTGAACATTACTCCTTTGTGTCTTCTATTGAGCCATACAGGGTGGAATACGCATTAAGGGATTCAGACTGGGTGTTGTCTATGCAAGAGGAACTCAACAACTTCACGAGGAATGAGGTATGGCATTTAGTTCCACGTCCTAACCAAAATGTTGTAGGTACCAAGTGGGTCTTCCGCAACAAACAAGATGAGCATGGTGTGGTGACAAGAAACAAAGCCCAACTTGTAGCCAAGGGATATTCACAAGTCGAAGGTTTGGATTTCGGTGAAACCTATGCACCCGTAGCTAGGCTTGAGTCAATTCGCATATTACTTGCCTATGCTACTTACCAAGGCTTTAAGCTTTACCAAATGGATGTGAAAAGTGCCTTCCTCAATGGACCAATCAAGGAGGAGGTCTATGTTGAGCAACCTCCCGGTTTTGAAGATAGTGAGTACCCTAACCATGTTTATAAACTCTCTAAGGCGCTTTATAGGCTCAAGCAAGCCCCAAGGGCATGGTATGAATGCCTAAGAGATTTTCTTATCGCTAATGGCTTCAAAGTCGAAAAAGCTGATCCTACTCTCTTTACTAAAACCATTGCAAATGATTTGTTTGTATGCCAAATTTATGTTGATGATATCATATTTGGGTCTACTAACAAATCTACTTGTGAAGAGTTTAGTAGGATAATGGTTCAAAAATTTGAGATGTCTATGATGGGGGAATTGAAGTATTTTCTAGGATTTCAAGTCAAGAACTCCAAGTGGGCACCTTCATCAGCCAAACAAAGTATATTCAAGACATACTCACCAAGTTTGGAATGAAGGATGCCAAGCCCATCAAGACACCCATGGGAACCAATGGGCATCTCGACCTCGACACGGGAGGTAAATCCGTCGATCAAAAGGTATACCGGTCGATGATTTATGTGCATCTCGACCGGATATTATGCTTTCCGTATGCATGTGTGCAAGATTCCAAGCCGATCCTAAGGAAGTTCACCTTAGGGCCGTAAAATGAATCTTGAGATATTTAGTTCATACTCCTAAGTTTGGCCTTTGGTACCCCAAGGGATCCACTTTTGATTTAATTGGATATTCAGATACTGATTGGGCAGGGTGTAAGATTGATAGAAAGAGCACATCAGGGACTTGTCAGTTCTTGGGAAGATCCCTGGTGTCTTGGGCTTCAAAGAAACAAAATTCAGTGGCTCTTTCTACCGCCGAAGCCGAGTACATTGCCGCAGGACATTGTTGCGCGCAATTGCTTTGGATGAGGCAAACCCTTAGGGACTATGGCTACAAATTAACCAAAGTCCCTCTCCTATGTGATAATGAGAGTGCAATCCGCATGGCGGATAATCCCGTTGAGCACAGCTGCACTAAGCACATAGCCATTCGGTATCACTTTTTGAGGGATCACCAACAAAGGGGGATATCGAGATTGCATATGTTAGCACCAAAGAACAATTAGCTGATATCTTTACCAAGCCATTAGATGAGAAAACATTTACCAAACTTAGGCATGAGCTAAACATTCTTGATTCTAGGAATTTTGATTAACATTTTGCACACATAGCTCATTTATGTATCTTTGATCATATCTCCTTCATTTGCTATGACTAATGTGGTTTTCAAGTGTATTTCATGCCAAGTCATAGATTGAAAGGGAAATGGAGTCATCGGCGAAAACAAGGCTTCCACTCCACTCCATCGAATTATTCATCCTTCGCCGTCACTCCGCATCGCTCTTCACTTTGGTATAATCCTTCACTCATGTATTCTGTGCCAAAGGGGAGAGAAAGTAACCAAGGGCTTATATTTCACTCACAAGTATCCGTTTTTGGCGATTCATGCCAAAGGGGGAGAAAGTATTAGCCCAAAGCAAAATGACCGCACCACCACCAATTTCAAAAATGTAGCCTTTCAATTTGTATTAAAAGAAGTTCTTTAATTGGTATCTTATTTTTGATATAATTTCAAATTGGTTTGACCCCTTTCAAAATTAATATCTAAAACCCTCTTGAACACTAAGAGGAGAATTTCATTGAGGGGGAGTCTTGTTTAGTCAAAGGAAAAGCATTTGAAACAGGGGAGAAAATTTCAAATCTCGAAAATGCTTCTCGAAATCTTATTCATTTACCTTTGACTATTTGCAAAAAGACTTTGAAAAAGAATTTCCGAAACATTTGCAAAAACAAAACATGTGGTGCAAGCGTGGTCCAAAATGTTAAATTTGAAGAAAACATCCATGCATATCTTATGAAATGTATATTGGTTTAAATTCCAAGCGACTTTTGCACTTGCCTTATGCAAACTAGTTCAATTCTGCACTTATATATTTGCTTTGGTTTGTGTTGGCATCAATCACCAAAAATGGGGAGATTGAAAGGGAAATAGGCTTACACCTTTTCCTAAATGATTTTGGTGGTTGAATTGCCCAACACAAATATTTGGACTAACTAGTTTGCTCTAGATTATAAGTTCTACATGTGCCAAAGGTTTATAACAAACCAATAAAAAGTCCAAGAAAGGGTTTAAATAAAGAGAGCAAAAGACAAGCGAAGGCTGCCCTGGTCTGGCGCACCGGACTATCCGGTGTGCCACCGGACAGTGTCCGGTGCACCAGGGAGAATCACTCCGAACTTGCCACCTTCGGGTTTCTAGAATTGCCCTCCGCTATAATTCACCGGACTGTCTGGTGTAGCACCGGACTATCTGGTGTGCCAAGTGGAGTAACGGCTACAGCGCCAACGGTCGACTGCAAAAGTGAACAGTGCCGACTGCGCGCGCAGATTCAGAGCAGGCGCCAGATGGCGCACTCGACAGTGAACAGTGACTGTCCGGTGCACCACCGGACTGTCAGGTGGCCCACATGTCAGAAGCTCCAACGGTCGAACGCTAACGGTTGGGTGACATGGCTGGCGCACCGAATAATGTCCAGTGGCGCACTGGACTGTCCCGTGCGCCCTTCGACAGCATCCTTCCCCAACGACCACTTTGGTGGTTGGGGCTATAAATACCCCCAACCACCAACACTTCAAGGCATCCAAGTTTTCAGCCAACAGCCCAACACATTCAATACAAGAGCTAGTACATTCAATACAAGACACAAATAGAGTGAATCAAAATCTCTCAAAGTCCCAATTCCACTCAAAGCATTAGTGACTAGAAGAGAGAGTTTTGTTGTGTTCTTTTGAGCTCTTGCGCTTGGATCGCTTTTCTTCTTCCTCCTTTCTTGTTCCCAAGATCATTGTAATCAAAGCAAGAGACACCAAGTTGTGGTGGTCCTTGTAGTGGACTAAGTGTCCCATTTGATTGAAAAGAAAAGCTCACTCGGTCTAAGTGACTGTTTGAGAGAGGGAAAGAGTTGAAAGAGACCCGGTCTTTGTGACCACTTCAACGAGGAGTAGGTTTGCAAGAACCGAACCTCGGTAAAATAAATCACTGTGTCATCTGATCTTATTTGCTTGTGATTTGTTTTCGCCCTCTCTTTCGGACTCGATTATATTTCTAACGCTAACCCCGGCTTGTAGTTGTGCTTAAAGTTTATAAATTTCAGATTTGCCTATTCACCCCCCTCTAGGCGACTTTCAGAATGTCTTTCTGGCAATTTATCCTAATTTTGTGGTGCAAAGAATGTGTATTGGAACAATAGTTGTTGATGGATTCTTGACAGAAACAATATTGCCATTAGATATGTTAGTTTTTTAGAGAACATATAAGGGCTAATTCTATCTGTATCTATAAGTTGCTTTGACCATTACTGGAAGTGTTTTCCCATTACGCATAGGCCACACCAATTGTTGGCTATTACACATAAATCATCAAAAGTTTAGCACAAAAGTTGACACTTGCTTAAGTTGCCCTTTCCTTCTCTTAATTTATTTACTTTATAGAGTTCATATGAATGGGTATGTTGATGAGGATGGCTAGAAATTTCTTTGCATTGGTAAACGAAGTGATATGAAGCAACCATATCTAGGAATACATGATCATCTTGTTGCGAGTGACTTGACGATCTCAGTGAAATTGTAGTGACGCACGGGCACCTAACTATCATATTGATGTTTATCGTTCTGTATCTATGTTTCATACTAATTTTTAACTTCCGTCGCAACGCACGGGCACACACCTAGTAATACACAGGGTACATTAAGAGAACAAACTAGCTGCTGGAGACCTACAACTACAACTAATCCTGCGTGAGCACGACGCCAAAGAAAGCACAGATCACTAGTGGATGAAGCTCAAGACTCAAGAGTGTGCCACGTTACATTAGACATTCTCCGGCTAGCTGCTGTTCTAAATTTCTATATATGAAAGACGGACGGAAAGCTCGCCAACCATGCTGCCACGTCACCTTTTTTCGTTTCCGTCGTTGGATCGTACATCAGTGGCCAACACCAAATATATCCCAGAAAGCTTCTGGAGATTTCACACATTTTTTATTCAGCCACACGATCGTGCTCGAACGGTCCACCGATACGACGCGAGGGTTCCAGACAACGAGGGTTCTAGACGGTAGACGAATGGTCGATTTGAAAAAGAGAAGCCGTGTCAGCGCCTCGCCGTCGGCACTAGAAGTAGAAGGCAGCCGCCACCGTCACGTCCGAGGATAGTGACGACCCCCTCCCCCTTCTTCCCTCTCCAGTCCCCATGCAGTCTTCTTCTTTGTCTCACCGCTTCCCATAGTTACTAACTATCCTCCTCCATCATGCTTCCTCAGATTAAGCGAGGCGAGCAGTGACCGCAAGGAACTGCAGGTGTGTGCTGCCGGACAGATCCATTGGATCTGGCGCGTCGACGACCGACGCCGGGAGAACAACCGCTTATGCCAAAGGAAAGCAACGACGGAAGGGTGCACGAAGAAGAAATTAAAAGCCTATGTTGTCTTCTTTGTGAGACTCACCGCTAATGCAGTTTTTTGGTGCTGCCTAAAGAAATGGAAAGCATGTGTTGTACGCTGACGCTGCCCATGGTGCCAGACTCCTTTTGCTCCGGAATGCTCGATATGATGTACGACTTACTGATCTACTACTATTACAATATTTGCTTTTTTTTTGTTCCCAGCTGAGCAACCTGAAACATTAGAAATTCGTGTAGATCAAAAGACAATTTGTGGGCATACCAGTTGCATTGAATGGATGACTAGAAAAAAAATCACCCTCATCTCACATCTCTTAGCTTTCTCTGCTCTGTTGTGGATGCTATCTTTATATAGAGAGACAATATTCTCCGTAAATGTGCATATGTGATGTTTTTGTACATGTATTCTCTATCGGTGATAAAACGAGAAAACTGAACAAGTTAGTGTGATCTGATGTAGGCCATAGTGATCGAAGAATCTTAACTGTTTTACAGATTCAGATTTCTTATCAGAAGGTATCAGAAGTGATAAGGGTCTTATTCCCAATTTCATTTCTGAAATTATTCACAAAATGAACTTTACACGTAAGTAACAATCGTACAATGAAGAATCGGCACCTCACTTCAAAGATGTTAAACGTTTCCTTATTTTCTGTGCTTAACTTTAGGCTCGAATGAAACGAACCATTTCCTCTCCTATCTTACAAAGCATATATGTCCACTTAAGCAGTTAAGCTTCAACGAGCTTTCATTACATATGTAGTCTTATAGATGGGTATTTCAAGTCCTATTTATGCTAATCCAACTCAAAACAGTTTTTTGTTTGCTCTGGTGGATATGTAGATAGAATGATACAAGCAATTGCTTTTTACTTGAAAAACCGTTTATCAATTTTCTTTTCCTTAAGCCACACAGAATATCAACCATAATATGTTCCATGCAATAAAATACTAATTTTTTGTGCTTGGTCATCCATTCTATTTGCTCTCAGTATGTAGCTTTAGAAACTCAATGAAAACTTTCTTTAGTCGCATAATTATTTTGTGGCCACTAAGACCAGTATTTTGTATGTTCGGTACATGTATATATCCTATCTATACATAGCACCATGGTAATATAACATTTAGACTGTTCATAATGCTATATTTATAAACTAATCTGTTTTACTTCAAACAATTGAATGTTTAGATAATCATGCCATTTTCTATATGTATGTATCTACATATATTGGTGCTCCTATATATCTAAAGCAATACTCTTTCAACTATGTAAACACAACGGTGAAAAACTCGCGCAAGGCGCGAGCAAGGTACTAGTTTACTCTACTGTTGGATTGAAAACGCTACTCACAAGTCACAACAATCTGACTTTGGGTGTCCATCGATCAAAGAGCTCAGCGCAGCAGCATCCTGGTGGTTGGTTATGCGGGAGATGTCGGACGGCCTGACGGGCTTCAGCAGTAGTCTTGGGCCGTGCCATCGGATCAGCACGAGTCCGGCACACGGGTGGGAAAAACTCGAGCCACCAGCATGTTGGGTCGTACTTCCCTTTTTGGCCCGACGGCCCATATGATCCGGTACAGGTATTTAGGTCGTGTCTGGGCTAGCCCCGACTGAAAGCACGAAGGGTACGGCGGCTGGGATTTTAGGGTTTAGGGTCACGGTATGGGTCACAGTCTCATTGACACCTCATGTACATTCCATTTCTCTTCTGAGTTCATCACATCAAATGGATAGAGGGACGAGGGAGGCGGGAGAAACGAGAGGTCGGGAAAACTAGAGTGATGATGGAGTGTTGATGACCTAATCATAGGCAGGAATGGCCGCTTCAAGTTCAGTGATTAGCACTACAATCGCGTGTATTAGTGAGGAGCGGTCCATCACGCTCTGATGGAAGATTCGGCCAGAGTGGTCGCGAAAACTAGAGTGAAACTCGGACAGAGTACTTCGGCAGCGCATCGTATTTCGTAGTCAGGAAGCAGAGGCCGCAGGACTGTAGCTAGGAGAAGGAATAGACGACGAGATCACGAGACGACGGGCGGCAGCTGACAGCCCGGTCCAGCACCAGCCCAGACGACAGACGTGTATCACAGGTAGTGGTAGTGGTAGGCTGGTAGCCGTGGCCTGCCCTACTAGTGCTGCCTCTAGCGCCTATTCTCCCGGAAGGAAGCAAAGCAGAGAGCTTGAGGCAGAGGCGCAAGTGCATCAGTCGATCGAACAGAGCTGGCATGGCAATCAGGCAATGGTATCAGCTTTGCTTGAGCGGGCAGCCAGGCACATGCATCCGTCCATGGCATACCTACCTATTGGCATGATCCGGTGGCCTTTTCGTCGTCAGTTTGACGGTGTCTCGTCGTAGTACAGTTGACAGCAGCAGCGCCCAGCAGAACGCCAGTCGCCAGCACCAGCCACCAGTGCCACGGCCCACGGATGCTGATCGCTCTGCCTCTGACCTCCTTTTCTTGAAATCTCAGTCCCGCTCCCGCCGTCCCGCGTCACGGAGCCGTACCACGAATCTGCCTTTTTTCTCTCTAATGCTTACTGCCATGTTTTCGATCTCGCACACAGCGCGATACAAGTCAGGTGTACATTTGGGTCGGCTGAGCTAAACCGAAGCAGAAAAAAAAGCACAGTCCAACTACAACACGATCCGAAACATTAGGGGCTTACGATTTTTTAAAAGCATACCGAAATGGATAAAAGTTCAACTGTAATGTGCCCTGAATATTTCTGTAGATGTGTCATCTCATGCCTTGATGATTTGGCAACCGCCAACAGGGGACAAGCAACTTCTTCTTCTTCTTTTTAATCGTGATTCCAATTGCAGGCAGCAGAAGCGACCGATGATTCCAATTGCAGGCAGCGTGCTCATCTCGTTGGTGTGGAGCTAGCTCTTACCAGCTCCAGTTTGTCTAACACACAGACATAGAAAAGCTTTTTTTTCATCTAGAGCCGGATGGATGAGTCTGTATCCGATCCAGAAGGAGCCCTTGCTATATACTCCTACACAGAAGGATGAGGCAGGCGAAGATGGCCCTCCCTGAGTACGTCCCCGCTGCCGCTGCCGGCGATGGCGTCGCCACCGCCGCTGTCTGATCTCTCGCAGTTGTCTCCCTGCTTTTGCGCTCCGCCCCTTCGTGTGCGTTGGAGCAATGGGGGGTCCTCTGTCTGCCGCTTCTCTGGATTTTTCTGTCGGCCTCCGTTTTTAGGATTGGATTCTTCACAGGTTTAATCGCCCGGTTAACTTGCTTCCGGGCAAATTCGACCGCCATGAGTTCTTTCTTGTCGTTTCTTTCGGCAGGTGCTCTTCGCGTTTGTGTGAAGAGTCGGTGGGTCTTCTGCTTCAGTCCTTCATTGGTGGTTCTGCGAAGCTTTTCAGGACTCCTCAGCTGTCAGACCGGATTTTTCGATTTTCGCTTTCCTGCAAAGAAGTGGGCTTCGCAGTTTACAGGCGCCATTCATTTAACTGTTCATCTTTCAAAGCTTATCTCCATCTTTGGAATTCTGGTGGATGAAGAATCAAGCTCTTGGACTCTGGTTTCCCGTGGTCGCAATCAGAAAGCTTCATTTGCTGATATTGTTCGTTCGCCAGTTCTGTCTGGTGCGAATTTGGTCCCTCTGGGTGGTCTTGTCGGGGCTGGGCGTTTGCAGCCACGTTCCTCGGTGTTCAATCGGATTTCTTTCCGTGCTCGTCGTCGTGTTGATCAGCTGGCCACTCGTTCATACTCTCATGAGCAGATTGCTAGACGTTCTTCTTTTCAAAATCATTCAAATCTTAGTTCCGGTCACCTTGTGAGGCCTAACCTTTGGTATTCTCTGAGGAGCATTCGAGCGCGTCCTTGGGCCTCGCGGAAATTAATTTGGCGGCCCAAGAAGATACTGAACCGTCACCAGGAGATCGTTAAGAATAAATCTGCCCTCAGCATTAATGCTGCCTCTGCTACTGTGTCGGATGATTCTCATTTCAACAGGACCAACTCTTTTTTAGGCAATAACTGCCAAATATTCGGATTTCCTGGACAAAATTGTAAAAGAGATTTTCTTACCTTCCCCAGTAAGTTTGCGGACGTCGCTTGGGAATTCCCCCCGCAGCTGTGGTTCAAGACTGCTCGCCCCTTTGCCTGCAGGTGGGCCTTCTCACCCGCCTTTTTTTAATAACTTAGGTGAGTTTGCTCAAGCGGTTCTTCCTAGAAGCGGCTCTTCGCTTTCCACAGAACTTGCACTATGCGCAAAACCCTCCTCCGCCTCGCTGCCGTGGACAATCCCTCCATTGCCAAACCCTCCTCTGCGGGGAGTGTGTGCGCCGTGCCAGAAGAGCCTGCCCCCTAAAGTCTTGGAAGGAATGGCTTTCCATCGAGTTGATGCCGGTCCTTTTCTACCTCTTGGCTTCACGGCTCAGTAAATTGATCACCGGGAGATCATGGTACGTACCGTAACCCGCCCGCAACCGCCTGCTCATGAAGATTGGGGTATTGTCCTTGTTCAACCGCTTCCAGAGCATGAGGTCAATTTCCACTTTTTCGATGACATTGTCCGTGAATATCTCTTGGAGATTAGGCATGTCCAGATTAGAAGCGTTCAACGTTCCCACTGGGGGCAGGCTCTGGTGAGATTCCGGTTTACTTTTGATAGAGACAATCTTGTGGCTATGGGGCCGCAGCAAGCCCTGGGCTTTACTTTTACTGTGATTAGACACAATGCAGCTTGGAATCAACGTGCGTTATATTTTAACCACAAATGTTGGCTGATTCTTCTTGGGTTTCCCTTGGATTTCTGGACACATGAGCACATTCAGAATGCTATTGGTTCATTTGGTAGGGTGCTTATGTGGGATCCTGATCTTGCTAATGCTACTAGATTGCTTGTCAGAGCAAGGGTGACGTCTCTGCAGGAAGTCCCCCAGTTTATTGTCTTTTCAGTGGCTGAAGGTTTTCAAGGGGTTCCCTAGACTGTTCAGTGTGACATAGTTGAACAATTCATGCTTGGTGCCCAGCCTCAGGATGAGGAGCCTGTGCCCCCATACCCCCATAATGGTCATCAACTTCCGGTGGAATTCTTTGGATTGGGGCAGCCTGTGCCTAACTTCCAGTTTGACCTCAACATCCCTCCCATTGGTGAAATCGAAGAAGGTGTTGTAAATGACAACATTGCTGATGATGGTTGGGACCCCTGGCCGGCTGAGCAGGTTTCATCAAGAGCAACCCCGTGCACCAGTGCCAATTGTCAACAATGAGGAGGAACAATTTAGTTATCAGTTTTCCGGTCTTGAGGATTTGCCTTCAGATGAATCAGTGGGACTTTTCAACGATATCATTATCCCGCAAGCGGTCCACTTCCCTCAGGAGGAAGTCCAAGATCATGAAGAGGCTGTACTGGCTTTACCAGCCTTCCCCCTGCGGATGCGTTTTTGGAGGGAAACAATGAGCAGGGCGAGGAAAATATGAATCCAGATGCAGAAGAAAACATCATTGTGGGTAGCATGCTTCACCTGGATCAGCCCATCCATGATCTTGCCTATGAAGATTTCATGGTGAGAAAACGTTGTTCCTCCTGGGCCCAGCTTTGCCCCCCAATTCAGACTTCATCCCTGTACCAAAATCATGGGCAGCTTTCTTTATGGGTCTGCTTCTGAGGCCGGATTCTTCTGAGTGGGCCAAAAATTTTCTGTTGTCGGGTGCTCTCTCTGCTTTCATGGAACCCAATATGGAAACTGTTCCTATCAAGATCCCCTCCAAATGCCTGCTCCCCCTTGCTAGGATCTGTTGGAGGATGCCCAGTCCCCTGTGCCTCCTGTTGGGGACTTGTTCTCAAATGCTATGAATTAAGAACAAGGCAACACAAGAAATGTTAAACGTTAAAGTCCTTCGTCCTTCGAAGCATTATTTCCCTTAGGACATAATGATTTTCGAACGAAGGTTATGAAGGTCATACCTTCATAAATTCAACATATAATAATGAAGAAGGAATCATATGAGACACAAAAGATAGCATAAAACATTATGTATTATTATCAACTCATTTCTGTATTAATATTATAGAAAAGTAGAAATAATACTAAATTACAAATGTACCTTCGGCTTGAAAGAAGGCGAAAGTACAAGCGTGACACAAAAGCAAATGCCAAGTCAGCGTGAGCAGTACGGGGGTACTGTTCACCTATTTATAGGCACGGGACACAGCCCATATAAAATTACATCCATGCCCTTTACATTTGGTAGTAATTCTATAATAATCCACCGAGGTCTGAATAGCCTTTTAATCTTTAAGTCGGTTTCCTTTTCTGCTACCACGCCGAAGCTTTCCTGCTCACATCTTCGGCGCTGTATCAACCTTCGTGTTATTTGGGCTTCTCCTACTGTGATATCGACTCGAGTCCGAAGATACCTGTTCACACATTATACTCCAGAAACACTGTTAAATCTTGTTTTTTGAGGACCTTCGGAAGCCGAAGGCCCCCAACAGTAGCCCCTCGCAATATTAATTTGTTAGAATAATAAATTTAGATTGCGACATGGACGAAGGCCTTAAGCCGAAGGTCCGAAAAACACCTTCCCTTTGCTAGAATAGCAACATTCACTGACAAGCGGGGTCTTTCAATTTTCAACGCACTGGGCGTATAAATAAGAGCATACCGCGAGCTCATTTGGTACGCTCTTTTGCCATCTGCTCTTGCTCACTCAATTTTTAGCTCTTGCGCACCAAGATTTGCTTAGCTTTTTAAGTTTTTAAGCTTCGGCATTGAAAACAGTTTTTTAGTGTTTCCGAAGATGTCTGAAGATAAGAAGGCTGCTGCCGAGATGAAGCTGAGTCTCTCTGAAGAGAAGAACCTGGGGTTTCTTATAGCAATGTCGAAGACTAATACAGAAAAAATCACCAAAAAGATTTTAGAAGGTTTGTCTGAAGATACTGATGACAGCGACAGTTATGATGTGGATAGTGGTGGTGAAGACTCCGAAGATCGCCCTTGGCGACCAAGCCATGCGGTTTTCGGCAAATCAAGTATCAAAGAAAATCATCTTGTCAACATGAGGGGAAGATATTTCCGGGACTTGTCCGTTGTGAGGGCCGACGAAGGAGAAAAGACTTGTCCGAACCCTGAAGAAAATGAAGTCGTAGTGTACCGAAGCTTTTTGAAAGCTGGACTTCGATTTCCCCTGAGCAACTTTGTCGTAGAGGTGCTGAAAATATTTGAAGTCTATCTTCACCAACTTACCCCCGAAGCAATCATAAGGCTGAATATCTTCGTGTGGGCCGTGAGAAGCCAAGGTCTGGAACCTGATGCGAAAAGTTTCTGCAACATACACGAATTATCATACGAGACAAAACCCTAGGGTAAGGAACAGTATCACAATAATTTTGGCTGCTACAGTTTCGTTTCTCGGTCTGGGTCAAGCTGTCCCGTGCCAACCTTTCGGAAGAGATGGCCCGGCGACTGGATGACAGAATGGTTTTATGTGAAGAATGACCTGAAAACACGGGAAGATATTAAAGGTATAATTATGCGCCCTATTTGGCAAAGCTTCGGCCTGCGGAGGCCGAAGGTTGAAATGAATGAAGCTGCCGAAGAATGCCAGAGAGCCTTCGGAGTTATTTGTTCTTTTATTGGAACGAGAGATTTGGTCCAAGAGCATATTGCCTTCAGAGTATGGCCGCTCGCGGAAAAATGGGAAATGCCGCAAGAGACCATAAAGGAGGCTGACGAAGGTGGACTTATCAGGCTGAAGTATATTTTCAAGTTCGGAGATAAATTCGTTGAGCCAGATGATGACTGGATAAAAAGCATTGAAAATGTAAGTGATGAACTACTTGGGGCTTATTCGAAGGCCGAAGATACTGCATTGTCAGCAGCCTTCGGAGGCCGGAAAAAGAAAAGACTGAACCGAGTGTTTGACGCAATCGAGTTCGTCTACCCTGACTATCGTTATCCCATTCGAGGGCAGAAAAGGAAAGGCACGACCTCTGCGAAAGGAGAAGCTGCAGCTGCTCCTAGTGAGCCAGCACCGAAAAGAAAAAGGATAAAGGTCCTCACACATCGGGCACGCTATATTGAACCAGCCTCGGTGCCTGAGTTCACCGGAGAGACCTCTTCGGCCACCGAGGCTGAAGAGCCAACCTTGCTGCCAGAAGTCGCAGAAATGGCCGAAGCGCCAACAAGAACAGAATTGGAAGAACCAAGGATTTTGTTACCAGAAACCAAAGAGATGGTCGAAGCGCCATCGACAGAAAAAATGGAAGAAGCAAAAGGATCAACTGAGGGATCAAAAATATCAGAAGTTTTAAGTCCTTCAGCAAACGTTGAGACAATAAAAAACCAAAAGGGTCCAGCGGCAACTCCGAAAAGAAAAAGAATGGTCAATGTGCTAGATGTTCTGGAGACAATTAAGTCCTCAAGCACAACTCCGAAGAAGACTGTTGAAACTTCCGAAGCGAAAACTGAAATTTTTGATACTAAGGCTCCAAAGCAAGAAACTGAGGCTGAAGCTGGGCCCTCAGAGCCCACGAAGGTAAAATCCTTGGAAACCGAGGAAGAAAAAATGACGGAGCCAATTCTTGTTGAAGAAATCAGTGCTGTTGCCCCCAAAGCATCCCCCAAAGTCCTTGATTATATTGTTCGACATGCTTCGGGGAAAAAATTATCAGAAAAAGAAAAGCAAGAGGCCCAGCTTTACGCCCAAAAACTGAAGTATCCCAAGGGGGCGTTAATATTCAACGGCAGCGGAGAAGAAGACTTCTTGTATTGTCTCCCTGACAGCAAGGAGATTTCTGTCTGTCGGGAGATGAGCAAGAGCTTCGGATTCCCAACACTAGAAGACGGGCTCTCGGTGCTGTCGAAAAACGAACTGGCCGACAGCCTGGCATACAATAGCTTAAAGGTGCAAAAAATGAGATCTTTGTATTTTTCTTGAGACCAAAATTTTTCGTTTGCTTAAATTTATTGACGCACACACATTTTTCTTTGCAGGGCCTTATACTTAGCAATGCCCTCAGGGCCCAAAAAGATGCCGAAGACGAAGGGTGCGCTATATCCCTGAGCAACCTTCGTTCCGAAGTAATTGAACTAAGGAACGAAGGTCTCGAAAAAGATAAAATATTACATTCATTGATAAATAGAATAAAAGAAGACGAAGCTACTTTTAAAGGTCAAGCTGAGGCTCAGAAGCGTGAAATTGAAGATCTTCGAAAACAACTAGCCACAGCTAAAGAGGAACGCATACTTGAAGAAACGAAGCGAGAACTTAGCGACCAATGGGCAAATCATTTAGAAGGAACTGTTGAAGAGCTTCGTTCGTCCAAGAAAAGATGCTATGATAAATCTATGGAGTGTGTTAAGAAGATGAAAGCTAGCTTCGCCAGCGTCGGTGCATTCTCGAGCGAAGAAAACTTTACAAGAGGCAACCCCGAAGGTCCCATCGAATGGATCAATCACGAAGCTGAGGCCTTTGAGGAAATTTTAAATAGCCGCGGAGACATATGTGCTTTCTCGGGTGCCAGGGGGATTACCACCATTTTGGAGAAAAAGGGTTGCGAGCATGTAAAGATTTTAGCGCAATCCGAAGCTACCTTGTCCTTCGAAGATGCAAAAGATCCTTCAGCCGAAGCTAGCATGGTTGGTGGAAAATTTTTCACCGATGTCTGGGATAATGGTGGTCGAGAAATGGCCCGAGAAATTATCCAAAAAAGCGAAAAGGGCATCCACGATGCTAGAAAAGTAGCAGAGGCTGCTGAGAAAAGCGCAGAGCCCGAAGGTCAAATAGGTATTAACTAATGGTTTTTATTGTGTTGTAATTTTTGGTTTTAAACTTCGTTCGCAATTTGTAATAGCAATGTAGCTGTATCCTGTCTTCCTTCAGATCCTACTAAAGCGTCTCCGGGCCCTCACCCGAAAGGAGACGACGAAATTAAAAAGATGGCTGAAGCTATCATGGATGAAGTTGTTAATCGGCTCCTGAACGAAGCTACGGAAGTTGTACTTAGAGAAGATTAAGTGCTATTGTAAAAACTTCTGAAATGTAATATGTGTAACATCTTGTAACCCTGAATATAATATACTTGTTTTTATGGTTCAATTCTTTACGATGCATGAAATTTTACATACGTACCGTTTTTGAGTCTTTGACGAAAAAACACCTTCCCTTCTTTTCATGCTTCGTGAAGAAAAATTTTCATTTATCATAACAATATCCGTAGTGTTCTGATGAAGAATATCCAAGCTTCGTGAAGATATTTTCTGAAGTTACACTTCCGAAGATCAATAGTGTATCTCCTTGTGTCTTAGCATGATTTTCCCCTTTTTCAAAACATTCTTCTGAAGATCGATATTGTGTCCCCTTCTTGTGCCATATGCAGCATGATGTATGATGCTTATGCCATGCGAAATGATGTGATGATGTTATGCTATGTAAGATGGTATTTATTCCGAAGATACACGCACATCCCTGTAATAAAACACATAATCTTTTTAAATCAGCGTTGACTTTTCGCTGTAAGCCTCCCTTAGGAGCTTCTTCGCCTTTTACTTCAGCGGAATCAGCGTTTATTTTTCGCTGTAAGCCTCCCTTAGGAGCTTCTTCGCCTTTTACTTTCAGCGGTATTCGCGTTGACTTTTCGCGCTTCGCCTTTTACTTAGGCGGTATCAGCGTTTATTTTTCGCTGTAAGCTCTACATTCCCTTTGGAACGACTTTGGAGCAGAAAACTTACACTGCGCTCCCTTTAGAACGGCTTTTTGTAACTTCAGCAAACTTACTCTGCGTTCCTTAGAACGACTTTTTGTTGCTTCGAAGAATTTTTGATAATTCGAAGGTCCTCCTTGTTATCGCAAATCTTTAAGCTTCAACAACTTAAGCCTGTGGAAAAAATATATTTTCCTTGTGGCAAACAACGAAACTATTACATGAAATTTAAAAAATGTCCTTTATTACACAGAAAATAAAACTGAATGGAAAAGACTACAATCAAGGTAGGATATTTGTCAATAGATGTGCTTCGACTCTGGCACAGTGCTATTGACTGTGCGAGCTTCGGACTGTTCTCTGAAGTCCCTTTGGTGTTGAGCATATTGGCCCCCTTCTAGCTGCTGGCCTTGTTGCAACGGTGGTGGAGGCGGAGGCTGTTGCCAGGAAGCTTGAGGTTGACTCGCCGAAGCAACAGAAACTGCAGGGTGGTTGCCTACATATTCTGGGATGTAAGGCGAATGGTACGAAGCAGTGTGCATGATTTGCTTCGGCTGAGCCTGTTGTGCTGCAGCTTCGGCTATCTCCTTTTGCTTCTGGATGGTAACATGGCACATCCTGGTGGTATGGCCCTTGTTTTCACCACAGAACAAGCAAAATATTCTCCTTGGTTGATCTCCAAACCTTCCGCCGAAGCCCCTGGCGCCTCTGCCTCTTGGAGCTGGCGGCCGGAAGGAGCTTTGCTGTTGCCCCGAAGCCTGTGAGGAGCACTGTGGCCTTTGCTGCTGACTTCCCTTATCATCATTTTGAGTAGAGTTGTGAATTGACCTAACATGCCTCGGATAAAATCTTCCTCCGAAGCCCCTGGTCATTTCAGAAAACCTGAAAGCCTCCTCCCTTCTTTGACGAAAATCATTGTCGGCACGAATATACTCATCCATCTTCTGGAGCAGCTTCTCCAAAGTTTGAGGAGGCTTCCTAGAAAAGTACTGAGCTAAAGGTCCTGGCCGAAGTCCCTTGATCATGGCCTCAATGACAATTTCGTTGGGCATTGTTGGTGCCTGTGCCCTCAAACGCAAGAACCTCCGGACATACGCCTGAAGGTATTCTTCGTGATCCTGGGTGCACTGGAATAGAGCTTGAGCAGTGACCGGCTTCGTCTGAAACCCTTGGAAGCTGGTTAACAACATGTCCTTCAGCTTTTGCCATGAAGTGATCGTTCCTGGCCGAAGGGAGGAATACCAGGTTTGATCAACACTCCTGACAGCCATAACAAAAGATTTTGCCATGACTGCAGTATTGCCACCATACGAAGATACTGTTGCTTCGTAGCTCATCAGAAACTGCTTCGGGTCTGAATGGCTGTCGAATATGGGAAGCTGAGGCGGCTTGTAGGACGGAGGCCAAGGTGTAGCCTGCAGCTCAGCGGACAGAGGAGAAGCATCATCAAAAGCAAAATTTCCATGGTGAAAATTCTCATACCAGTCATCTTCGTTGAGGAAACCCTCCTGATGAAGGTCTTTATTCTGAGGCCTTCGGTTCTGCTCATCCTGAGTAAGATGACGAACTTCTTCAGAGGCTTCGTCTATCTGCCTTTGCAGTTCAGCTAGCCTGGCCATCTTTTCCTTCTTCCTCTGCACCTGTTGATGAAGCATCTCCATGTCTCTGATTTCTTGGTCTAGCTCATCCTCTGGCGGTGTCGGGCTGACAGCCTTCCTCTTCTGGCTTCGGGCCTCCCGAAGGGAGAAAGTCTCCTGATTGGGGTCTAGCGGTTGCAGAGCTGCAGCCCCAGTTGCTGGAGCTTTCTTCGGCGCCATAGCGAAGGTTTATGATCGCCGAAGGTATTCAAAACTCAAAGAGTGGAAGTGAGTTCACCGGAGGTGGGCGCCAATGTTGGGGACTTGTTCTCAAATGCTATGAATTAAGAACAAGGCAACACAAGAAATGTTAAACGTTAAAGTCCTTCGTCCTTCGAAGCATTATTTCCCTTAGGACATAATGATTTTCGGACGAAGGTTATGAAGGTCATACCTTCATAAATTCAACATATAATAATGAAGAAGGAATCATATGAGACAAAAGATAGCATAAAACATTATGTATTATTATCAACTCATTTCTGTATTAATATTATAGAAAAGTAGAAATAATACTAAATTACAAATGTACCTTCGGCTTGAAAGAAGGCGAAAGTACAAGCGTGACACAAAAGCAAATGCCAAGTCAGCGTGAGCAGTACGGGGGTACTGTTCACCTATTTATAGGCACGGGACACAGCCCATATAAAATTACATCCATGCCCTTTACATTTGGTAGTAATTCGATAATAATCCACCGAGGTCTGAATAGCCTTTTCATCTTTAAGTCGGTTTCCTTTTCTGCTACCACGCCGAAGCTTTCCTGCTCACATCTTCGGCGCTGTATCAACCTTCGTGTTATTTGGGCTTCTCCTACTGTGATATCGACTCGAGTCCGAAGATACCTGTTCACACATTATACTCCAGAAACACTGTTAAATCTTGTTTTTTGAGGACCTTCGGAAGCCGAAGGCCCCCAACACCTCCCGAAACAGTTAACAGAAAGAAGCGTGCAATCTTGGTTGACACTGAAGTACGAAGGAGTGCCAGGCTCAGAGAAAAGGCCAAAGGCTTTAAGCCTTGCTTTGGTATAAAAAATAATTGCTCGTGTTGTGCTGGGGCATCTCCGCCCTCTTTTTCCCACAAGACTATTAAGAAGTTGGGCACTGATTTTTGCAATGTTGACCCCCACAAGTTGAGCCTTGATGCTTTAAATAGCTCCAAATCCTCCAGTGCCACCATCTAGAGGCCTCGTTCTTCGTCTTGTTTCAGGGATGAGCCGAGTGCTCCATCTGAAGATCAGAGGGAGGTTTCTGATGAGGAAGATGACGCGGGGTCTCACCCCTCGGCTGGGCTGTAAAGCTTCACCGTCTCTTCTGTCGCTGCCTGGTTCCGTTGTGCTGCGGTTCTCGACATCTTTTGGTTTACTTATGTATTGCAACAAAACTTCTCTTTCTGTTATTGGGCATGTCGTGCCTGCGCTGACGACTGCACCAAACATGACACAAGTTTATGTCTTTTGGGTGAATGGTTTGATCGGCCATGGTTTAAGGAAAATATGGGGGGGTTTTGGGCATATCCGGGTGCTTTCATGTCTGGATTGCGGGGACTGTGTTGGCTCGCAATGCCTCACTTTATTTGGTGTTTCTGAATTGACATGCCTCCTTCATATTTTATGCTTGGGTCTCTGTCGTTGTATGCTTGGCGTACTCGAGCCCTTTAGTGAAGTATTTATGGTTTTCAATGGATAATCATTCTCAAAGCTCTCATCGGCCACTGAAAATCTTGTCCCACAATATCAGAGGCATTAACTGAGAGCACCTAGAGGGGGGTGAATAGGTGATCCTGTAAAAACTTGAACTTATGCCACAAAACTTGATTAGGAGTTAGCACAATAAAGCCAAGTGGCTAGAGACGAGTCCTTGCAAGACACGATAACCACAAAAAGATCAACACAGATAGACACAGTGGTTTATCCCGTGGTTCGACCAAGTCCAACACTTGCCTACTCCACGTTGCGGCGTCCCAACGGACGAGGGTTGCAATCAACCCCTCTCAAGCGGTCCAAAGACCCACTTGAATACCACGGTGTTTTGCTTTTTACTATATCCCGCTTGCGAGGAATTCCACAACTTGGAGCCTCTCGCCCTTACAATATGATGTTCACAAAGAAGCACGGAAGTAAGGCTGGGATGAGCAACGCACACAAGACAAAAAAATCAGAGCACAAACACGCACACAAGTCACAACTCGAGCTCACAACACAACCCAAAGAGTTCTCTACTCAAATGGAGCTCTAGTTGCTATCACAAAGAATTGAATGCGCGGAATTGGAGTCTTGGTGCTTAGGAATGCTTGGTATTCTCCTCCATGCGCCTAGGGGTCTCTTTTATAGCCCCAAGGTAGCTAGGAGCCGTTGAGAGCATTCCAGGAAGGCAATTCTTGCCTTCTGTCGCCTGGCGCACCGGACAGTCCGGTGCACCATCGGACACTGTCCGGTGCGGATTTCTTTCCTTCTTTGGCGAAGCCGACCGTTCGAGATTCAGAGCCGTTGGCGCACCGGACACTGTCTGGTGCACACCGAACAGTCCGGTGCCCCCTTCGGACCGTTGGCTCTGCCACACGTCGCGCGTGGATTACGCGGCCGACCGTTGGCCGGGCCGACTGTTGGCTCACCGGACAGTCCGGTGCACAACCGGACAGTCCGGTGCACAACCGGACAGTCCGGTGAATTATAGCCGTACATCGCCGTCGAAGTCCCGAGAGCAGCCAGTTCGCCCGAGCCAGCCTGGCGCACCGGACAGTCCGGTGCACCCAGACCGAGCAGCCTTTTGGCTGTACACAGCCAACTTCTCCAAACTTGTTTCTCCTATTTCTAGCACTTAGACACAATACATTAGTCTTCAAAACAATGTACTAAGTCTAGAAAAATACCTTTAATCTTGATTTGCACTTCTTGAGTCCTTGGCACAATTTAACACTTAGGCACTTGTGTTGGACACTTAATCACCAAAATACTTAGAAATGGCCCAAGGGCACATTTCCCTTTCAATCTCCCCCTTTTTGGTGATTTATGCCAACACAATAAAAAGCAACTAAAAGAAGTGCAACATCACTGCAAATGAAAACTCAAATTTGTTTTGATTCAAATTTGGCATATTTGGATCATTCTTTGCCACCACTTGGTTTTGTTTTTGCAAATCAAACTCAATTCTCTATCTCTAAGTCAAACACACTTGTTAAGACATAAAGAGAGTTGTTCAAAGAGAAATTGATCAAAGATTTCAAAAACTCCCCCTATTTCCCATAATAAAATATTCTCCCCACAAGAGATCAATTTTTGACAAAAAGAGACATTTAGAAGTTTGACAAATCAAAAAGTCCTAACTCTACTATTTTCAAAGTTCTCAAGTGGTAGCTGATCCATTTGTTGCTTTGGCCTTATTTTCTCCCCCTTTGGCATCAAGCACCAAAACGGGATCAATTTTGGCCCCTGAACCCCATTGCCTCACCAAAATCTTCAATTAAGAGTAAAACGACAATAAGAGCATGGAGATGAACTTGGAATAAGTTACCCTCTCATCGGAGTGCAGTGGAAGTCTTGCATGGTCCATGTCCACCTTTTCCCTTTCAAACCTCCTTTGAGACTAAATTAAGCAAACTCAAGCACACAGTTAGCCTCGAAGGGTCAAGTTGTAGCACATCTCCCCCTAAATATGTGCATCACTTGCAAATGGACTTGTGAGGTCCGGGGAGTGCTTGTACAACTTGAGCACCATAAATAAACAACAAAATGCATTAAGGAATAAGGAACATGATCAAGGCATAAAACACATGTATGCTATAAATCAATCCAGGTTCTGCGAATCTAAGACATTGAGCTCACTACGCAGCTTGCAAAAGGTCAACTCGTCTAGAGGCTTGGTAAAGATATCGGCTAGCTGGTTCTCGATGCTAACATAAAACACTTCGATATCTCCCTTTTGCTGGTGGTCTCTCAAAAAGTGATGCCGGATGTCTATGTGCTTTGTGCGGCTGTGTTCAACAAGATTATCCGCCATGCAGATAGCACTCTCATTATCACATAGGAGTGGGACTTTGCTCAGATTGTAGCCAAAGTCCCTGAGGGTTTGCCTCATCCAAAGTAGTTGCGCGCAACACTGTCCTGCGGCAACATACTCGGCCTCAGCGGTGGATAGGGCAACGGAGGTTTGTTTCTTAGAACTCCATGGCACCAGGGACCTTCCTAAGAATTGGCACGTCCCTGATGTACTCTTCCTATCGACCTTACATCCAGCATAATCGGAGTCTGAATATCCAATTAAGTCAAAGGTAGACCCCTTTGGATACCAGATCCCGAAGCAAGGCGTAGCGACTAAATATCTAAGAATTCGCTTCATTGCCACTAAGTGACACTCCCTTGGATCGGATTGAAATCTAACACACATGCATACGCTAAGCATAATATCCGGTCTACTACCACATAAATAAAGTAAGGACCCTATCATAGACCGGTATGCCTTTTGATCAACGGACTTACCTCCTTTGTTGAGGTCGGTGTGTCCGTCGGTTCCCATTGGAGTCTTTGCGGGCTTGGCGTCCTTCATCCCAAACCGCTTGATCAAGTCTTGCGTGTACTTCGTTTGGGAGATGAAGGTCCCATCCTTGAGTTGCTTCACTTGGAACCCAAGGAAATAACTTAACTCGCCCATCATCGACATCTCAAACTTTTGAGTCATCACCCTGCTAAACTCTTCACAAGAATTTTGGTTAGTAGAACCAAATATTATGTCATCGACATAAATTTGGCACACAAAAAGATCACCATCACAAGTCTTAGTGAATAACGTTGGATCGGCTTTCCCAACCTTGAAAGCATTAGCAATTAAAAAGTCTCTAAGGCATTCATACCATGCTCTTAGGGCTTGCTTAAGTCCATAGAGCACCTTAGAGAGCTTACACACGTGGTCGGGGTACCGTTCATCCTCGAAGCCAGGGGGTTGCTCCACGTACACCTCCTTCTTGATTGGCCCGTTGAGGAAAGCGCTCTTCACATCCATTTGGAACAACCTGAAAGAATGGTGAGTAGCATAGGCTAACAATATGTGAATTGACTCTAGCCTAGCCACAGGAGCAAAAGTCTCCTCAAAGTCCAAACCTGCGACTTGGGCATAACCTTTTGCCACAAGTCGTGCCTTGTTCCTTGTCACCACCCCGTGCTCGTCTTGTTTGTTGCGGAACACCCACTTGGTTCCCACAACGTTTTGCTTGGGACGAGGCACCAGTATCCAAACTTCATTTCTCTTGAAGTTGTTGAGCTCTTCCTGCATGGCCAATACCCAGTCCGGATCTAGCAAGGCCTCTTCTACCCTGAAAGGCTCAATAGAAGAGACAAAAGAGTAATGCTCACAAAAATTAACTAATCTAGAGCGAGTAGTTACTCCCTTGCTAATATCACCCAAAATTTGGTCGACGGGATGATTCCTTTGAATCGTCGCTCGAATTTGAGTTGGAGGTGCCGGTTGTGCTTCTTCCTCCATTACATGATCATCTTGTGCTCCCCCTTGATCACACGCCTCCTCTTGATGAACCTGTTCATCGTCTTGAGTTGGGGGATGCACCATTGTTGAGAAAGAAGGTTGATCCTGCTCCTTTTGTTCTTGTGGCCGCACATCTCCAATCGCCATGGTGCGTATTGCGGCCGTTGGAATGTCTTCTTCATCTACATCATCAAGATCAACAACTTGCTCTCTTGGAGAGCCATTAGTCTCATCAAATACAACGTCGCTAGAGACTCCAACCAAACCCGATGATTTGTTGAAGACCCTATACGCCTTTGTATTTGAGTCATAACCTAACAAAAACCCTTCTACAACTTTGGGAGCAAACTTAGAATTTCTACCTTTCTTCACTAGAATATAACATTTGCTCCCAAATACACGAAAGTACGAAACATTGGGTTTATTACCGGTTAGAAGCTCATACGAAGTCTTCTTGAGGAGGCGATGAAGGTACACCCAGTTTATGGCGTGGCAAGCCGTGTTCACGGCTTCCGACCAAAACCGCTCGGGTGTCTTCAATTCTCCAAGCATTGTCCTCGCCATGTCAATGAGCGTCCTGTTCTTCCTCTCTACCACACCGTTGTGGTGTGTAGGGAGTGGAGAACTCGTGCTTGATCCCTTCCTCCTCAAGGTAATCCTCCACTTGAAGGTTCTTGAACTCGGACCCATTGTCGCTCCTTATTTTCTTCACCTTAAGCTCAAACTCATTTTGAGCTCTCCTTAGGAAGCGTTTGAGGGTCCCTTGGGTTTCAGATTTATCCTGCAAAAAGAATACCCAAGTGAAGCGGGAAAAATCATCAACTATAACAAGACCATACTTACTTCCTCCTATGCTTAGATAGGCGACGGGTCCGAAGAGATCCATATGAAGCAACTCCAGAGGTCTTGATGTGGTCATCACATTTTTGGTATGATGAGAGCTTCCCACCTGTTTACCTGCTTGACAAGCTGCACAAGGTCTATCTTTTTCGAAAGTTACATTAGTTAGGCCTATCACGTGTTCTCCCTTTAGAAGCTTGTGAAGGTTCTTCATCCCCACATGTGCTAAACGGCGATGCCACAGCCAGCCCATGCTAGTCTTAGCAATTAAGCATGCATCTAGACCGACCTCCTCATTTGCAAAATCAACTAAATAATGTTTGTCGTCTAGTACACCCTTAAAAGCTAATGAACCATCACTTCTTCTAAAGACAGACACATCTACATTTGTGAATAAATAGTTATATCCCATATTACAAAGTTGACTCACAGACAACAAGTTATATCCAAGCGACTCAACTAAGAACACATTAGAAATAGAGTGCTCGGATGAAATAGTAATTTTTCCTAACCCTTTCACCTTGCCTTGGTTCCCATCACCTATTATGATTGAATCTTGGGGATCCTTGTTCTTGACGTAGGAAGAGAACATCCTCTTTTCCCCCATCATGTGGTTTGTGCATCCTCTGTCGATAATCCAGCTTGAGCCCCCGGATGCATAAACCTGCAAGGCAAATTTAGGTTTGGGTCTTAGGTACCCAACTCATGTTGGGTCCTACAAGGTTAATTACAATAGTCTTAGGGACCCAAATGCAAGTCTTGTCTCCCTTACATTTGGCCCCTAATTTCCTAGCAATTACCTTCTTATCCTTTCTACAAATAGCAAAGGAAGCATTGCAAGCATAATAAATTGTAGAAGGTTCATTCATTACTTTCCTAGGAACATGAACAATATTTCTTCTAGGCATATGATGAACAACATTTTTTCTAGCCAAATTTCTATCATGCATAATAGAAGAACTAGAAGCAATCATGGCATGAGAATCAAAAGCATCATAACTTCTATAAACATTCCTAGAATGTCTCCTATCATGATACATGAAAGCATGGTTCTTTTTAGCACTACTAGCCATAGGGGCCTTCCCTTTCTCCTTGGCGGAGATGGAAGCCTTATGACTTGTTAAGTTCTTGACTTCCCTCTTGAAGCCAAGTCCATCCTTAATTGAGGGGTGTCTACCAATTAGGCATCCCTTGCAAATTTTAGTTTGTCAAATTCACTCTTGCTAGTCTTAAGTTGGGCAATAAGACTAGCCACTTCATCATTCAAATTAGAAATTCAAACTAGATGTTCACTACAAGCATCAGCATTAAAATCTTTACACCTATTGCAAATTGCAACATGTTCTACACAAGATGTTGATTTATTAGCTATTTCTAACTTAGCATTCAAATCATCATTTATGCTCTTTAAGCTAGAAATAGAGTCATGGCATGTAGACAATTTGAAAGGGAATTAGGCTTACACCTATTTCCTAAATGATTTTGGTGGTTGAATTGCCGAACACAAATAAATTGGACTAACTAGTTTTCTCTAGTGTATAAGTTATACAGGTGCCAAAGGTTCACACTTAGCCAATAAAAAGACCAAGAATTGGGTTCAACAAAGAGAGCAAGGGATAACCGAAGTGTGCCCTGGTCTGGCACACCGGACTGTCCGGTGTGCCACCGGACAGTGTCCGGTGCACCAGGGGACTCCAAGCTAAACTTCGCACCTTCGGGAATTTTCAGAGGTGCTTCGCTATAATTCACCGGACTGTCCGGTGCACCACCGGACAGTGTCCGGTGCTCCAGAGGAGGGCGACTCTGAACTCGCCAACTTCAGGAATCCGCTCCGCTATAATTCACCGGACATGTCCGGTGCACACCGGACTGTCCGGTGAGCCAGCGGAGCAACAGCTACTTCGCGCCAACGGTCGTCTGCAACGCATTAAATGCGCGCCAGCGCGCGCAATGGAGCAGAGCACGCGCAGGTGGCACACCGGACAGTCTACAGGACTTGTCCGGTGCACCACCGGACAGCCAGGCGGGCCCACACGTTAGAGCTCCAACGATCGGAACCCAACTGCCTGGTGACGTGGCTGGCGCACCGGACTGTCCGGTGCGCCATGCGACAGTAGCCTCCACCAAACGGCTAGTTTGGTGGTTGGGGTTATAAATACCCCCAACCACCCCACATTCAAGTCATCCAAGTTTTCCACCTTCCAACCATTTACAAGAGCTAAGCATTCAATACATGACACACCCAAGTGATCAAATCCTCTCCCAATTCCACAAAAGCTTTAGTGTTAAGTGAGAGAGATTTGTTGTGTTCTTTTGAGCTCTTGCGCTTGGATTGCTTTCTTTCTCATTCTTTCTTGAGATCAAACTCACTTGTAATTGAGGCAAGAGACACCAATCGTATGGTGATCCTTGTGGGAACTTTGTGTTCCAAGTGATTGAGAAGAAAAGCTCACTCGGTCCGAGGGACCGTTTGAGAGAGGGAAAGGGTTGAAAGAGACCCGGTCTTTGTGACCACCTCAACGGGGAGTAGGTTTGCAAGAACCGAACCTCGGTAAAACAAATCCGCGTGTCACACTCTTTATTCGCTTGCGATTTGTTTTACGCCCTCTCTCTCGGACTCGTTTCTATTTCTAACGCTAACCCGGCTTGTAGTTGTGATTAATTTTGTGAATTTCAGTTTCGCCCTATTCACCCCCCCCCTCTAGGCGACTTTCAATTGGTATCAGAGCTTGGTGCTTCATTAGAGCCTAACCGCTCGAAGTGATGTCGGGAGATCACGCCAAGAGGGAGATGGAGACCGGCGACAACCCATCGGCGACAAGCCCACTACAAGTCACGGGAAGGCTTCATCGGAAGAGTCCCGCAACAAAAAGAAAGGGAAGGAAAAGAAATCCTCTTCCCACAAGTCGCATCGGAGTGGCGACAAGAAAAAGAAGATGAGGAAGGTGGTCTACTACGAGATCGATACTTCATCACCTTCCACATCCGGCTCCGACGCACCATCCATCACTTCTAAGCGCCATGAGCGCAAGAAGTTTAGTAAGATCCCCCTACGCTATCCTCGCATTCCTAAACATACGCATTTACTTTCCGTCCCATTAGGCAAACCACCAACATTTGATGGTGAAGACTATGCTAGGTGGAGTGATTTAATGCGATTTCATCTAACTTCACTCCACAAAAGTATATGGGATGTTGTTGAGTTTGGTGTACAGGTACCTTCCGTAGGGGATGAGGATTATGATGAGGACGAGGTTGCCCAAGTTGAGCACTTCAACTCCTAAGCCACAACTATACGCCTCGCCTCTCTAAGTCGAGAGGAGTATAACATGGTGCAAGGATTTGAGAGCACCTAGAGGGGGGGTGAATAGGTGATCCTGTAAAACTTAAAACTTAAGCCACAAAAACTTTGTTAGGCGTTAGAACAATAATAGCCAAGTGGCTAGAGAGGAGTCTCAACAAAATACAATAACCACAAGAGAACAATCACCGAGATGACACAATGGTTTATCCCGTGGTTCGGCCAAGACCAACGCTTGCCTACTCCACGTTGTGGCGTCCCAACGGACGAGGGTTGCAATCAACCCCTCTCAAGCGGTCCAAAGACCCACTTGAATACCACGGTGTTTTGCTTGCTTTACTATATCCCGTTTGCAAGGAATCTCCACACTTTGGAGCCTCTCGCCCTTACACTTAGATGATCACAAAGAAACACGGAGTAAGGGAGGGATGAGCAACGCACACAAGACTCAAAAATCAGAGCAACAACACACACACAAGTCGCAACAAGAGCTCGCAACACAACCCAATGAGTTTACAACTCAACTAGAGCTCTAGATGCTATCACAAAGAAACAAATGTGTGGAATCGAAGTCTCGGTGCTTAGGATTGCTTTGAGTATGCTTTGGTGTTCTCCTCCATGCGCCTAGGGGTCCCTTTTATAGCCCCAAGGCAGCTAGGAGCCGTTGAGAGCAATCTAGGAAGGCAATTCTTGCCTTCTGTCGCGTGGCGCACCGGACAGTCCGGTGCACACCAGACACTGTCCGGTGCCCGATTTCTTTCCTTAAATGGCGCAGCTGACCGTTGGCAGCCAGAGAGCCGTTGGCGCACCGGACATGTCCGGTGCACACCGGACAGTCCGGTGCCCCCTTCTAGCCGTTGGCTCGGCCACGTGTCCCGCGCAGATCGCGCGGCCGACCGTTGGCCCGGCCGACCGTTGGCTCACCGGACCGTCCAGTGCACACCGGACAGTCCGGTGAATTATAGCCGTACGTCGCCGGTGAATTCCCGAGAGCGACCAGTTCGCTCGAGCCAGCCTGGCGCACCGGACACTGTCTGGTGCACCACCGGACAGTCCGGTGCTCCCAGACTGAGCAGATTCTTGGCTGCTTGAGCCAAGACATTTCCAATTGGATTTCTCCTGTTTCCAGCACTTAGACATAATACATTAGTCTTTAAAATAATGTACTAAGTCTAGAAACATACCTTTTGACATGATTTGCACTTTGTCCACCACATTGCATAGATCAACACAAAAGCACTTGCGTTGGCACTCAATCACCAAAATACTTAGAAATGGACCAAGGGCACATTTCCCTTTCAATCTCCCCCTTTTTGGTGATTTATGCCAACATAACATAAAGCAAGTAGAACACGTGCAAAATCACTTCAAATAAAACTCAAATTTGTTTTGAATCAGATTTGACATATATGGATCATTCTTTACCACCACTTGGTTTGTTTTTGCAAATCAAACTCAAATTTCTATCTCTAAGTCAAACACACATGTTAAGACATAAAGAGTGTCATTCCAAGAGAAATTGATTCAAGATTTCAAAAACTCCCCTTTTTCCCATAATCAACACTTCTCCCCACAAGAAGCCAACTTTTGACAAGAGAGACAATAAAAGAGTTTTGACAAACCAAAAGCTCTATTCTACTATTTTCAAAATCTCTCAAGTGGTAACTGATCCATTTATTGCTTTGGCCTTTATTTTCTCCCCCTTTGGCATCAAGCACCAAAACGGGATCAATCTTGGCCCAAGAACCCCATTGCCTCACCAACATCTTCAATAAGAATGCGAAGGCAATAAGAGTACATGAGATGAACTTGGAATAAGTTACCCTCTCATCGGAGTGCAGTGGAAGTCTTTCATGGTCCAAGTCCACCTTTTCCCTTTCAAACCTCCTTCGAGACTAAATCATCAACTCAAGCACATGGTTAGTCTCAAAGGGTCAAGTTGTAACACATCTCCCCCTAAAAATGTGCATCACTTTGCAACGGACTTGTGAGGTCCAGGGAGTGTTTGTACAACTTGAGCATCATAACTAAGCAACAAAATGCATAAGAAACATGATCAAAGGCATAAACACATGTATGCTATAAATCAATCCAAGTTCCGCGAATCTAGGACATTTAGCTCACTACGCAACCTGCAAAAGGTCTTCTCATCTAGAGGCTTGGTAAAGATATCAGCTAGCTGGTTCTCGGTGCTAACATGAAACACTTTGATATCTCCCTTTTGCTGGTGGTCTCTCAAAAAGTGATGCCGGATGTCTATGTGCTTTGTGCGGCTGTGTTCAACAGGATTATCTGCCATGCGGATAGCACTCTCATTATCACATAGGAGTGGGACTTTGCTCAGATTGTAGCCAAAGTCCCTGAGGGTTTGCCTCATCCAAAGTAGTTGTGCGCAACACTTTCCTGCGGCAACATACTCGGCCTCAGCGGTGGATAGGGCAACGGAGGTTTGTTTCTTAGAATTCCATGACACCAGGGACCTTCCTAAGAATTGGCACGTCCCCGATGTACTCTTCCTATCGACCTTACATCCAACATAGTCGGAATCTGAATATCCAATCAAGTCAAAGGTAGACCCCTTTGGATACCAGAGCCCGAAGCAAGGCGTAGCCACTAAATATCTAAGGATTCGCTTTACTGCCACTAAGTGACACTCCTTAGGATCGGATTGAAATCTAGCACACATGCATACGCTAAGCATAATATCCGGTCTACTAGCACATAAGTAAAGTAATGACCCTATCATTGACCGGTATGCCTTTTGATCAACGGACTTACCTCCTTTGTTGAGGTCGGTGTGTCCGTCGGTCCCCATCGGAGTCTTTGCGGGCTTGGCATCCTTCATCCCAAACCGCTTCAGCAAGTCTTGCGTGTACTTCGTTTGAGAGATGAAGGTGCCATCCTTGAGTTGCATCACATGGAACCCAAGGAAGTAGTTCAACTCGCCCATCATTGACATCTCGAATTTCTGCGTCATCACCCTGCTAAACTCTTCACAAGACTTTTTATTAGTAGAACCAAATATTATGTCATCGACATAAATTTGGCACACAAAAAGATGACCGTCACAAGTCTTAGTGAAAAGAGTTGGATCGGCTTTTCCAACCTTGAAAGCATTAGTGATTAAGAAATCTCTAAGGCATTCATACCATGCTCTTGGGGCTTGCTTAAGTCCATAGAGCGCCTTAGAGAGATTACACACGTGGTCGGGGTACCATTCATCCTCGAAGCCAGGGGGTTGCTCTACGTACACCTCCTCCTTGATTGGCCCGTTGAGGAAAGCACTCTTCACATCCATTTGGAACAACCTGAAAGAATGGTGAGCGACATATGCTAGCAAAATACGAATGGAGTCTAGCCTAGCCACAGGAGCAAAAGTCTCCTCAAAGTCCAAACCTGTGACTTGGGCATAACCTTTTGCCACAAGTCGAGCCTTGTTCCTTGTCACCACTCCGTGCTCGTCTTGTTTGTTGCGGAACACCCACTTGGTTCCCACAACATTTTGCTTAGGACGAGGCACCAGCGTCCAAACTTCATTCCTCTTGAAGTTGTTGAGCTCCTCTTGCATGGCCAACACCCAGTCTGGATCTAGCAAGGCCTCCTCTACCCTGAAAGGCTCAATAGAAGAGACAAAGGAGTAATGCTCACAAAAATTAACTAATCGAGATCGAGTAGTTACTCCCTTGCTAATATCACCCAGAATTTGATCGACGGGGTGATCCCTTTGAATCATCGCTCGAACTTGGGTTGGAGGTGCCGGTTGAGTTTCTTCCTCCATCACATGATCATCTTGTGCTCCCCCTTGATCACACGCCTCCTGTTGATGAACCTGTTCATCGTCTTGAGTTGGGGGATGCACCATAGTTGAGGAAGAAGGTTGATCTTGCTCCTTTTGTTCCTGTGGTCGTACTTCACCAATCGCCATGGTTCGTATAGCGGCCGTCGGAACATCTTCTTCATCTACATCATCAAGATCAACAACTTGCTCTCTTGGAGAGCCATTAGTCTCATCAAATACAACGTCGCTGGAGACTTCAACCAAACCCGATGATTTGTTGAAGACCCTATACGCCTTTGTATTTGAATCATAACCTAACAAAAACCCTTCTACAGCTTTGGGAGCAAACTTAGAATTTCTACCCTTCTTCACTAGAATGTAGCATTTGCTCCCAAATACACGAAAGTAAGATACATTGGGTTTGTTACCGGTTAGAAGCTCATACGACGTCTTCTTGAGGAGGCGATGTAGGTACACCCTGTTGATGGCGTGGCAAGCCGTGTTTACAGCTTCCGACCAAAAGCACTCGGGGGTCTTGAACTCTCCAAGCATCGTCCTCGCCATATCGATGAGTGTCCTGTTCTTCCTCTCTACCACACCATTTTGTTGTGGTGTGTAGGGAGCGGAGAACTCGTGCTTGATCCCTTCCTCCTCAAGAAACTCCTCCACTTGAAGGTTCTTGAACTCAGATCCATTATCGCTCCTTATCTTCTTCACCTTGACCTCAAACTCGTTTTGAGCTCTCCTTAGAAAGCGCTTGAGGGTCCCTTGGGTTTCAGACTTATCCTGCAAAAAGAATACCCAAGTGAAGCGGGAAAAGTCATCCACAATAACTAAACCATACTTACTTCCCCCTATGCTTAGATAGGCGACAGGTCCGAAGAGGTCCATATGTAGCAGCTCCAGGGGCCTTGATGTGGTCATCACATTCTTGCTGTGATGTGCTCCTCCCACTTGTTTACCTGCTTGACATGCTGCACAAGGTCTATCTTTTTCGAATTGCACGTTAGTCAAACCTATCACGTGTTCTCCCTTTAGAAGCTTGTGAAGATTCTTCATTCCTACATGTGCTAAGCGGCGATGCCACAGCCAGCCCATGCTAGTCTTAGCTATTAAGCATGCATCTAGACCGGCCTCCTCTTTTGCAAAATCAACTAAATAAAGTTTGTCGTCTAATACACCCTTAAAAGCTAGTGAACCATCACTTCTTCTAAAGACAGACACATCTACATTTGTAAATAGACAATTATATCCCATATTGCACAATTGACTAACAGATAGTAAATTATATCCCAGAGACTCAACTAAAAACACATTAGAAATAGAGTGTTCATTTGAGATTCACTACAAGAAACTGATAAATGTTCGTGGGTAAAATTAAGAACGTGGGTACCCACGTTCTTACTTGAGTTAAGTTCATGGGTTATATTAAGAACGTGGGTACCCACGTTCTTAAGTTAAGTTCGTCGGGGTTATAGACACCGTCGAACTTAACCCTAAACCTACATCAAAAAAACCACGCCCGCGCGTCTCTCTCTCACCCTCTGTCTCATCTCACGCGCTCCTCTCTCACCACGCGCTCCTCTCTCACCGGGGAGCCCACGCCGCCACACGCCGGGAGCCCACGCCGCCACACGCCAGGAGCCCACGCCGTCACCGGGACCGTGCCGCGCCGCCGCCCCTACGCCCCGACGCCCCGGGACGGTAGGTCTTCCTGGGTCCCCTCCGGGGCGCGCGCTCCTCTCTCACCACGCCGTCACCGCGAGCCCACGCCGCCACCGCGCCGTCACCGGGACTGGGCCGCGCCGCCGCCACGCCGCCGCAAGCGGGCCGCGCCGCCGACCCGACGCCCGGACGCCCCGACGCCCCAACGCCCCGGCACGGTAAGGCTTCCTAGCTCCCCTCCGTTCCACTTGCTTTTCCTAGCTGATTTATGCCTTAAATATGTTTTTTGCTCTCTGATTACCCTGATTAAAAAACCCAAAGCATTCGATATGGCCACCACCATTATATCAAGTGGAGGAAAATTCTGGTTTTGGTGCTATTGTTTAGAAAGCCTAGTAAAAGGAAGGATTGACGATGTGTTAGAAAATTTAGAATAATACTACCGTGCAAAAGCTGAGTTAGGTTGGACATTCAACAGCTGGGTCCCACTTGCTAAGATTCACCTAGCTTGGGGGATGATATAGCAATTCCGGGGAGGCCAAATTTGGGGGTTTGGGTTTAAGGTGGATTATTGGTTTATTAGAATAGTCATAGAGAACACAAAAGGCGTGCATATCCAGGCCATGACACGTCAGACCCAGTTAAGTGGTTGGTAGTGGGATAGGACAATCCCTAGCTTTTGTATCTTTGGCCAGCTTTTCCATTTTCTTATGTTCGCAAAGCATTCGTACAATATGGTTAAGGATGTTAGTTTGTTAGTTAAAATTTGATGCTGAATTTTTGGATAGTTGTTACAACTGATGCATAATTTCTTGTTCATTGTAGATTAATTGATGTTAGGTTCAATGTTTGCTTAAACAATTTTTTATGTCTAGTGATTCTTTTTAATAGGGTTATTATACACAGTCTGGATTTATGTTTATATGCTTAATGATGTTTATTTACACTTTTTTTATACATTGGGTTATGTAGTTTTAGAAATGGATGACAATAGAAGAAGGGCGATGTATGATGGATTCAATAGCGTGACTCTAGGTCACTCAAAGGAATGGGTTAGGGTTGCAAAACAATTCGTGGATCTCGCATTTTCCGGTGGACCTCGTGTGGTGAAGTGTCCGTGTACCAAGTGTCGGAATTTTAAGTATGTGAGAAAGATCGAAGAACTGGAGCATCACCTTTGCAAGAATGGGTTTATGCCTAACTATCTTGTGTGGCGCTCACATGGAGAAGTAGAGCAGAATATCACAGAGTCAGAAATAATTGATGATGATGAGGAGGATCGGATGGATGACTTGGTGGCTGATATTAGTAGAGAGTATCCAACATTGGCCTCAGAACAGGATACACCAAATGAAGTGCAGGAGTTTTACAAGCTTCTTCACGCGTCAGAGGAAAAAGTGCATGACGACACCACTATGACTGTGTTGCAGGTGGTTACACGTCTTATGGCAATGAAGGCAAAGTATAACTTCTCGAATAATTGCTATAACGATATAATCAATCTGATTATTGATCTCATCCCATCGAACCATAAGATGCCAAAAGACTTATACCAGTCTAAAAAGATTGTGTCCGGTCTTGGGATGAAGTATAAGAAGATTGATGTGTGCGAAGATAATTGCATGTTGTTCTGGAAGGAATATGAAGCGAGCACCCATTGTCAGAAATGCGGTAAATCAAGATATGCGGAGGTACTAAAAGAGGATGGAGCTACTTTTGCTACAAAAGTGGCAGTTAAACAACTTCGATATATGCCCATCACTCCAAGGCTTAAACGTCTGTTTTTAACCCCAGAAACTGCGAAGCTAATGTTGTGGCATAAGGAAGGAGAACGTGAGATCCAAGACCTAGACATTATGATGCATCCATCAGATGGCGATGCTTGGAAGGCTCTGGATCGTTTTGACCCAGAATTTGGAAGAGACGCTAGGAGTGTTCGTCTAGGCTTGTTCACTGATGGTTTCACTCCTTACGACAACAGTTCAACTTCATACTCTTGTTGGCCGGTTTTCATCATGCCCTACAACCCCCCTCCCAACAAATGCATGAAAGAAGGGTTCATATTTCTTGCCCTTATTATTCCAGGGCCTAAACATCCTGGAAAGAAGATCAATGTATTCATGCAACCGTTGATTGAAGAGTTCAAAGAGCTATGGGTAGGGGTAAAGGCTTATGATGGTCATCTAAAACGTGAATTTACCTTACGTGCGGCATATTTGTGGTCAATTCATGATTTGCCTGCATATGGTATTTGGTCTGGCTGGTGTGTTCACGGTCGACTGTGTTGTCCCATATGCATGGGGGACACACAAGCATATCGATTGGAGCATGGTAAAAAGGTCTCATTCTTTGATTGTCATCGACGGTTTCTTCCATCCAATCATCTGTTTCGAAATGATACGAAGTCATTTAGAAGAGGCATAAAAGTTAAAGACGGTCCACCAAAACGTTTAATGGGTGAAGATATCATGATACAACATCGTGCCCTTCAAAGGGCTGCCGAAGGTCATGAGTTTGAAGGCTATGGTCAAGATCACAACTGGACTCATATTTCTTTTCTCTGGGAACTTCCGTATGCGAAGGTATTGATTTTACCACACAACATAGATTTGATGCACCAAGAGCGCAATGTTGCTGAAAGCATCATAAGCATGTGTCTAAACATTAAGGGTAAAACAAAAGACAACATCAATGCCAGGAAAGATTTAGCTAATCTTTGTGATCGCCCTAGCCTTGAGGTCAAATTAAATCCTAATGGAAAGGAGAGGACACCACGAGCTCCATACTGTCTAAAGCCGGAAGAGCGAAAAGAAGTATTTCGATGGTTGAAAATGTTGAAGTTTCCAGACCGCTATGCAGCTAACATAAAACGTACTGTTAACCTCGACACTAATAAATTAAATGGTTTGAAGGCTCACGATTACCATATTTTGATGGAAAGACTTATGCCGGTAATGTTCCGTGGCTATTTGAAGCCTCCTTTGTGGAAGATGATTGCTGAACTTAGTTACATATATAGACATATATGTGCTAAGCATATCTCAAAGAAATTGATGATTCAATTTGAGAAACAAATCGCGGTGCTTGTATGCAAGATGGAAAAAGTATTTCCGCCTGGATTTATGAATGTGATGCAACATTTGCTAGTGCACTTACCTTATGAAGCATTGGTAGGAGGACCAGTGCAGTTCCGATGGATGTACAGTCAAGAAAGAGAATTGAAAAAACTTAGAGCTACTGTGCGGAACAAAGCAAGGGTTGAGGGGTGTATCGCAGAGGCCTTTGCAGCTAAAGAGATCACAATCTTCTCAAGTCAGTATTTATCACACACTAACAACGTGAATGCTCAGTCAACACGGTATCATACTGAAGAAGAAGGTCCTTCGACCGACCTTAGTGTTTTTCTCTGGAAGGGGAAAGGGGTCGGGGCTTCTACTGCACATTATGTTGACATAAGAGAGCATAATTTCACCATGCTCTACTTGTACACCAACATGGAGGAACTTGATCCATACTTTGAAATGTTTGATTCCATATATTTAGCTGGCCACAAACCTACACCAAAGGAACTGGATAATCTACGTATGAAAGGGATGAATGGAGGTCCATGTTTCGTTGAATGGTTCCACGAGCATGTAATTATCTCTTTATAATTTTCCTTTGTGTACTTAGATTGCACATATGACTTGCTATTTACCTATATCTTTTTTTCTGCTCTATGTAGTGTAAGAAACTTGACTCTCTAGTCTCGGATGATTTGCGACAGATATCACATGGTCAGTTGAAAGCAAGAAAATATAGCCGCTATGATATTAATGGATACCGTTTTCGAACATCAAAATTAGAAAAAATCCGCCCGCAGGCAGCCACGACAAACAGTGGAGTAGTAGCAACTGATGCAGACGGAGGCACTCATGACTATTATGGTGTTCTTCAAGACATAACGGAGTACACTCTTGGTGGGGCCAAAGAGTTCATGTTTGTGTTATTTGATTGTGAATGGTTTGATCCGCAACAAACGCGAGAGGATGAATTTGGAATTGTGGAGGTAAAGCATGAATCACGGTTTAAAGGCAGCGATTATAGCAATGTTGTGCTTGCACATCAAGCGCAACAGGTGTACTATCTAACATATCCTCATGAAAACTTGAAGTCTTGTTGGGTTGTATACAAAATTAATCCTGAAGTCCATCCGTTACGATATGATTATTACAACACAAATAACGAAGATGATGATTCTGTTGATATTTATCAAGAAGATGGCGATCAGTCAGAAAATAGAGAATTTACTATATCTGAGGATTTAGGGCTCAATGAAGTAGCTAGTCTTGCCATAGATTTGATGGCAGAAGAACCAGGTCCTTCTAGGGCAAGGACTCGTAAGTCACAGAGAATTCTTGAAAACAACAAAGACTTGAAATAATTGAGCAGCGTGTTGCTGAAGCAGATTCTGATGCCGATGATTTTTGAAAAGTATATATATTTAAATTCTTGTATATGCATTCCTATTTCAATACTAAAAGTATATATATTTAAATTCTTGTAATGAAATTTGTGCAGATGATGAGGGTCATGGACAAGCTCAAAGGGAAGAAGCGCGGAGACCGTGGTGACTCCTCGAGGTCACGGTCAACTAGGGGTTCAGGTGGTGGGGATACATCCTCTATGTTGTTCCAGGTATTTAATTTGTTTTATTTTCTTTTCTTCTACGTATACATCGAGTACTTGATATATCTCATTGTTGATTATGTTTGTAGGGCTCTACAGCGTCAAGGCAACGGCTAGAGCAGCTCCTTGGTTGCATGGAGGAGCAGGGGCGCGAAGTGGGAAGCCATAGTGCACTTGGGCACGAGCGCGAGGTGGCAGGCCATAGTGCACCTGGGCAAGAGCGTGATGTGGCAGGCCACAATGCACTTGAGCCAGAGCGTGAGGCGATAGGCTCAAGTGGACCTATGCTAGAGCAGGACCACAATGCATTTGAGCAAGCGCGCGAGGCGGCAGAGCACAATGCACCTAGGCAGGAGGACGAGCTGGCACGCCAAGATTCACCGATGCGTGATGATGATGACTATGGGGAGGACTACGATGGAGAGGCCGATGGAGAGGCTGATGACGAGGTTGTTACAACGACACAGGCAACAAACTTCAGGTAATTTTATTTTGACGAGGAGTTCCATTTTTGTTGGATTGATATTATTACCAGTGCACAATTTACAATTTTGTAGGTTTCGGCGGTCCCTTAGAGTTCCACCGACACAACCCTTGGACCAACGTAGGGTCATAAACCCTGCAGGAGAGAGGAGTTGGGTGGAGGTGGCATGGAGTGGCAAAGGTCATCGGACACCAGTTAACACAGTGCTGGGATCTATAGCTCGTTTTCACTATCCAGGGGTGGTACAACTCAACGGGGCAGAGATAGGGGCGTATCGCTGGGCTCACTGGGGCCTCAAACCATATGGACCCGACCGTACTCACCAAGACGCAGTGTGGTCATCGTTTTGGGTGAGTTTATTATGTCTTTTAAATTTACTTATCGTGGGCGTCTATAAATGAATTTAATTGCTTCTTCATTTTGCAGGAACAATTTAGATTGGACGAAACAGCGAACGAAGAACATGCAAAACGTGTATTCCACAATGCTGCTAGAAAAGTTATAAATGGTTCAATGTCAGATGCACGGGTCAAAGCTGTTACCGTGTACTTCAAGAAAGTGAAGGGTCAAAGAATGACCAACAAGCAGGCATGTGAAATCCACTTGACAGCTGAGGAGTACAAACAAAGTGAAGTGGACTGGCTCACTGCTCATCCTGAAGCTTGGGTCAAGCTCTGCGAGTACTGGTCCTCAGATGAGTACAAAGTGAAGTCAGATAGAAATCGTTTGAACCGGAAGAGCAAACCGGGCCTCCATCGATTTGGAGCAGATGGATTTATTGGGAAATCACAACGAATGGTATGACGAGCTAAGTAACATTTAGTCTTTTTCCCTCAGACAAATTTGTATATTTTATTATGTCTCTTACTGCAGGAGGCTCGTGATGGTGTTGAACCCCGATTCATTGACGTTTACATGGAGGGACACCGAGGTCCAGATCCAGATCATCCAGAAGTTTTATGTGACGAAAGCGCGACAGAAAAGCTGGTAGGTGTAAATAATTACTATCTATTCTTAATTAACTTGTGACCCATTTATAATTAACATAAATTGTTTTGTAGACTCGTTATGCTGAGGAGGTTAGGAGGAAAGCAGGAGACGATGATCTAGATTGGAGGGAGGCACCTTTCGATCCGGATGCAGCATATGTTGCCGGTGGTGGGCTACCACATGGGAGGTATGATAAGATCAAAGTTGTGATATATAAACACTATATTATCATAACTTGTGATGTTTCTAGGTTGGGGATCGGCGATGGGGTTGTGAGTCGCGATAGCTTTGGTCGTCGGTCAGTTTCCTCGGCGGGGAGTAGATCTCGAACTTCAACTTCGAGGGAATCAGAGCTTGATGAGCAACTAAGACAACAACAACAACAAGTTCAACATCTATCTCAACAAGTTCAGATGATGCAGGGAATGCTGATGCAGGTAATAATTTTATTAATCCGCTCAGAATCTGCCCATATTTTTTTATCTAAATCGCTCTGAGCCTTAGACAGCCTAAAATCGGTCTGGTCAATTGTTGAGTGATTTCTGCATTTATTAGGAGGTTGTCACAGCCTGTGATATGAACATACCCTTAACAGCACAAGCACAACCACTTCAGATTCAGGATGTGATTAGTTGAATCTAGGCTAAGTGAGACAATGTCAATCCCTTAACATTAGCCAAGCAACCTGGGGGCAAATTCAAAGAATTAAAGAACATCGACACACTTGTCTAACGCCAAGCTGCCATGGGCTTTCTACAAGAAAGTTCTCAGCTGCTCTGGTTCCAGAATTAGTTGCACACACTGATCAGCTGCTCTGGTTCTCAGCTGCTCTGGTTCCAGAATTAGTTGAACATCATCTGCCTCAAACAGACTGTTGTAGTGTTTATTCAGGGCAGGCCATTGCCCGTGAATAACGAACAAATAACGAATGCGCACAAACCACTTTTACTGATGAAATTCAGTATATAGCGCTTCCTTATATTATATTATCTATACTCCCCTCCCTTTCTGATTATTCTATTTAATGCAAGAGTAAGGATAGACGTCTTATTCTTCAGTGTTGAGATAGAATGACTGTAGACCCTCTTCTCTCTTTTAGTTAGCCTTACTTATTTATTCCAATTCCTCAGCTGGAAACAGAACTACCAAAGGGAAGAAGACAGAAGGCAACAAAGGCGTGTATCAGCTTCAAGCATATAGAGAACTTGACTTACTCACCTACTTTAATGCCTGCTTTTTACTACTTGAAAGCTGGCTTGGCTCTCAGACCAATTAACTTGACACCTGCTTAGCGCCCTCACTGCTACTTCTCTCATTAAGCTGCTCTCTCCTTTTATCAACTTATGAAAAAACAGCCTATTGATCTTCCGTCGCTCGCTATGGATGGTTGCCAAAAGGCTACCTTTTCGCACAACACTTAAATGAGTCACTGACTGGTTTTGACGTACGTAATACTTAACCTTACAATTGGCATTGCCCTTCTTCTTGCAACAGAGGATTCGTTCTCTACACCGAAAGGACTAAGAGCTCTTATTCCGCAGCCTTTAGCACATAATGGAATTGCTCCTTCTATGCCTCCTCATCTGTCTCGCCTGCAAATCCTGCTAACAGCCTAGTCTATTAGGAAACAGCTAATTCAATTGCTAAAACTGCTGTTCGAGAAGGGACTAACGGCACTGATTTCTAGTGCTATAACAGAAACTGCCCTTAACGCGCAAATGAAAGCCCTCACAACACTCTTTACCTGCAACTGCTCCCGCTTATTTATGGTAGTAGATAAACAGGTGGTGGACATGTATCTGCAGCCTCTGCTGCTGGTAGATTGACTGTTTTATATGGACTGAGGCTGCAACTGAGGGTAGTGCCTGAGAATGCTACTCTATTCCTGGAATTAGCCATCCCCTTCTTTGACTATTCGACCTGCTCCTCGAAGCAAGGAAGGGAATTCAGATGGCATTGAATGCCCTTTCCGCAAGAAGGATAGTGAGCTACTTCCCCGGCCTTCTCCTCGTCTTGTCTCTGCCAGTGATCTGGGCAGCTGGTAGGAGTTTTCAAAAGAAAGAGAGGATATTTCGATCCTAGGAGAGGCCATAGGTTTTCTGAGGATAGCGAAGCATATTGCTGCGTGCATCTGATAGCAGCAAAGATCTCTCCAGTGCAAAGGTTCTTTGCTTTCGAAGCCCTCCTTCCCCTCGAGGCTGCTGTAAAGAGGAAGATGGAAGGAAGGAGTGAGAAGCATGTCAGTTACTCTGCTGCTGTACAAATTAAACTTAGCTCTTAGAGTGAGGAGAAAGTAAGCTGTTAGCTGTCTGCCTAAAGGAAAGAAAGGAAAAAAAGAAGCTGGAAGCCATCGGCACCCTGTTTCATGTGTTGGTATAGCTGTTGTGGTTCTCCTGTTGTCTGTCTGGCCTTTGTTGTAACATAAAGCTGAGGCGCACTAGCCTGCCTTCGTTTTCACAGTTAAGCTGAAGTTATTAGTATCAGCTTTCCTGAACTGCTTGGTATGTAATGTGACTGTGTTTCTTCCTTGTACTAATGCTTGTCTCATGTAATCCAGGCCCCTGATGTCTGAATGTTCTAATCTCAAATTTTCACCTCTGATAAACGTTTTTTTGTTTGGTTTTGTTGCTGCTGAGGTGATCTGATTTTTTTGCTGCCTTTGTTTTGGTATACATACTCTTTGTTGCTTTAATGAATTATTACTGCACACAACATTCTTACGCTCTACTGTTTTCAAGCTGTAGATAAGATTACCATCCCATGTGTGAGTTTAAACTCTATATATACATTAGTTTAAAATAAAACTCAAGCTTATTGTATTTGCAGATGTATAGTGCTCAGATGGGATCTCCAATGGGACCCCAGTTCACCCGTCCGTCACAATCTGGACAGACCCCAAACACCAACGAAACACAGGTATAGTTTTGTAGTATATTTACTTTCATTTACAATTATAATCATGCATCGTTTTATTTGGTTATAGGGTTCTGAGACCGGACAAGGAAACCCACAGATGGACATTCAGTGGTCGATGCCTCCTAGAGGACAGATTCTTCCTCCTCCACAACCAGGTATGGGATATTGGCCACCACCACCATGGGGATATCCTACACATCCAATGGGGCCTTGGGGACGCCCCCCATGGCCAACACAGCCACTTCCGTCACATGCGGTACGTTCCTGAATTTCAATGCTAGATTGATTTCCTCCTAATCAAACTACAGATTCAGCAAAAAAGTGACTATCAAACTAGAAAATCAAACTATCTGAAATCAAACTACAGATTCAGCAAAAAAGTGAAAACAGCAAGTGATGCACACTAAAAACAGTTAGTGACTATGAACCTATTTAATTTCTAGCAAATGAAATGGTACATGGCTAGGCTTTGTGGGCTCAGTTTGTAGTTAGTGGCCATGTACTCCATCTATCCATCTATGAACCTAAATCTGGCGTCTTAGACCACTCGACCAAACTGTCACTATTGATATGAGTGGTACATATAATTATATATTAGCAGCCATATAAGCTATTTGAAATGGCCAAACAGATGATCTAAGCTATTAAAAATTAGCAGCCATCTAAACTGTCACTACAGATTGTTCCGTACTAATGGATGAGGCGCATCTAAACAATCTGCCCAACTCATCTAAGTTTTTGCATGGCTGAGGCGCATCTAAACAGATGATCTGGGACTTTGAGTCTGCTTCTTGCATTCACAATCTGCTGAGTTACATTTCTAATGACGCAGAATCCTTACCTCGGACTGTTCCATACTAATGGATCATCAGATCTGAAGCCCAGTAGCTCATTCCCTGTTCTTTATTGTTCTTGGATGCCGTTGTGCGATAGATTAGGCGATTTAAAATTGCCAAGAATTTAGTGGTCCTGGGCAGAAGAATCCTGGGCAGCAGGACTGGCACTTGAGCGGCCTGTAGGGCATGTTCTTGGTGTCCTGCAGGTTGATCTTCTGGTCGGTGGCCTGTAGGGCATGTTCTTGGGTCCTGCAGGTTGATGTCAGCCATACATGGGTGTTGCTGCTGGTGCTTTCGCCATGTTGAGTAATCAGTAAGTCCGACGGTAATATAGCCTGCAGGTTGAACGTGGGTGACTTGTGATGTATACTTTTTTTGTTGCTGCTGGTGCTCATTTTGGTTTATGTGGTCATTTTAGCAATCATACCTTGGTCCTGAGGTTCATGTGGTCATTCTGAAGCTCATTCTCCTGCAGATAGGATATGATGCAAACGAATGAATCTAGATAGGATTAGCTAAAATGAATGAGGTCTGAGGTTTATGCATGTAGGTAACATGTATGTATTACCCTTTTGGCCATGTAATTGATCTCGGCAGCCAGCAGCTCACTCTGAAACAAGAATTCAGCAATCAGAGTCTGACAAATAAACAACCTAGCCATCACGAACTCATAGTTACTTACATCAGAACTCTACCTGTTAGTGTTTTGCAGCATCTGGATCTGGTTGCGCAGTTTTGCGGATTCTTGCTGGTAGAATTGCTTCAACAGATAAAGCAAATAGTTGGAATAATTTTCTGTTCCCAATAGTAACCAAATAGTGGGGGGCCAGAGGAAGAGCCAACGGCGTGTGCCTTCTTGTACCTCTCGATCATTTTGGTTTATGAGAATTTTGGTGTACATGTGATTTAATGCTTTCCTATATTTATTTAGAAAAGGACGCTATGTTTATCATGCTTTCCTATATCTTGGTGTACATGTGATTTAATGCCAGTTGTATATTTATGAGAATTTTGGTTTATTTTGTAGGATTCCGGCTCTCATCAAGTGACTCCTCCCCCTCACGCTGACTTTGCGGACAGATGTCTCAATTCTAGTGGTGGAGCTACGAACAACAATCCGATGTCCTGATCGAGAGCGATGGAGCTAATGTTTGAACTTGTGAACTAAAAATGAGAACTATGGATATGAACCTATGTATTTGGACTTGTGTGAATTTGTGAACTTATGTATTTGGACTTGTGTGAATTTGTGAACTTATGTATTTGGACTTGTGTGAATTTGTGAACTTATGTATATTTGGACTTGTATGAATTTGTGATATGTATATATATCCCTGTGTTTGAAAATTGTATTGTATGTGATATTCTGTGTTGCATGTGTTATTATGTGTGTCTAATTTATCATTTCTGTATTTTTTATTTTTTTCTGGAAAAGAGTTAAGAACGTGGGTACCCACGTTCTTAAGGTTAAGAACGTGGGTACCGTCGAACTTAATGGGCAGCCCGCGCCGACTCACGCAGGACACATAAGTTCGACGGCCACCTGTACCCACGTTCTTAAAGTTAAGAACGTGGGTGCCGTCGAACTTACGGGACACAATTCGACGGTCCCCGTCGAACTTAAAAACCCACGTTCTTAACGTTAAGTTCGACGGTACCCACGTTCTTAAAGTTAAGTTCGACGGTACCCACGTTCTTAACGTTAAGAACGTGGGTCCGTCGAACTTAATTCTTTAAGTTCGTCCAAAAATCGCCGTGGGCTATATTCGTCGGTAAACCCACGTTCTTACGTTAAGTTCGACGGCCTATTACATTAAGTTCGACGGTTTTTCACCCACGTTCTTTAACCAGTTTCTTGTAGTGATTGCAATTTTACCTAACCCTTTTACCTTGCCTTGGTTCCCATCACGGAATATTATTGAATCTTGGGAATCCTTGTTTTTGACGTAGGAGGTGAACATCTTCTTCTCCCCCGTCATATGGTTTGTGCATCCGTTGTCGATAATCCAGCTTGAACCCCCGGATGCATAAACCTGCAAGGCAAATTTAGGCTTGGGACTTAGGTACCCAACTCTTGTTGGGTCCTACTAGGTTAGCACAAATATCCTTAGGGATCCAAATGCAAGTTTTGTCTCCCTTGCATTTTGCCCCTAATTTTCTAGCAACTATCTTCCTATCCTTTCTACAAATAGCAAAGGAAGCATTTAAAGCATGATATATTGTAGAAGGTCCATTAACTTCCCTAGGAACATTCACAACATTTCTTCTAGGCATGTGAACGACATTTCTCCTAGACATATCTCTATTATGCTTATAGGAAGAACTAGAAGCAAACATGGCATTTGAATTGTAAGCATTACAACTCCTATCATAATGAATATTTCTAGTAAATTTCCTATCATGGTACATGAAGGCATGATTCTTTTTAGCATTACTAACCATAGGGGCCTTCCCTTTCTCCTTGGCGGGGATGGGAGCCTTATGGCTTGTTAAGTTCTTGACTTCTCTCTTGAAGCCAAGACCATCCTTAATTGAGGGGTGTCTACCAATCGTGTAGGCATCCCTCGCAAATTTTAGCTTATCAAATTCGCTCTTGCTAGTCTTAAGTTGAGCATTAAGACTAGCCAATTCATCATTAAGTTTGGAAATTGAAACTAGGTGTTCACTACAAGCATCAATGTCAAAATCTTTACACCTATTACAAGTTGCAACAATTTCTACACAAGATGTTGATTTACTAGCTTTTTCTAACTTAGCATTCAAATCCTCATTAATGCTTCTTAAGTTAGAAATTGTCTCATGGCAAGAAGATAATTCACAAGAAAGCATTTCATTTCTTTTAACTTCTAGAGCATGAGATTTTTATGCTTCTACAAATTTGTCAAGTTCTTCATACAACAAATCCTCTTGCTTTTCTAAAAGCCTATTCTTATCATTCAAGGCATCAATCAATTCATTAATTTTATCTACCTTGGTTCTATCTAGGCCCTTAAATAAACATGAATAATCTATTTCATCCTCATCACTAGATTTGTCCTCACTTGAAGAAGCATAAGTAGAGTTTCGAGTACATACCTTCTTCTCCCTTGCCATAAGGCATGTGTGACGCTCGTTGGGGAAGAGGGATGACTTGTTGAAGGCGGTGGCGGCGAGTCCTTCATTGTCGGAGTCGGAAGAGGAGCAATCCGAATCCCACTCCTTGCCTAGATGCGCCTCACCCTTTGCCTTCTTATAGTTCTTCTTCTTCTCCCTCTTGTTCCCTTGATCCTGATCACTATCATTGTCGGGACAGTTAGCAATAAAATGACCAAGCTTACCACATTTGAAGCATGAGCGTTTCCCCTTTGTCTTGGTCTTGCTTGGCTGCCCCTTGCGACCTTTTAGCGCCGTCTTGAATCTCTTGATGATGAGAGCCATCTCTTCATCATTAAGTCCGGCCGCCTCAATTTGTGCCACCTTGCTCGGTAGCGTCTCCTTGCTTCTTGTTGCCTTGAGAGCAAGAGGTTGAGGCTCATTGATTGGACCATTCAATGCGTCGTCCACGTATCTTGCTTCCTTGATCATCATTCGCCCGCTCACGAACTTTCCAAGTATCTCCTCGGGCGTCATCTTGGTGTACCTAGGATTCTCACGAATATTGTTTACAAGATGAGGATCAAGGACAGTAAAAGACCTTAGCATTAGGCGGACGACGTCGTGGTCCGTCCAACGTGTGCTTCCATAGCTTCTTATCTTGTTGACATGGGTCTTTAGCCGGTTGTACTTTGAGTTGGCTCTTCTCCCCTTATCATAGCGAATCTCCCGAGTTCGCCTTCCACCAACTCCATCTTGGTGAGCATTGTGACATCATTCCCCTCATGAGAGATCTTGAGGGTGTCCCAAATTTTCTTGGCGTTATCCAAGCCGCTCACTTTGTGGTATTCATCCCTGCACAAAGAAGCTAGAAGAACAGTAGTAGCTTGTGCATTTTTATGAATTTGCTCATTGATAAACATGGGACTATCACCACTATCAAAATGCATTCCATTCTCAACTATCTCCCATATGCTTGGATGGAGAGAGAACAAATGACTACGCATTTTGTGACTCCAAAATCCGTAGTCCTCTCCATCAAAGTGAGGAGGTTTACCAAGTGGAATGGATAATAAACGAGAATTTGTACTTTGCGGAATACGAGAGTAGTCAAAAGAAAAGTTTGAATTAACCGGTTTCCTTCTATGGCAGTCGTTGTCGTCGTTGTCCTTTTGGGAAGAAGTGGACTCATCGCTGTCGTCGTAGTAGACGATCTCCTTGATGTGTCTTGTCTTCTTCTTCTTCCCATCTTTGCGTCTGTGGCCTGAGCCCGAGTCGGTAGGCTTGTCATCCTTCGGCTCGTTGATGAAGGGCTCCTTCTCCTTGTCGTTGATCACGATTCCCTTCCCCTTAGGATCCATCTCTTCGGGCGGTTAGTCCCTTTCTTGAAGAGAACGGCTTTGATACCAATTGAGAGCACCTAGAGGGGGGTGAATAGGTGATCCTGTAAAACTTAAAACTTAAGCCACAAAAACTTTGTTAGGCGTTAGAACAATAATAGCCAAGTGGCTAGAGAGGAGTCTCAACAAAATACAATAACCACAAGAGAACAATCACCGAGATGACACAGTGGTTTATCCCGTGGTTCGGCCAAGACCAACGCTTGCCTACTCCACGTTGTGGCGTCCCAACGGACGAGGGTTGCAATCAACCCCTCTCAAGCGGTCCAAAGACCCACTTGAATACCACGGTGTTTTGCTTGCTTTACTATATCCCGTTTGCAAGGAATCTCCACACTTTGGAGCCTCTCGCCCTTACACTTAGATGATCACAAAGAAACACAGAGTAAGGGAGGGATGAGCAACACACACAAGACTCAAAAATCAGAGCAACAACACACACACAAGTCGCAACAAGAGCTCGCAACACAACCCAATGAGTTTACAACTCAACTAGAGCTCTAGATGCTATCACAAAGAAACAAATGCGTGGAATCGAAGTCTCGGTGCTTAGGATTGCTTTGAGTATGCTTTGGTGTTCTCCTCCATGCGCCTAGGGGTCCCTTTTATAGCCCCAAGGCAGCTAGGAGCCGTTGAGAGCAATCTGGGAAGGCAATTCTTGCCTTCTGTCGCGTGGCGCACCGGACAGTCCGGTGCACACCGGACACTGTCCGGTGCCCAATTTCTTTCCTTAAATGGCGCAGCTGACCGTTGGCAGCCAGAGAGCCGTTGGCGCACCGGACATGTCCGGTGCACACCGGACAGTCCGGTGCCCCCTTCTAGCCGTTGGCTCGGCCACGTGTCCCGCGCAGATCGCGCGGCCGACCGTTGGCCCGGCCGACCGTTGGCTCACCGGACAGTCCGGTGCACACCGGACAGTCCGGTGAATTATAGCCGTACGTCGCCGGTGAATTCCCGAGAGCGGCCAGTTCGCTCGAGCCAGCCTGGCGCACCGGACACTGTCCGGTGCACCACCGGACAGTCCGGTGCTCCCAGACTGAGCAGATTCTTGGCTGCTTGAGCCAAGACATTTCCAATTGGATTTTTCCTGTTTCCAGCACTTAGACATAATACATTAGTCTTTAAAATAATGTACTAAGTCTAGAAACATACCTTTTGACATGATTTGCACTTTGTCCAACACATTGCATAGATCAACACAAAAGCACTTGCGTTGGCACTCAATCACCAAAATACTTAGAAATGGCCCAAGGGCACATTTCCCTTTCAGGATTAAAGCGCGCCAAGGAAGTTTGGGACGTGCTCAAGACCGCGCACGAGGTAGATGAGCTAACCAAGATCACCAAGCGGGAGACGATCGAGGGGGAGCTCGGTCGCTTCCGGCTTCGCAAAGGGGAAGAGCCACAAGACATGTACAACCGGCTCAAAACCTTGGTGAACCAAGTGCGCAACCTCGGGAGCAAAAAGTGGGATGACCACGAGATGGTTAAGGTTATTCTTAGATCACTTATTTTCCTTAACCCTACTCAAGTTCAAATAATTCGTGGTAATCCTAGATATACACTAATGACTCCCAAGGAAGTAATCGGGAATTTTGTGAGCTTTGAGTACATGATCAAGGGCTCAAAGAAAATCAATGAGCTAGATGATCCCTCCACATCCGAAGCACAACCGGTCGCATTTAAGGCGACGAAGGAGAAGAAGGAGGAGTCTACACCGAGTAGACAACTAATCGACGCCTCAAAGCTCGACAACGAGGAAATGGCGCTCGTCATCAAGAGCTTCCGCCAAATCCTCAAGCAAAGGAGGGGGAAAGATTACAAGCCCTGCTCCAAGAAGGTTTGCTACAAGTGTGGTAAGCCCGGTCACTTTATAGAAAAATGTCCTATTTCTAGTGACAGTGACAGGGGCGACGACAAAAAGGGGAGAAGAAAGGAGAAAAAGAAATACTACAAGAAAAAGGGTGGCGACGCCCATGTATGCCGTGAATGGGACTCGGACGAGAGCTCCTCCGACTCCTCCTACGATGAGGACGCCGCCAACATCGCCATCAACAAAGGCCTTCTCTTCCCCAACGTCGGCCACAAGTGCCTCATGGCAAAGGACGGCAAAAGGAAGAAGGTTAAATCTAAATCCTCCACTAAATATGAGTCATCTAGTGATGATAATGCTAGTGATGAGGAAGATAATTTGCGTACTCTTTTTGCCAACTTAAACATGCAACAAAAAGAAAAATTAAATGAATTGATTAGTGCTATCCATGAGAAGGATGATCTTTTGGACTCCCAAGAGGACTTCCTTATTAAAGAAAACAAGAAGCATGTTAAAGTTAAAAATGCTTACGCTCTAGAAGTAGAAAAATGTGAAAAACTATCTACTGAGCTAAGCACGTGCCATGAGACTATAGACAACCTTAGAAATGAAAATGCTAATATGTTAGCTAAGGTTGATTTAAATGTTTGTGATGTTTCAATTCCCAATCTTAGAAATGATAATGATAATTTGCTTGCTAAGATTGAAGAATTAAATATTACTCTTGCTAGCCTTAGGAATGAAAATGAAAAATTGCTTGCTAAAGCTAAAGAACTTGATGTTTGCAATATTACAATTTCCAATCTTAGGGATAAAAATGATATATTGCGTGCCAAGATTGTTGAACTTAATTCTTGCAAACCCTCTACATCTACCGTTGAACACACTACTATTTGCACTAGATGTAGAGATGTTAACATTGATGCTATTCATGATCACATGGCTTTAATTAAACAACAAAATGATCATATAGCAAAGTTAGATGCTAAAATTGCCGAGCATGACTTAGAAAACGAAAAGTTTAAATTTGCTAGAAGCATGCTTTATAGAGGGAGACGCCCTGACACTAAGGATGGCATTGGTTTCCAACAGGGAGGCAATGTCAAACTTAATGCCCCTCCTAAGAAATTGTCCAACTTTGTTAAGGGCAAGGATCCCATGCCTCAAGATAACGAGGGTTACATTTTATACCCTGCCGGTTATCCTGAGAGCAAAATTAGGAGAATTCACTCTAGGAAGTATCACTCTGTCCCTAACCATGCTTTTATGTATAAAGGGTGAGACATCTAGTTCTAGGCAACCAACTCGTGCTAAGTTGCCTAAAAGGAAAACTCCTAGTGCATCAAATGACCATAATATTTCATTTAAAACTTTTGATGCATCTTATGTGTTAACTAACAAATCCGGCAAGGTAGTTGCCAAATATGTTGGGGGCAAGCACAAGGGGTCAAAGACTTGTGTTTGGGTACCTAAAGTTCTTGTATCTAATGCCAAAGGACCCAAAACCATTTGGGTACCTAAAGTGAAGAACTAAACTTGTTTTGTAGGTTTATGCATCCGGGGGCTCAAGTTGGGTAATCGACAGCGGGTGCACAAACCACATGACAGGGGAGAAGAAGATGTTCTCCTCCTACGAGAAAAACCAAGATCCCCAACGAGCTATCACATTCGGGGATGGAAATCAAGGTTTGGTCAAAGGACTGGGTAAAATTGCTATATCACCTGACCATTCTATTTCCAATGTTTTTCTTGTAGATTCATTAGATTACAATTTGCTTTCCGTTTCTCAATTATGCAAAATGGGCTACAACTGTTTATTTACTGATGTAGGTGCCACTGTCTTTAGAAGAAGTGATGATTCAATAGCATTTAAGGGAGTGTTAGAGGGTCAGCTATACTTAGTAAATTTTGATAGAGCTGAACTCGACACTTGCTTAATTGCTAAGACTAACATGGGCTGGCTCTGGCATCACCGACTAGCACATGTTGGGATGAAGAATCTTCATAAGCTTCTAAAGGGAGAGCACATTTTAGGATTAACAAATGTTCATTTTGAGAAAGACAGGATTTGTAGTGCATGCCAAGCAGGGAAGCAAGTTGGTGCTCACCATCCACACAAGAACATCATGACGACCGACAGGCCACTGGAGCTCCTACACATGGATCTATTTGGCCCGATAGCTTACATAAGCATCGGCGGGAGTAAGTACTTGTCGGGGACCATAATTAGGGGTACCCTCAAGACTCCTAAATCTCAGCTGGTAACCCCCACCAGCACAAAGCTGCAAAGGCCTGATGGGTGCGATTAAGCCAAGGATCGGTCCATTCAAGGGACGCGATCGCGCCTCGCCCGAGCCCAGCCTCGGGCAAGGGCAGCCAACCCCGGAGGATTTACGTCTCGCCCGAGGACCCCCTACGGCAACGGACACACCTTAGGCTCGCCCGAGGCCCAGTCTTCACCAAGAAGCAACCTTGGCCAAATCGCCACGCCAACCGACCGAATCGCAGGGGCATTTAATGCAAAGGTGGCCTGACACCTTTATCCTAACGCACGCCCTCCAGTCGACAGAGCCGAAGTGACCGTAGTCACTTCGCCGCTCCACTGACAGGCCTGACAAGATGACAGCGCCGCCTGCGCCGCTTCGACTGCCATGCCACTCGACAGAGTGAGGCTGGCAGCAGCCAAGTCCGGCCTCAGGCGCCATAGGAAACTCCGCATCGCCCGACCCCAGGGCTCAGACTCGGGCTCAGCCCCGGAAGACGACGAACTCTGCTTCGGCCGACCCCAGGGCTCGGACTCGGGCTCAGCCCCGGAAGTCGACGAACTCCGCTTCGCCCGACCCCAGGGCTCAGACTCGGGCTCAGCCCCGGAAGACAACGAACTCCGCTTCGCCCGACCCCAGGGCTCGGACTCGGGCTCAGCCCCGGAAGACGACGAACTCCGCTTCGCCCGACCCCCACGGCTCGGACTCGGGCTCAGCCCCGGAAGACGACGAACTCCGCTTCGCCCGACCCCAGGGCTCGGACTCAGCCCTAGCCTCAGCCGACGGTCTCCGCCTCGCCCGACCCAGGGGCTCGGACTCGACCTCGGCCTCGGAAGACAGACTCGACCTCGACCTCGGAGGAGCCTCCACCTTCGCCCAACCTAGGTCTCGGACTGACCACGTCACAGGAGGCGCCATCATTACCCTACCCCAAGCTGACTCAGGCTACGGGGAACAAGACCGGCATCCCATCTGGCTCGCCCCGCCAAACAAGTAATGATGGCGCCCCGCACGCTCTATGACGACGGCGGCTCTCAGCCCCCTTACGGAAGTAAGAGGATGTCAGCAAGGACTCAACGGCCCTGACAGTTGTCCTTTCGCCAGGCTCTAGCGCTCCTCCGACGGCCACGACACCACACGAACCGGGTGCCAAAACCTCTCCGGCTGCCACGATGGCATGTACTTAGGGTGCTAGCTCTCCTCCGCTAGACACGTTAGCACACTGCTACACCCATTGTACACCTGGATCCTTTCCTTACGCCTATAAAAGGAAGGTCCAGGGCCCCCTTACAGAGGGTTGGCCGCGCGGGGAAGGACGGGACGGCGCTCGCGTGAGGCCGCTCGCTCCCTCCCGCGTGGACGCTTGTAACCGCCTACTGCAAGCGCACCCGACCTGGGCGCGGGACAAACACGAAGGCCACGGGATTTCACCTCTCACGCCTGTCTCCCTCCGGCTTCTTCCCCCCTTCGCGCTCCGTCTCGCGCCGACCCATCTGGGCTGGGGCACGTGGCGACAATTTACTGGTCGGTCCAGGGACCCCCCAGGTTCGAAACGCTGACAGTTGGCGCGCCAGGTAGGGGCCTGCTGCGTGTTGATGAACAGCTTCCCGTCAAGCTCCAGATGGGCAGTCTTCAGCAACCTTTCCAGCCCGGGACGGTACTCCGTTTCGGGAGTCTTGAGTTCATGTCCCTCAACGGCAGCTACGACATGATACTCCTTCGCCCGCCGCGCGACAGCGACAATGGCGGCCGACAACCCGCCCGCCGGCGGCGGAATCGACGACGTCTTCCCCACGTGGTGGAAGAACAACATTCGGGCTTGTCCCGTCCCCTCCCCCGCCGACGGAGGAGGGGGCGGGGCAACCAAGGCCAAGCAGGAGGCGGCACCTCGTCGGTTGTCGAGCGAGTCGACGGCACCGACGCCCCAACGGGGGGTACGTCGGGCATCGACCTCACGTCTGAGACGAAGACGAGCGCCGTCTCCCCGCAACACGCCAATCCCAAGCAAACGGACGACGCCAGCATGCTCGCGAAGGACTTGCTGGGCGTCACCCTCGTACCTGAGACGACGGTGCAGTCAGCCCCTGATGTGACTTCGTCACCGCCCGTCGACCAAGAGGTACCAACCGATTCCCATCTCACGCCTTTTAGATTCAGCCTCGACCCACCAAGCGACTTCGCTTTGGTGGACGCTCTCGTAGAGGCGAGTCCAAACCCTCTGGGGTATCGTATGCGGTCACCCTGGGACCGGCTGACGGCCGTCTCGACCTACGGGCCCTCGGGGTCCGAGGAAGATGACGAGCCCGACTTCTGTTGGGATTTCTCCGGACTTGGTAACCCCAGTGCCATGCGGGACTTTATGATCGCGTGTGACTACTGCCTTTCCGACTGTTCCGACGGTAGCCGCAGCCTCGGCGACGAGGACTGCGGCTCAAGTCGTGAATGTTTCCATGTCGATCAAGGGGGTCCCGACAAAGGGAACCATCTTGGTATGCCAGAGAACGGTGATCTCCCTAGTCCTGTGCCTCGCGTTGACATCCTTCGAGAGCTAGCTGTGGTCCCTGTCCCGGCGGGGGGTCATGACCCACAGCTCGAGCAAATCCGCGAGATGCAGGCCAGGCTCAACGAGGGAGCAGGAACACTTGAGCCGATCCGCCGGGACATCGGGCAGGAATGGGCGGGCCAACCTCCGGCCGGAGAAGTGCGTCATCTCCCCCAGGGCTTCCAGCACCGCATCGCCGACGATGTCAGGGTAAGGCCGCCACCCACTTCCAGTGGAGTCGGCCAGAACCTGGCTGCAGCGGCAATACTTCTCCGCGCAATGCTGGAGCCCTCAACCACCGAGGGGCGGCGTATTCAGGGAGAGCTCAAAAATCTCCTGGAGGATGCCGCGGTCCGACGGGCCAAAAGCTCCGCCTCCCGAAGGCAGGGGTGCCCCTCGGAACATCGCGCCGCGACTTCCCGATTCATGCGGGAAGCCTCGGTCCACACCGGGCGCACGCGCAACACAGCGCCTGTGGCCCCGGGTCGCCTCGGCAACGAGCACCATCACCGCAACCGTCGGGCCCACCTCGACGAGACGGTACGCCGAGGCTACCACCCCAGGCGTGGGGGACGCTACGACAGCGGGGAGGATCGGAGTCCCTCGCCCAAACCACCCGGTCCGCAGGCTTTCAGCCGCGCCATACGACGGGCGCCGTTCCCGACCCGGTTCCGAACCCCGACTACTATCACAAAGTACTCGGGGGAGACGAGACCGGAATTGTGGCTCGCGGACTACCGGCTGGCCTGCCAACTGGGTGGAATGGACGATGACAATCTCATCATCCGTAACCTCCCCCTGTTCCTTTCCGACACCGCTCGCGCCTGGCTGGAACACCTGCCTCCGGGGCAGATCTCCAACTGGGACGACCTGGTCCAAGCCTTCACCAGCAATTTCCAGGGCACGTACGTGCGCCCTGGAAACTCCTGGGATCTCCGAAGCTGCCGACAGCAGCCGGGAGAGTCTCTCCGGGACTACATCCGACGATTCTCGAAGCAGCGCACCGAGCTGCCCAACATCACCGATTCGGATGTCATCGGCGCGTTCCTCGCCGACACCACCTGCCGCGACCTGGTGAGCAAGCTAGGTCGCAAGACCCCCACCAGGGCGAGCGAGCTGATGGACATCGCCACCAAGTTCGCCTCTGGCCAGGAGGCGGTTGAGGCCATCTTCCGGAAGGACAAGCAGCCCAGAACCGCCCACCAGAAGATGTCCCCGAGGCGTCAACTCAGCGCGGCGCCAAGAAGAAAGGCAAGAAGAAGTCGCAAGCGAAACGCGACGCCGCCGACGCGGACCTTGTCGCCGCCGCCGAGTACAAGAACCCTCGGAAACCTCCCGGAGGTGCCAACCTCTTCGACAAGATGCTCAAGGAGTCGTGCCCTATCATCAGGGACCCGTCAAGCACACCCTTGAGGAGTGCGCCATGCTTCAGCGCCACTTTCACAAGGCCGGGCCACCCGTGGAGGGTGGCAGGGCTCGCGACGACGATAAGAAGGAAGATCACCAGGCAGGAGAGTTCCCCGAGGTCCGCGACTGCTTCATGATCTACGGTGGGCAAGTGGCGAACGCCTCGGCTCGGCACCGCAAGCAAGAGCGTCGGGAGGTCTGTTCGGTAAAGGTGGCGGCGCCAGTCTACCTAGACTGGTCCGACAAGCCCATCACCTTCGACCAAGACGACCACCCCGACCACGTGCCGAGCCCGAGGAAATACCCGCTTGTTGTCGACCCCGTCATCGGCGACGTCAGGCTCACCAAGGTCCTCATGGACGGAGGCAGCAGCCTCAACATCATCTACGCCGAGACCCTCGGGCTCCTGCGGGTCGATATGTCCTCGGTCCGGGCAGGCGTTGCGCCTTTCCACGGGATAATTGTAACACCCGGATTTTAGGGGTCCAAAAACCCGGGCGCTAACATAAACACCAAGTATGCTGGGACCAAGTCTCATACATATGATGTATAGTGGCACAGGATCGAATGTCACATCTTTATAAATAACAGGAGTTCTATACAAAATAAATAATTACATTATAAGGAGACAACGGTCCAGCAACCCAAAGTTGACTGGGAGACGACGACCTAGACCTCTCACGAACTCAGCATCCTCCATGAGCATCACCCTGCAGTACCTGGTCTTGACCTGTGGTGTATGTGAGACAGCAAGAGTGAGCTCACATACGTTCATCGCTCAACAAGTTGTGGGGAATAATGTGCATGAACTCGCCAAAGGTGGGAGCTCAAGTGAAGTGTAAGGCTTACCAAAGAAGATGGTTAGAGCTGAGCATTGCTTTTAAAGTTGGTCAAAATTTTATTAGCAGTTACTAAGTATAAGTAAATACCAAGCCCAATTAAGTAATAGAACAGAAGTAACAACACCACCTGCGATGCAATGCATATGACAAATTGAGTTTAAGTTCCATAATTTAATCATGTGAGGGTCCGAGCTGCTCATGACCGTGAGCACGGCTAGTATACCAGTTTTACACTCTGCAGAGGTTGCGCATCTTTACCCACAAGTCGTGTATCCCATGTTGCCAGGGTTTGCAAGGCCCTTAGACACTTCCGAGGTGAATGGCTAGGGATCCACTACGAGGCCTTTACAAAGTTCCACTAGCTTCCGAAAACCCGCTACAGTTTATAGGAAGATCCAGTACAGGAATCCCTTGCAGGACCGCCATCGCAGCAAAATCCTCCCGAGGGCCTCCCCGCACTGACCTCTCCCCTACTGCCCTTGCCCCTTTCGGGTAAGGTAGTCTTCCACTAGCTTTCCTAATTAATCAGCCAAGGGGTCCCATTCCTCCCTTGTGGTAGCACTGTTTTCCCGGGTGGTCGCTCCATGTTCCAATTAACATAATGATCTCAACATGAACAATAAATAACAACTGATAACAAAAGTGTAACCATGAATAGTGTATCTCCATACCCAAAACCACATATAGCACTAGCAAGTACTACCCAGAAAGTTCAGTGGTAAACAAGGTATAAAGATAGACAAACTAGGGTAACCTATTGGGTCCCATCAAAATTAACCTATGCAGATCATTATGATTAATTAGAACATGAGTAGGTAAAAAGAAGTGATCAAGGGCACAACTTGCCTGGGCCTTGAGAATCCAGGTACCAGGATGATCTTCAGGTGACTCGTGACCTCACTGCTAGTCGTAGTAATACAAACAAACAGTGTAGGCAAAATTTAACATCACACCAAACAAGTAAACAAAATACATAATAATAATCTACACATTAAAATAAGATTCTAGGAACAGGAATCATTAATTTTGGAGTTATAGATTTTAAGTTATGGATTTTCTAATGTTTTATGTGTTTAATACAAGATTAAGTATTAGATAAATTTAAATGAGCCTTTCATGCCAAAACAGAGGCACAAAATGATGAAGAATATTATTACAAAATTTTAGAAACTGGAATGGTTCAATTTGGAGCTAAAATGAATTTTCTATGAATTATCTAAGTTCTAGCAATTATTTAATCATTAAAAATCATTTTCTAAATTCATTTATTTGATTTCTTAACTTCCTGGACTGGGCGCACTAATACAAAGAAGCTCAGGGGGCTCGGGGAAAGATTTCCAAGACACAGCGCATAGTGACTAAAGGACGGCGGGTTCTATTTCTGTAAAACCCAGGGATTCATATGAAAAACGACCCGGCCGAAGGGTATGATATGATCTGGGCCGTCCGATCTGATTCCAACCGCCCAGATTAAATCATCCCTTGAGTGAACCGGTACAGGCTCACAACCGTTGGATTTCGGATCCGCGGTCCAGAGTTTAAAGCGCCACGAGTTAATCATGCCCGCACGATGTGGATCCAACGACCCATAGCTATCCCCCTCCCAGATCTAATCCTAGCCGTAAACTCCAAGATCTATGGTTGTGCACTTCTCTCCCTCACTCGATTCTGACCACGGCGGCGACGCAAGTCTTCGCGGCGGAGCACGCCGGTGTGACGACGAACGGCCAACTCCGAGCGACAAAATCAAATCGGATAGGACTACGCGATGCTTATGCTATTGCGAACACGGTTTGAGGGTACTCACCGGCAATTGTACCGAGATGGTGCCTGGCCACGGTGAGCGGCGGATCCGCGGCAACCCGCGACTTCGGCAAGAAATTCCCAGTGCAATGCAGGCCAATCGAGTCCGGCGAGGCCACGAGCATCATCCTAGTGACGAGTTGAAGCTCCCAGACCCAATGTCGAGACCCCATTGAGGCGGTATACGCGATTCGTTCGCGGCGGATCTTCCTCTCTCTCTTTCTCGGTGATGACGCTAGATTGTGATCTCTGCGATACACCGAGGCTAGCCAATGAGGTTGTGACTTCCTACTTATACTCATGGACGAGCCCGGCAGAGGGTCCTCGGTTGCGAGAATCTCGGTAGAAAAAGTCCGAGCAAGGCGTCATCTATAGCAAAGAAATCGGCCGTCTGTTTGAAGAGGACGCAACTGACCACGATGGCCCACAGGCAAGTGACTGAAGCCACGGTGAGCGGAAGGGAATCCGGCTGACGCGAGGACCCCACACGTCAGTGTGATGCACGCGCGCCAGGGATGGGTAGCTGGGCCGGCCAACGGGGATTTCGGCCCAGACATCGCAGGGGGAGAAGGATGGGTCCGACAAGTGGGGACCACCCGCCAGCGAGATGTTTCCCCCCCCCCCCCCCCGCGCGTGTGTTGCGCTCACCTGGGCCGCGCGGAGGTGAAAATGTAGTGGGCCGAATACAAGGTAGCAGGCCCAGTTAGGTTAGAATTCCTTTTCTTTTTATTTTCTATTTTCTTTTCTCCATTTTTAAATCCAATTTGAGTTCAAGTTTAAATTCAAACTTTGTGAATAACTTGTCCTCAGTTTGAATGGTATAATTTAATAATTTAAGTGTGAAGGATGTTTATTCTGATTTTTATTTTATTTTATGTAGTATTTTTCTTAGTTCTTCCCTTCTCTTATTTCAAACCCTAATTCCAATTCAAATTAAATTTCAACTTGTGGCAAATTCACTTTCAGATTAATAGTAAAATTTGGACATACCTAAAAGTGTGATGAATTTATAACTTTGTTTTGTTTTGTATAATATTTCTTTCTTTCTTTCCTATTTCCAATTCAAATCAAACCAAGTTTTAAATTCTAGATTTCAAATTTATGCACAAGTTAAACTTTCACATGATGCACAATTACTACATAGTGTTTCTTCATTTATTTTATTATGAGTATTTACCTTTAAAAAGGGTGAATTATAAAGTTTAATTATTTATCAATGGTATTTTGCTCAGATTTCTTCTATCAATCCCAAATTCAGAATTTTGGGTGTTACAATAATCCCCGGGAAACGCGTCCAGCCCCTCGGACAACTCGATCTACCCGTCTGCTTTGGGACGCCCTCCAACTTCCGAAGGGAGACCCTCACGTTCGAGGTGGTCGGGTTCCGAGGAACCTGCCACGCAGTACTGGGGAGGTCATGCTACGCTAAGTTCATGGCCATCCCCAACTACACCTACCTCAAGCTCAAGATGTCGGACCCCAACGGGGTCATCACCATCGGCCCCACGTACCGACACGCGTACGAATGCGACGTGGAGTGCGTGGAGTACGTCGAGGCCCTCGCCGAATCCGAGGCCCTCATTGCCGACCTGGAGAGCCTCTCTAAGGAGGCGCCAGACGTGAAGCGCCACGCCGGCAACTTCGAGCCAGCAGAGACGGTTAAATCCGTCCCTCTCGACCCCAGCAACGACGCCTCCAAGCAAATCCGGATCGGTTCCGAGCTCAATCCCAAATAGGAAGTAGTGCTCGTCGACTTTCTCCGCGCGAACGCCGACGTTTTTGCGTGGAGTCCCTCGGACATGCCCGACATACCGAGGGATGTCGCCGAGCACTCGCTGGATATCCGAGCTAGAGCCCGACCCGTGAAGCAGCCTCTGCGCCAATTCGACGAAGAAAAGCGCAGAGCCATAGGCGAGGAGGTCCACAAGCTAATGGCGGCAAGGTTCATCAAAGAGGTATTCCATCCCGAATGGCTTGCCAACCCTGTGCTTGTGAGAAAGAAAGGAGGGAAATGGCGGATGTGTGTAGACTACACTGGTCTAAACAAAGTGTTGGGGCCATGCTTCGTTGCGCCGAAGGTCTTACACGAAGAAGCAGCTTCGGCTGAAATCGTCCCCAGGAGATGGCCGAAGGTTCCTTTTTATGGAGCTTCGGCGTTACAAACCGACATAAAGATAGAATGACCTTTTTATCCATAGAGGTCTAAGTTAATGTTGTAAACTTTTGTAAAGGGCATAATTGTAATTCGTCACAGGCTGCGTCCTGTGTCTATAAATAGATGAACAGTACCCCTGTACTGTTCACGCGAACCTGCCATTTGCCTTCGCATCACACTTGTATTTTTGCCTTCTTCAGGACCGAAGGTACATTTGTAATTTAAAGTCATTTACATTTGTTTATAATAATAAAAATGGAGATAATTCTATGATAATATTTAGGTGTTTACTTCATATCTCATGATTTATATGAATACTTTGTCCCTCGTTGTTATGCTTACGGAGGTATGTCCTTCGTAACCTTCGTCCCAGATGCTTTATATCCCGAAGGGATATATTGTTACGGAGGACGAAGGACTTTAATGCTTAACATTTTCTGTGTTGCCTTGTTCTTAATTCTTAGCATTTGAGAACAAGTCCCCAACATTGGCGCCCACCTCCGGTGAACACACTTCCACTTTTCTGAGCTGATGGCTTCGTTCAACAATCAAGCTGGAGTTGCTTCGGCTTTGAAGCTGGTGCTCCCGATAACAGGCGGTTCTTGCTCAGAACCGGCTAACAAGAAGCAGAAGAAGGAGGCTCAGAGAAGGGTGCAGCATGTTGGAGTGCAGGGACCCTTCATCAAGTCCAAGTGGTCCCACATTCCAATTACTTTCTCTCAGGAAGACCTTCAGCTTAAGGATTATCCTCACAATGATGCCATGGTTATCTCTTGTGTAATCAAAGGATTTCTGGTCCACAATGTCCTAGTTGACACAGGCAGTGCAGCTGACATTATATTTGCTAAAGCCTTCAGACAAATGCAAGAGCCCGAAGACAAGATTCATGATGCCACGCACCCTCTTTGTGGCTTCGGAGGGCGGCAGATTGTAGCACTTGGGAAGATTACCATGCCGGTAACCTTCGGATTTGTTAACAACACAAGGACTGAGCAAATTGTGTTTGATATTGTTGACATGGAGTATCCTTACAATGCTATCATTGGCCGTGGTACTCTTAATGCCTTTGAAGCAATTCTCCATCCAGCTTATCTCTGCATGAAGATACCTTCGGACCAAGGGCCTATTGCTATTCATGGAAGCCAGGAAGCTGCTAGAAGGGCCGAAGGAAGCTGGACCGACTCCAAGGCAATCCATAATATAGATGGAACTGAAGCTTGTGAACAGTACAAATTCAGAAGGGAGAAGGCAGCTTCAGCAGATCAGCCGAAGCCCATGCTATTGTGTGAGGACATAGCAGAGCAGAAGGTGCTGTTAGGCTCGCAATTATCTGAAGACCAGGAGAAAACCTTGATAAGGTTTTTATTCAACAACAAAGATGTTTTTGCATGGTCAGCCAATGATCTCTGTGGAGTAAATCGGGATGTTATTGAACATTCGCTCAATGTTGACCCATCCTTCAGACCCCGAAAGCAGAGGCTTCGGAAAATGTCTGATGACAAGGCCGAAGGGGCTCGCAATGAAGTCAAAAGACTCCTCAGTGCAGGAGTTATCAGAGAAGTGAAGTATCCAGAGTGGCTAGCTAACACTGTTATGGTGAAGAAGGCCAATGGCAAGTGGAGAATGTGTATCGATTTCACAGATCTCAACAAGGCTTGTCCGAAGGACGAATTCCCGCTGCCAAGGATAGACTCTCTAGTCGATGCAGCAGCTTCTTCAGAGCTCATGAGTCTTCTGGACTGTTATTCAGGATATCATCAAATCTGGATGAAAAAGGAAGATGAGCCGAAGACTAGCTTCATAACTCCAAGTGGTACATATTGCTATCTTCGGATGCCTGAGGGGCTCAAAAATGCTGGAGGAAGTTTCAGCAGAATGACTGCGAAGGTTCTCCAGTCTCAAATAGGCAGAAATGTGTTGACCTATGTTGATGACATTATCGTAAAAAGCACGAAGCAGGAAAATCATATTGCTGATCTGCAGGAGACCTTCGCCAGCTTCAGACAAGCTGGTCTGAAGCTGAATCCAGAAAAATGTGTCTTCGGAGTAAAGAAGGGTAAATTTCTTGGATGCTTGGTTTCAACAAAGGGAATCGAAGCTAATCCAAATAAAATCGAAGCTATACTTCGAATGGAGCCACCAACTACAAGAAAGGGGGCCCAAAGATTGACAGGAAGGCTGGCATCTCTCAACAGATTTATATCCAGATCAGCAGAAAGAAACTTACCATTTTTCGAGGTGCTGAAGTCAGCCGAAGTCTTTCAATGGGGCCCAAGTCAACAAAAAGCCTTCGAAGAGCTGAAGCAGTACTTGATAGATCTCACAACATTAACTCCACCGACGCCAGGGGCTTCTCTGTTGTTATATGTGGCAGCTTCGCACTCAGCAGTGAGTGCGGCACTTGTCCAGGAGAAGCTTGATGGCCAACTCAAGAAGCAAGTTCCAGTGTATTTTGTATCTGAGGTCCTTAGTGTCTCAAAGAAAAATTATACAGAGCTGGAGAAGATATTATATGCCGTTTTAATGGCATCAAGGAAGCTTCGGCATTATTTCCAGGCATACAATATTATTGTTCCTTCTTCGCAGCCGTTGAAGGATATAATGAGAAATAGAGAAGCTACTGGACGGATTGGGAAATGGGCTGCAGAGCTCAACGAATTTTACATTGATTATGTGCATAGATCCTCGATCCAGTCTCAAGCATTGGCAGATTTCATTGCCGACTGGACGCCAGGGGCTCAGGATGAAGAAGCAAATAAAGATGCCGAAGTATGGACAGTGTTTTGTGATGGCTCTTGGGGAACCTTCGGAGCAGGTGCAGCTGTTGTGTTGGTTTCACCATCCAAGGTCAAAACTTGTTATGCAGCAAGACTTGATTTCAGCTGTACAAATAATATTACTGAGTACGAAGCCCTGCTTCTGGGCCTTCGGAAATTAAAAGCAATGGGAATCAGAAGGGCAATTCTCAAAACTGATTCCCAGGTGGTTTCGGGTCATATTGACAAAAGTTGCAAGGCTAAAGATCCGAAGCTTGAAAAATATCTAGATACGGTCCGAAGGATCGAAGCCTCCTTCGAAGGATTCTCTGTCAAGAATATCCCTCGAGGACAAAATGAGCATGCTGATTTGCTAGCCAAGTCTGCAGCACAGGGGCTGCCGTTACCTTCGGATGTGTTCTTCGAAACAATAAAGGCACCCTCAGTAGAGCTCCTTGAAAGAGCAGTTCTCAACATATCTCCTGTTTACAGCGAAGATTGGAGAACTGAAATAATTTCTTATCTTCAGGGTAAGTTCCTTTCAGATGACGAAGCTTACAATAAAAGAATAGAGGCAAGAGCTCGTCCGTATGTCATGATAGAGGGGGAATTATACAAACATGGAGTTTGCGCTCCGCTGCTCAAGTGCTTGTCTAGAGCCGAAGGTATAGAGTTGATGAAAGAGATACATGCAGGCCTGTGTGGATCCCACATCGGATCCAGGCCGTTACTTGGAAAAGTGTTCCGCCAAGGATTTTATTGGCCGAAGGCAGCTTCGGATGCAGCGGAGTTAGTTCAAAAGTGCGAAGGTTGTCAAAAATGTGCAAGAGATCAAAAGCAACCTTCGTCTTTGACACAGCTGATACAACCCATCTGGCCATTGCAAAGGTGGGGCCTTGACTTGTTGGGTCCATTACCACCGGCCCAAGGGAATCTAAAATATGTTATAGTAGCTGTGGAGTATTTTTCCAAATGGATTGAGGCGAAGCCATTGGCCACAATAACTTCGGCCACTGTCCAAAAGTTTTTCTGGCAGAACATTGTCTGTCGCTTCGGAGTACCGAAGGCCATCACTGTAGATAATGGAACGCAGTTCGACTCCGAAGCTTTCAGAAACTTCTGTGATCAGATTGGAACGAAGATCCATTTTGCATCAGTTAGGCATCCGGAGTCGAATGAGCTTGTTGAAAGGGCCAACGGCGTTATAATGACAGGAATAATGAAGTTAATCTTCAATCAGCCCAGGGGAAAGTGGCCAGACCAGTTAACCAAAGTGGTGTGGGGCCACAATACAACAACATCAAGGTCTACAGGCTTTACCCCATTCAAGTTATTATTCGGTGACGAAGCAATAACTCCGGAAGAAGCCAAAGCTGGATCAATAAGAGTAATAGCTTCGGCAGAATCAGATCCCGAAGATGCTTGCCTTGTGGAAAAAGATGCTTTAGAAGGGATCAGACTTCAGGCCGTGGAGAATATCAATAAATACCAGGCTGAAACAGTTAAATGGCGAGATAGAAAAGTCCGGCTAAAAAATATTGAGCCGGGACACTTGGTGCTTCGGAGAGTGGCTAACCCAGATACAGTGGGCAAGCTACAGTTGAAATGGGAAGGACCATTCTTAGTAGTATCTTCGGCAAGGCCTGGATCGTACAGGTTGAAGGACATGGATGGCAAAGAAATTCCAAGATCTTGGAATGCGGATGAGCTTCGGCGATACTATGTATAACTTGATGTAATTTTTATGTTTTTTCTTTTCTTTTTCATGGCACCCTTTTCCTTTCTAAAGGGGGAGAAAGGTTTTTAATGGGGCCATCATGTGTAATTTCCTTTTTTAGTCTTATAAGAGCAAAATCCCCCAAAGAATGTAAATGTAACAGCTGAGAACGCACCATCGAGTGCCGAAACTAAAAAAAAAGAGAAGAAGCTCCAAAGACGTCCCTAAGGGGATGCAGAGCTCACAGCGAAAAGTCAACGCTGGTTCCGCCGAAAGTAAAAGGCGAAGAAGCTCCAAAGACGTTCCTAAGGGAATGCAGAGCTTATACCGCCTAAGTAAAAGGCGAAGAAACTCCAAAGACGTTCCTAAGGGAATGCAGAGTTTATACCGTCTAAGTAAAAGACGAAGAAGCTCCAAAGTCGTTCCTAAGGGAATGCAGAGCTGATGTGTGGTTGATTCTAAGGAAATAATGGCTGAGTGTGGCTTCGGTTATATGTTTCGGACATTCATTCGCAGAACACATTACATCATAGCATTTGCATTCATAAGCATTCATTCATAGCATCTGTGTCCCTAAGTGGTTGCTTCGGCAAAAAGAAGAAGTGGTTTTTTATGATTTGGGGTATACAAAAAAGAAAAGCTTCGGCAAAAAGAAGAAGTATTCTTTTATGTTTTGTTATGTACGAAAAAGAAAAGCTTCGGCAAAAAGAAGAAGTGGTCTTTTATGCTTCGTTGTGTACGAAAAGAAGGGAAGGTGTTTTTTCGCCTTCGGCTCAAAATACTGATTTCGTCCACATCAAAGCGTCTCAATAAAGGGGTAAGAATATATTACAAGGTATGTACAAAGTTCCTTGAGAACGGTTTAATTGTATTTACAAAAAGTTGTTACAAATTTTCCTGAGTTTTTCCTAGCCTACTCCTACTAATCTTCTTCAGGCTTCCGCTTCGGCGGCATATTCTTTAATCACCTTCAGCTTCGTCATCCTACATGAATCCAGGTATCCAGAGTAAAAAATCAAGTGTGAAGGAGAAGGTAAGTACAAAGTATGATTTCTTACTGGTTCAAGATGACTTCGAGCTTCGTCTCCAGCCTTCTCCCGCCCGCCTTTTGTCCATATCATTTTTATAAATCTATTTGAGATGCTTCGGGCGAGGTCAGGTATATCGTCCAGGATTGATGGAGACAGGGTGAAGTTGGGCCTGTTGACAATCTTTCCATGTTCGCAGCCAGCCTTCAGGAATGCTGCAGCGGTACCCCGAGAAGCTACCCAGGCACAGAAGTCACCGTGCCCGGCTATAACTTCGTCAAGTTCTTCGATTTCAGCTTCGATATGATCGAAGGCTTTTGGTAAATTTTCATCCGAAGGGGTAAACTTCCCGCTGCTGGCTCCAACTGAGTGAAAGATCTTCTTTAATTGTTGGATACAATTGTTGCTAAAATTCAAACATTTACCCTGAAGGCTTGTTAGTGATTTCTTCAAATTTGAGTTGGCTTGGACTTCGGCTTCAAGTTTAGAATTAAGCTCTAGCTTTTCTTGTTCAAACTGTTTTGATTGACCGACAAGCTTCGAATTCAATTCTGATATTTTAGCTTCGGTCTCTGCCAGCAAGCCTTCGGTTGATTGAAGCTCGAAGTCTTTCTTTTCAATGATGGCTGATTGTTCTTTTATCTTGCTCTCCAAATTTCCAATAATAGCTTCGTGTTTTTTGTCCTCCAAATCCTGCTGCATCTTCAGAGCTTTGCTCAGTAGCATGCTCTGCACAAAAACAACTTTCGTTAGAAACATTTTCATTATTGAAAGCAATAAAGACCAGAGAAAAGGTTGTTTACCTTGAAATTGGAATAAAATAAGCTGCCGACGATATGCTGTCGTCGGTGGCGGCTGATGTCTGTCTCTAGCTTCGGAAAACCGATACTCTTTGATAGAGTACCGATGACCTTAGCTCCGGTTTGGTCTCGAATGCAGCCTAATTTCTCATCGTCCACGCCTCCGAATAGAAGAGCTCCTGGCCTGTATCCGCAAGATTTGGCATAGTCTTTAAGCTCTTCTATTTCGTCCTTCGAAAGTTTTTGCCCAATTAAATCTTGAAATGTGTAGGCTTCGTCGTCCGAAGCCTCTTTGGCTATTTCTTTCCCCTTCTCAGGCACTGCGGCCATGGCTTTTTCAGCAGCAGCGGCAGCTTCTTCTGCAGCCATATCTTCCAAAATTTTGTCAATGTTCTCAATGGTAGTCTCTAAGTTCACATCTTCGGCTGTAGCGGCTTCGGTAGCCGTGACCTCCGAAGGTGCAACTTCGACGTTTGTTGTGTCTTCAGTAGCTGCTGTTTTCTGAATTGATGCTCTCGGTGGCGTCTTGTCAATAACTTCTGTTACGGCAATAATTCTTTGCCTTTTTGCTTTGGTTATCTTCGATTTTTCCGGCTCCGCCACCTTTTGAAAAAGCTTCGTCAGTCGAGGCCCTAATGGACTTAGCTTCGTGGGCATGGGTTCAGTCATTACCTTTAGAATTTCCTCCACGTCGCTAGTAGAAGGTGGTGTGGGGGACCCCTCTTCTTCGGATAGTTTTCGCTTTGGAGTTGATATTTTTCTCTTGGCAATCTTCTTCTCTTTTGGGGGTTTTTCTTCATCCTTTTTTAAAGCTTCGGCCGCTCTTTTTCTTTTCTGGCCTTCAGCACCCTTGCTTAACTGCCCATAGTCAGGGTACTCGAAGCCCAGGGCATCAAGCACTCGGTTCAGCCTTCGCTTCGGACGGGTGCCGAAGGCTGCTGTCATCAGTTGATCTTCTTTTTTCGAATAATTTCCAAGAATTTCATTACACATCACCTCAACTGTGTCCAGCCACTCTTGGCAGGGCTTCTTAAAGTATTTCTTGAATTTGAAGTAGTAGGGAAGCCGGACAAGTTCCCCCTCCTTCTTCTCCCCCTTTAACTTTGGCATTTCCCATTCTTTCAGAGTAGGGAAGACTCTGAATGCCAAGAATTCTTGAACCAGATCCCTGGTACCAATATGCTCTGCGATAATTCTGAATTCATCTATTGCCTGTTGAGTTTGACCCTCTGGTGTCATGTTGCAGTGGGGTCGCGTTTCTCCGAAGATCAGCTCGAGTGGACTTTGCACAAGCTTCTCCTTGTCCTCATCAACCTTGACATAGAACCATTCTGATTTCCAGCCGGCTGGCCATTTGCTTCGGTAGCTGATTACAGGAAACTTTGCGGTTTTCCGGTAGGCAAAATTGTAGCAACCGAAGTTTTCATGAAGCCCATCTTTTCTGGCCTTTGTTTGATAATGCAACTCATGAACTCGACAGAAACTGTCGGCAAATGGCTCCACTGCTTGGCTTCGGAGCGCCCAAATATAAACGCTAAGCCTAACGATAACGTTAGGAGTTAACTGGTGAAAGTAGATACCAAACCTCTTCAATATCTCCGCAACAATCTCGTGAACAGGGAATCTTAGCCTAGCCTTTAAAAAGCTCTTGAAGATGACAATCTCGTCCTTCTCTGGCTTCGGGGTGGTTTCTTCTCCCCCGAAGCGAAGTAGCTTCTTCTGATCTTCACTGAAAAAACCTGCTTTCACCATCTTGGCGAGATCAACCCTTGAAACAGACGATTTTCCGAAGTCTAGGTGGCTGGGTTTGCTGGGCATGGCAATGCGGTAGTCATCTTCGGAGTCGGTTTCTTCAATGTTCCCTTCTCCTTCGGCAGCTGTCGGGTTTGCTTCGGCAGCAGGCATTTCTTCCGCAGTCACCAGTCCGGAACGCTGCATCGCTTCGGAGATGGGCACAGTATTCGAACCTTCGGCTTCGTCCCCTTCGCGTTCAACTCTGGCAGTAGATCGCACCCTGGCCATTTGATTCTAAGTTTGGGGAAGTTAAAACACTTTTTTCTTTTTCCTTTTTTCCGAAGCTTTCCTCTTTGACGAAGCAGACTTCGAGATGGACCTTCGTTAGATTCTGAGAATCAAGCTTCGGCTATGGTTAAAAATTTTGGCAGCGAAACAGTGCAAATAGCAATGAATGCTGTGGTAACTTCACACCTACTCGTCAGTTTATATAGTGCTGCAGGTAAGAAGGCGAAGCGGCGGGATTTTTACACCAGGCGGGCAGTAACTTGTACTCGCTGTGTAGTGGACCGCAAAGATCAAACAGTAACTCTGCAAGGTGGGACCGACACGAGCCCGGGAGATGAATCGTTTCTCGGCAACGAGCTCAGGGAAGGTGTTTTTTGGACCTTCGGCTTCCCGAAGCTTGAGAGGATTTTTTCACGGATCAAGCTCGTTACGAAAAACGATCTAGCGCCGCGAAAGGGGCTACTGTTGGGGCCATGCTTCGTTGCGCCGAAGGTCTTACACGAAGAAGCAGCTTCGGCTGAAATCGTCCCCAGGAGATGGCCGAAGGTTCCTTTTTATGGAGCTTCGGCGTTACAAACCGACATAAAGATAGAATGACCTTTTTATCCATAGAGGTCTAAGTTAATGTTGTAAACTTTTGTAAAGGGCATAATTGTAATTCGTCACAGGCTGCGTCCTGTGTCTATAAATAGATGAACAGTACCCCTGTACTGTTCACGCGAACCTGCCATTTGCCTTCGCATCACACTTGTATTTTTGCCTTCTTCAGGACCGAAGGTACATTTGTAATTTAAAGTCATTTACATTTGTTTATAATAATAAAAATGGAGATAATTCTATGATAATATTTAGGTGTTTACTTCATATCTCATGATTTATATGAATACTTTGTCCCTCGTTGTTATGCTTACGGAGGTATGTCCTTCGTAACCTTCGTCCCAGATGCTTTATATCCCGAAGGGATATATTGTTATGGAGGACGAAGGACTTTAATGCTTAACATTTTCTGTGTTGCCTTGTTCTTAATTCTTAGCATTTGAGAACAAGTCCCCAACACAAAGCATGTCCGAAAGTTCCCTACCCTCTGCCTCGCATCGATCAAATCGTGGATTCCACTACTGGGTGCGAAACCCTGTCTTTCCTCGATGCCTACTCAGGGTATCACCAAATTAGGATGAAAGAGTCCGACCAGCTCGCGACTTCTTTCATCACACCTTTCGGCATGTACTGCTATGTCATCGTGTCATTCGGTTTGAGGAATGCGGGTGCGACATACCAAAGGTGCATGAACCACGTGTTCGGCGAACACATTGGCCGAACGGTCGAGGCCTACGTCGATGACATCGTAGTCAAGACGAGGAAAGCCTCCGACCTCCTTTCTGACCTTGAAGCAACATTCCGATGTCTCAAGGCGAAAGGCGTGAAGCTCAATCCCGAGAAGTGTGTCTTCGGGGTCCCTCGAGGCATGCTCTTGGGGTTCATCGTCTCCGAGCAGGGCATCGAGGCCAACCCGGAGAAGAACGTGGCCATCACCAGCATGGGGCCCATCAAGGACTTGAAAGGCGTACAGAGGGTCACGGGATGCCTTGCGGCTCTGAGCCGTTTTATCTCGCGCCTCGGTGAAAGAGGTCTGCCTCTGTACCGCCTCTTAAGGAAGGTCGAGTGCTTCACTTGGACCCCTGAGGCCGAGGAAGCCCTCGGGAACCTGAAGGCGCTCCTCACGAACGCGCCCATCTTGGTGCCCCCCGCTGCCGGAGAAGCCCTCTTAATCTACGTCGCCGCGACCACTCAGGTGGTTAGCGCCGCGATCGTAGTTGAGAGACGAGAAGAGGGGCATGCATTGCCCGTCCAGAGGCCAGTCTACTTCATCAGCGAGGTACTGTCCGAGACCAAGATCTGCTACCCACAAATTCAGAAGCTGCTGTACGCGGTGATCCTGACGCGGCAGAAGTTGCGACACTACTTCGAGTCTCATCCGGTAACTGTGGTGTCATCCTTCCCCCTGGGGGAGATCATCTAGTGCCGAGAGGCCTCGGGAAGAATTGCAAAGTGGGCGGCGGAAATCATGGGCGAAACGATCTCGTTCGCCCCTCGGAAGGCCATCAAGTCCCAGGTCTTGGCGGACTTCGTGGCTGAATGGGTCGACACCCAGCTCCCAACAGCTCCGATCCAACCGGAACTCTGGACCATGTTCTTCGATGGGTCGCTGATGAAGATAGGAGCAGGCGCAGGCCTGCTCTTCATCTCGCCCCTCGGGAAGCACCTACGCTATGTGCTACGCCTCCATTTCCCGGCATCCAACAATGTGGCCGAGTACGAGGCTCTGGTCAACGGGTTGCGCATCGCCATCGAGCTAGGGGTCCGACGCCTCGACGCACGCGGTGACTCGTAGCTCGTCATCGACCAAGTCATGAAGAACTCCCACTGCCGCGACCCGAAGATGGAAGCCTACTGCGATGAGGTTCGGCGCCTGGAAGACAAGTTCTACGGGCTCGAGCTCAACCACATCGCCCGACGCCACAACGAGACTGCGGACGAGCTGGCTAAAATAGCCTCGGGGCGAACAACGGTTCCCCCGGACGTCTTCTCCTGAGACCTGCATCAACCCTCCGTCAAGACCGACGACACGCCCGAGCCCGTGAAGCCCTCGGCTCAGTCCGAGGCACCCTCAGCTCGACCCGAGGCACCCTCGACTCGGCCCGAGGTACCCTCGGCCCCCGAGGGTGAGGCACTGCGCATCGAGGAGGAGCGGAGCGGGGTCACGCCTAATCGAAACTGGCAGGCCACGTACCTGCAATATCTCCACCGAGGAGAGCTACCCCTCGACTGAGCCGAAGCTTGGCGGTTGGCGCGGCGCGCCAAGTCGTTCATCTTGTTAGGAGACAGGAAGGAACTCTACCACCGCAGCCCCTCAGGCATCCTCCAGCGATGCATTTCCAACGCCGAAGGCCAGGAGCTCCTACAAGAGATACACTCGGGGGCTTGCGGCCATCACGCAGCACCTCGAGCCCTTGTTGGAAACGCCTTCCGACAAGGTTTCTACTGGCCGACGGCGGTGGCCGACGCCACTAGAATTGTCCGCACCTGCGAAGGGTGTCAGTTCTATGCAAGGCAGACCCACCTGCCCGCTCAGGCCCTGCAGACCATACCCATCACCTGGTCGTTTGCTGTGTGGGGTCTAGACCTAGTCGGCTCCTTGCAGAAGGCACCCAGGGGCTACACGCACCTGTTGGTCGCCATCGACAAATTCTCCAAGTGGATCGAGGTTCGACCCCTAAACAGCATCAGGTCTGAACAGGCGGTGGCATTCTTCACCAACATCATCCATCGCTTTGGGGTCCTGAACTCCATCATCACCGACAGCGGCACCCAGTTCACCGGCAGAAAGTTCCTGGACTTCTACGAAGATCACCACATCCGGGTGGATTGGGCCGTCGTGGCCCACCCCATGACGAATGGGCAGGTAGAACAGGCCAACAGCATGATTCTGCAAGGACTCAAGCCTCGGATCTACAACGAGCTCAACAAGTTCGGCAAGTGATGGATGAAGGAACTCCCCTCGGTGGTCTGGAGTCTGAGGACAACGTCGAGCCGAGCCACGGGCTTCACACCGTTCTTTCTAGTCTATGGGGCCGAGGCCATCTTGCCCACAGACTTAGAATACGGTTCCCCGAGGACGAGGGCCTACGCCGACCAAAGCAATCAAGCTAATCGAGATGACTCACTGGACCAGCTGGAAGAGGCTCGGGACATGGCCTTACTACACTCGGCGCGGTACCAGCAGTCCCTGCGGCGCTACCACGCCCGAGGGGTTCGGTCCCGAGACCTCCAGGTGGGCGACCTGGTGCTTCGGCTGCGACAAGACGCCCGAGGGCGGCACAAGCTCACGCCTCCCTAGGAAGGGCCGTTCGTCGTCGTCAAGGTTCTGAAGCCCGGAACGTACAAGCTGGCCAACAGTCAAGGCGAGGTCTACAGCAACGCTTGGAACATCCAACAGCTACGTCGCTTCTACCCTTAAGATGCTTTCAAGTTGTTCGTATACCTCGTTCCCTCGCAAAGTTTAGTCATCAAGGAAGGGTCAGCCTTGCCTCGGCAAAGCCCGACCCTCCCTCGGGGGCTAAAAGGGGGGAACCCCCTCTGCGTCAAAATTTTCCTCGGAAAAAGATCTTTTCTGCCAGAATGTCTTTCGTGCTTTCCGACTACTTCGAAAGTGGATCCTGAAAACGACGGAGTACACGTAAGCAGCCAAGGCTGACCGAGCCGAGGGACTCCTACGCCTCCGGGATACGGATACCTCACTCATCACCTTCTGCGATAAGTAACTCGCGCTCGGATAGGTGATTCTGCGGATCGAACAAGTCTTCACGCTCGAAAGCTCCTCTGCCGAAACGATTTTTCGGGCCTTCTCGACTGCGTCGGTGACAGAACCCTATGGACGAGTAAGAGTGCGCGTAAGCGGCAAGGCCGACCGAGCCGAGGGATTCCTACGCCTCCAGGATACGGATACCTCACTCATCACCTTCCGTGAAAAGTAACTCTCGCTCGCACAAACAATTCTGTTACCGACAAATAAGTCCAGATACTCGAAACAAGGGGGAAAGAAGCGCAGCTTTACAACACGACGATGGTGTGTTTGGGCCTCGGCGGCCACAGAAAACATACACACACTACAAGATAATCCGATCCTGCAGGCTCAGATCTTGACAGTTGAAGGGAGCAGTAGCACCCTCGGCGTCAACTACACCTTCGGCGAAGTCCGACCTAGCCTCGGACGGCGACGCGGTCGGAGGATATCCACTCTGAAGGACGACATCAGCACCATGCCCGGGCCATCGCTGCCAGGGCCTTCTCCAGGAATCCGGCTCGAGCAGATGGCTCAGGCCGGTCACCCTGAAGCCTCAGCCAGCTGTCCCCCGAGGACATCGGCTCGGTTTGTGGCCTCGGCAACTCAACTCCGGCGTCGGTCCCGCTAGTGGACGACCCGGCCAGGCTCCGAATGACCAAATCTTCTTTTCGAGCCAACTCTGCCTCTGTCCGTGCTGACACCGCTACCTCCGGCTTCGGCTCATCGAAGAGCAGCCAAGGGTTTCCTTTAACTAAGCAAGAGAAGCCTCGGACAGCAAGGCCGACCGAGCTGAGGGACTCCTACACCTCCGGGATACGGATACCTCACTCGTCACCTTTGCACGAGGCAACTCACGCTTGGTGAAGCGGTTCAGATAGCCGACAGGCGAGTCTTAGTGCTCGAAATGAGGAAAAAACACGGCTCCGTGCCGAAAATACATACATGTTCAGGCCCCGACAGCCACAATGAACAAAACACCGGCATTCAAGGTGCCATTACAAATGGAACTCCGGTTCCACCTCCGCAGGTACGAACAACCCCACACAATTGGGGGGCCTGCGGAGCAACAGAAGGCCGACGGACGGCTCGCCGTCGCCCGCTCCAGCAGCAGCGACGACGACGACTTCTGCTCCGGGGGGCCGAACAGCAGCAGCGATGACCTCAGGGCGGATGCTGCTGCCATAAGGACCTCGCCCATGCCCCCACTCAAGAGGCAAGGACGGGCAGAAGGCCATAGAGTTGGAGGTCAGTCCGTGGGCGGCACCGGCTATCTCGTCGGCGGAGAAACCTCTTCCGGCTGCCGTGGCGGAAGGCGGCGCCGGAAGCGGCTCCGAAGCCACTCGGGTCAGAGAGCCGGGCATGCGGCAGCTGCCAGCGCCACGAACGGCGAACGCCCTTCCCCCCGATCACTGAGGGAAGGAGCGGGTCGCAGCCCGCGCAGGGACCGACCCCAACTCGGCGCACTCCCCTCCCCAGCACTGATGATGAAAATCCTTTGAAGTTGAGGGAGGGGCAGAGGCCGCAGCCCGGCTTGCTTCTCCCCACCCAGGGGCTGGTGGTCACCGTCTTGGGTGACCACCAGCGAGGGGATGCAGCCGGGCTACCTGATGAAAATCCTTGAAGCCGAACGACGGCTGAAAGGTACCAACTTCCACAAAGTTGCGTTCCTCCAATGACAAGGTGGAAGGATTGCGGGTGTTCCCCATCCGGGGGCTCGGAAGGTGGAAAGACACGATGCATAAGGGAGCGCAAAGACATGATCGCCTTTCAAGGGGATCACCCTCCTTTTAAAGGCGACTCTTCCCACCTGCGTCCTCAGCCATCGCGGGTTGAGTCTTCTCCAACACGCTCCAAGGTCCTCCCCCTACGGCGCGGGGGCTGGGTCCCACGCGTCATGCAAGCTGGCCCAGGGCAGAAGAAGCCAAACCGCCGCGCGCGGTGCATGCAACTGCCCAGCGGTTACGAGCATTTCTCCACTTTCACCCAGACCAGCGGGTGAAAGGGTGAACAGCCATGCAGTCGGCATGCAACCGCGCCAAGTGGGCGCACCCCTTCGACTCCAGCGCGCCCAGCATGGACGCCCAGGCCCACACGTCATGCAACCGGCGCACCAGTTGCTACGTGCGAGCAGTCGCGCCGCCCCTTGCGCCACTACCGCGCCTCCTCGACTGCGGAACCAGTACCGCGACTCAAGGAAACCCTGCGTATGACCCAACAGTGCCAGCCAGGCGCATCGATCACGGGCCAGTCAGCCGCGGGAGAAGGCGCGACGGTCGATGCGGCCAAAAATGGGCCGGCAGTAATGGCGGTGGCAGGCGGGCAGAAGCAGCAGTCACGTCGTCAGCCATGCTCACGTCACCTCGTGGGACAGCGAGAGAACCCTCTCTCACGGCATGAAGACGACGCGCCCGTGTTCCGTTCCTCGAACGGCTCGCGCACGCGCAACGGCTGCCCCGCGAACCACTCGCCCCGTCGCATTAACTCCACGGCGGGACAGGCGGCACCCTTGGCAGGAGAAGCGAGCAACGCTTCGCCTTCGCCATAATGACCGAGTCAAAAAAGGTGCGCCACGTCATCTCGATTTCGTATTCTTTCCCTTTTCCTCTTTCTCTCTCTTACAACAGGGACCGGGAAAGGGGGATACCCCGAAAAGGGATCCTTCTCCACGAAGGAAACAGGCCCCGAGCCTCCCTACTGATCAGAGGTTCAAAGGCTGGCCCCTCGGAGGGGTTCAACAGCCGCCTCAGAGCGCTTGGGCTCCGCGCCCACTACTGGTCAGAGGTTCGCAGGCCGGCCTCTCGGAAGGGTTCAACGGCCGCATCAGGCCACTCGGGCTCCGCGCCCACTACTGATCAGGGGTTCGTAGGCTGGCCCTCGAAGGGTTCACAGCCACCTCAGACACAGAGCGAGGGATGACCCAGGGTACGTTCGATACATAACCAAGGCTCGGGCTACGCTCCCGAGGTACCCTAGGACATTTCCGAGACCAGCGGGAACGATCTTGCAACAGAATCCCATCAGAAGGAGGCATCGAGCCCTTGGACCCCGTCAAAAGGGGACCGGGTCCGGCAGATCACCCACAGGTACTTTTGGAGCGTGCCTCCGGGCCTCTAGCCGACCCCTAACAAATGGGGCACGGGCGTCCACTCGGATTACCCGTCAGCAGCTCGCTGGAGACACCATGTTCGGCACCCTCCAAGGGCAACATGGCGCTTCCCCCCCCCCCTCCTCCTTGCGGAAAGGCGACGCAGGGGCGTATGTACAAAAGTCGAGTCTGTCCTTGACCGTCCTCTCGCCCTGTGCAGAGGCTCGGGGGCTACTCTCGCAAACCCGGCTCCAGCCAAACCGTTGACAGCGTCAACATACCAACCCGAGAACTTGGGACCCGACCGTGCACTCGGGCTACGGCCAGCTCGCATGAGGGAACGACCAGACCGACCGAAACATTGCGAAATGCATTAAGACCTCGAAGGAGTCAAACCACTCCTCCGAGGCCTCAGGGGCTACACCCGGCGGGTGCGCTCGCGCGCACCCACCGGAACAAGACGCAACCGAGAAAGGCTGGTCCCCTTGCAAAAAAGTGCGACAAAAGCCTCCAAGCGAGTACTAACACTCCCTTCGAGGCTCGGGGGCTACTGTCGGGGACCATAATTAGGGGTACCCTCAAGACTCCTAAATCTCAGCTGGTAACCCCCATCAGCACAAAGCTGCAAAGGCCTGATGGGTGCGATTAAGCCAAGGATTGGTCCATTCAAGGGACACGATCGCGCCTCGCCCGAGCCCAGCCTCGGGCAAGGGTAGCCGACCCCAGAGGATTTACATCTCGCCCGAGGACCCCCTACGGCAACGGACACACCTTCGGCTCGCCCGAGGCCCAGTCTTCACCTAGAAGCAACCTTGGCCAAATCACCACGCCAACCGACCGAATCGCAGGGGCATTTAATGCAAAGGTGGCCTGACACCTTTATCCTGACGCACGCCCTCCAGTCGACAAAGCCGAAGTGACCGTAGTCACTTCGCCGCTCCACTGACAGGCCTGACAAGAGGACAGCGCCGCCTGCGCCGCTCCGACTGTCGTGCCACTCGACAGAGTGAGGCTGACATCAGCCAAGTCCAGCCTCAGGTGCCATAGGAAACTCCGCATCGCCCGACCCCAGGGCTCGGACTCGGGCTCAGCCCCGGAAGACGACGAACTCCGCTTCGCCCGACCCCAGGGCTCGGACTCGGGCTCAGCCCCGGAAGACGACGAACTCCGCTTCGCCCGACCCCAGGGCTCGGACTCGGGCTCAGCCCTGGAAGACGACGAACTCCGCTTCGCCCGACCCCAGGGCTCGGACTCGGGCTCAGCCCCGGAAGACGACAAACTCCGCTTCGCCCGACCCCAGGGCTAGGACTCGGGCTCAGCCCTAGAAGACGACGAACTCCGCTTCGCCCGACCCCAGGGCTTGGACTCAGCCCTGGCCTCAGCCGACGGTCTCCGCCTCGCTCGACCGAGGGGCTCGGACTCGACCTCGGCCTCGGAAGACAGACTCGACCTCGACCTCGGAGGAGCCTCCACCTTCGCCCAACCTAGGGCTCGGACCGACCATGTCACAGGAGGCGCCATCATTACCCTACCCCAAGCTGACTCAGGCTACGGGGAACAAGACCGGCGTCCCATCTGGCTCGCCCCGCCAAACAAGTAATGATGGCGCCCCGCACGCTCTATGACGACGACGGCTCTCAGCCCCCTTATGGAAGCAAGAGGACGTCAGCAAGGACTCGACAGCCCCGACAGCTGTCCTTCCGCCAGGCTCCAGCGCTCCTCCGATGGCCACGACACCACACGAACCGGGTGCCAAAAACCTCTCCGGCTGCCACGATGGCATGTACTTAGGGCGCTAGCTCTCCTCCGCTAGACACGTTAGCACACTGCTACACCCATTGTACACCTGGATCCTTTCCTTACGCCTATAAAAGGAAGGTCCAGGGCCCTCTTACAGAGGGTTGGCCGCGCGGGGAAGGACGGGACGGCGCTCGCGTGAGGCCGCTCGCTCCCTCCCGCGTGGACGCTTGTAACCCCCTACTGCAAGCGCACCAGACCTGGGCGCGGGACAAACACGAAGGCCGCAGGATTTCACCTCTCGCGCCTGTCTCCCTCCGGCTTCTTCCCCCCTTCGCGCTCTGTCTCGCGCCGACCCATCTGGGCTGGGGCACGCGGCGACAATTTACTCGTCGGTCCAGGGACCCCCCGGGTTCGAAACGCCGACAGTACTGTCTAGTTATTGTGGATGATTATTCTCGCTTCACTTGGGTATTCTTTTTGCAGGAAAAATCTCATACCCAAGAAACCTTAAAGGGATCCTTGAGACAGGCTCAAAACGAGTTCGGCTTAAGGATCAAGAAAATTAGAAGCGACAACGGGACGGAGTTCAAGAACTCACAAATTGAAGGCTTCCTTGAGGAGGAGGGGATCAAGCATGAGTTCTCCTCTCCCTACACGCCACAACAAAATGGTGTAGTAGAGAGGAAGAATCGAACTCTATTCGACATGGCTAGAACCATGCTTGATGAGTACAAGACATCGGATCGGTTTTGGGCCGAGGCGGTCAACACCGCCTACTACGCCATCAACTGGTTATATCTACACCGAATCCTCAAGAAGACATCATACGAACTCCTAACCGATAAAAAGCCCAACATTTCATATTTTAGAGTCTTTGGTAGCAAATGCTTTATACTTGTTAAGAGAGGTAGAAAATCTAAATTTGCTCCTAAGACTGTAGAAGGCTTTTTACTAGGATATGATTCAAACACAAGGGCATATAGAGTCTTTAACAAGTCCTCTGGACAAGTTGAAGTTTCTTGTGACGTTGTGTTTGATGAGACTAACGGCTCTCAAGTAGAGCAAGTTGATCTTGATGAGATAGGTGATGTGTGTCCTAAAGAATCCGAAGAGCCTCCAAATGCACAAGATCAACCATCCTCCACGCAAGCATCTCCACCAACTCAAAATGAGGATGAGGCTCAAGTTGATGAAGTAGAAGATCAAGCAAATGAGCCACCTCAAGATGACGGCAATGATCAAGGGGGAGATGCAAATGATCAAGACAAGGAGGATGAAGAACCAAGACCGCCACACCCAAGAGTCCACCAAGCAATCCAACGAGATCACCCCGTCGACACCATCCTCGGCGACATTCATAAGGGGGTAACCACTAGATCTCGTGTTGCACATTTTTGTGAACATTACTCTTTTGTTTCCTCTATTGAGCCACACAGGGTAGAGGAAGCACTTCAAGATTCGGATTGGGTGGTGGCGATGCAAGAGGAGCTCAACAACTTCACTAGGAATGAGGTATGGCATTTAGTTCCACGTCCTAATCAAAATGTTGTAGGAACCAAGTGGGTTTTCTGCAACAAGCAAGACGAGCATGGTGTGGTGACAAGGAACAAAGCCCGACTTGTGGTCAAAGGATATTCACAAGTCGAAGGTTTGGATTTCGGTGAAACCTATGCACCCGTAGCTAGGCTAGAGTCAATTCGTATATTATTAGCCTATGCTACTTACCATGGCTTCAAGCTTTATCAAATGGACGTGAAGAGTGCCTTCCTCAATGGACCAATCAAGGAAGAGGTCTATGTTGAGCAACCTCCCGGCTTTGAAGATAGTGAGTACCCTAACCATGTCTATAAACTCTCTAAGGCGCTTTATGGGCTCAAGCAAGCCCCAAGAGCATGGTATGAATGCCTAAGAGATTTTCTTATCACTAATGGCTTCAAAGTCGGAAAGGACGATCCTACTTTATTCACTAAAACTCTTGAAAATGACTTGTTTGTATGCCAAATTTATGTTGATGATATCATATTTGGGTCTACTAACGAGTCTACATGTGAAGAATTTAGTAGGATCATGACACAAAAATTCGAGATGTTAGTGATGGGGGAGTTGAAGTATTTCTTAGGATTTCAAGTAAAGCAACTCCAAGAGGGCACCTTCCTAAGCCAAACGAAGTATACTCAAAATATTCTAAGCAAGTTTGGGATGAAGGATGCCAAACCCATCAAGACACCCATGGGAACCAATGGGCATCTCGACCTCGACGAGGGAGGTAAGTCCGTGGATCAAAAGGTATATCGGTCGATGATTGGCTCTTTACTCTATTTATGTGCATCTCGATCGGATATTATGCTTTCCGTATGCATGTGTGCAAGATTCCAAGCCGACCCTAAGGAAGCTCACCTTACGGCCGTAAAACGAATCTTGAGATATTTAGTTTATACTCCTAAGTTTGGGCTTTGGTATCCTAGGGGATCCACTTTTGATTTGATTGGTTATTCGGATGCCGATTGGGCAGGGTGTAAAATTAATAGAAAGAGCACATCGGGGACTTGCCAGTTCTTGGGAAGATCCTTGGTGTCTTGGGCTTCAAAGAAGCAAAATTCCGTAGCTCTTTCTACCGCCGAGGCCGAGTACATTGCCACAGGCCATTGTTGCGCGCAACTACTTTGGATGAGGCAAACCCTTAGGGACTATGGTTACAAATTAACCAAAGTTCCTCTTCTATGTGATAATGAGAGTGCCCGCATGGCGGATAATCCCGTTGAGCATAGCCGCACTAAACACATAGCTATTCGGTATCACTTTTTAAGGGATCACCAACAAAAGGGAGATATCGAAATTTCATATATTAACACTAAAGATCAATTAGCTGATATCTTTACCAAGCCTCTTGATGAACAAACCTTTAACAAACTTAGGCATGAGCTAAATATTCTTGATTCTAGGAACTTCTTTTGTTGAATTGCACACATAGCTCATTCATATACCTTTGATCATGTCTCTTTCATATACTATGACTAATGTGTGTTCAAGTGAATTTCAAACCAAGTCATAGGTGTATTGAAAGGGAAGTGGAGTCTTCGGCGAAGACAAAGGCTTCCACTCCGTAACTCATCCTTCGTCGTCGCTCCGAGCAACTCTCCGTCGTTGGTATAATCTTCACTCCTATGTCTTTTACCAATGGGGGAGAAAGTAATTTCAAGGGCTCTAATGATTCTGTTTTTGGCGATTTATGCCAAAGGGGGAGAGAGCATGAGCCTAAAGCAAAAGGACCGCACCACCACCTAAATTTAAAAATAATTTTCAATTGGAAATTTCAATTTGATATCTTATTGTGTTCAAAAGGGGGAGAAAGTTGTATTTTCAAAATCGATACCTTAAAACCCTCTTGAACACTAAGAGGAGGATTTCATTTAGGGGGAGTTTTGTTTAGTCAAAGGAAAAGCATTTGAAACAGGGGGAGAAAATTTCAAATCTTGAAAATGCTTCGCAAAATCTTATTCAATTTACCTTTGACTATTTGCAAAAGAACTTTGAAAAGGATTTACAAAAGAAATTGCAAAAACAAAACATGTGGTGCAAGTGTGGTCCAAAATGTCAAAAATTAAAGAAACAATCCATGCATATCTTATAAGTATTTATATTGGCTCAATTCCAAGCAACCTTCGCACTTACATTATGCAAACTAGTTCAATTATGCATCTCTATACTTGCTTTGGTTTGTGTTGGCATCAATCACCAAAAAGGGGGAGATTGAAAGGGAATTAGGCTTACACCTATTTCCTAAATGATTTTGGTGGTTGAATTGCCCAACACAAATAAATTGGACTAACTAGTCTGCTCTAGTGTATAAGTTATACAGGTGCCAAAGGTTCACACTTAGCCAATAAAAAGACCAAGAATTGGGTTCAACAAAGAGAGCAAGGGATAATCGAAGTGTGCCCTGGTCTGGCACACCGGACTGTCCGGTGCACCATCGGACAGTGTCCGGTGCACCAGGGGACTCCAAGCTAAACTTCGCACCTTCGGGATTTTCAGAGGCGCTTAGCTATAATTCACCGGACTATCCGATGCACCACCGAACAGTGTCCGGTGATGCAGAGGAGAGCGACTCTGAACTCGCCAACTTCGGGAATCCGCTCTGCTATAATTCACCGGACATGTCCGGTGCACACCGGACTGTCCGGTGAGCCAGCGGAGCAACGGCTACTTCGCGCCAACGGTCGTCTGCAACGCATTAAATACGCACCAGCGCGCGCAGAGGAGCAGAGCACGCGCGGGTGGCACACCAGACAGTCTACAGGACTTGTCCGGTGCACCACCGGACAGCCAGGCGGGCCCACACGCCAGAGCTCCAACGGTCAGAACCCAACGGCCTGGTGACGTGGCTGGCGCACCGGACAGTGTCCGGTGGCGCACCGGACTGTCCGGTGCGCCATGCGACAACAGCCTCCACCAAACGGCTAGTTTGGTGGTTGGGGTTATAAATACCCCCAACCACCCCACATTCAAGTCATCCAAGTTTTCCACCTTCCAACCATTTACAAGAGCTAAGCATTCAATACAAGACACACCCAAGTGATCAAATCCTCTCCCAATTCCACAAAAGCTTTAGTGTTAAGTGAGAGAGATTTGTTGTGTTCTTTTGAGCTCTTGCGCTTGGATTGCTTTCTTTCTCATTCTTTCTTGAGATCAAACTCACTTGTAATTGAGGCAAGAGACACCAATCGTGTGGTGATCCTTGCGGGAACTTTGTGTTCCAAGTGATTGAGAAGAAAAGCTCACTCGGTCTGAGGGACCGTTTGAGAGAGGGAAAGGGTTGAAAGAGACCCGGTCTTTGTGACCACCTCAACGGGGAGTAGGTTTGCAAGAACCGAACCTCGGTAAAACAAATCCGCGTGTCACACTCTTTATTCGCTTGCGATTTGTTTTATGCCCTCTCTCTCGAACTCGTTTCTATTTCTAACGCTAACCCGACTTGTAGTTGTGATTAATTTTGTGAATTTCAGTTTCACCCTATTCACCCCCCTCTAGGCAACTTTCACAATTCACAAGAAAGCATTTCATTCCTTTTAATTTCTAAAGCAAGGGATTTTTGTGCATCTACAAACTTATCATGTTCTTCATACAAAAGATCCTCTTGCTTTTCTAATAACCTATTCTTATCATTCAATGCATCAATTAATTCATTAATCTTATCAACTTTAGTTCTATCTAGGCCCTTGAATAAACATGAATAGTCTATTTCATCATCGCTAGATTCTTCATCACTTGAGGAAGCGTAAGTACTAGTATTATGAGTGCTTACCTTCTTTTCCCTTGCCATGAGGCAGGTGTGATGCTCGTTGGGGAAGAGGGCCGACTTGTTGAAGGCGGTGGCGGCGAGTCCTTCGTTGTCGGAGTCGGACGACGAACAATCCGAGTCCCACTCCTTTCCAAGGTGTGCCTCGCCCTTAGCCTTCTTGAAAGCCTTCTTCTTTTCCCTCTTGTTCCCTTGTTCCTGGTCACTATCGTTATCGGGACAATTAGCGATAAAATGACCAATCTTACCACATTTGAAGCATGAGCGCTTCCCTTTCGTCTTGGTCTTGTTAGGATGCTCCTTGCGACCCCTTAGCGCCGTCTTGAAACGCTTAATGATGAGGGCCATCTCTTCCTCATTGAGTCCCGCTGCCTCAACTTGTGCCACCTTGCTAGGTAGCACTTCCTTGCTCCTCGTTGCTTTGAGAGCAACGGTTTGAGGCTCGTGGATTGGCCCGTTCAACGCATCGTCAACATATCTTGCCTCCTTGATCATCATTCGCCCTCTTACAAACTTTCCAAGTATCTCCTCGGGCGTCATCTTGGTGTACCTAGGATTCTCACGAATATTGTTCACAAGATGTGGATCAAGGACAGTAAAAGACCTTAGCATTAGGCGGACGACGTCGTGGTCCGTCCATCGCGTGCTTCCATAGCTCCTTATTTTGTTGACGAGGGCCTTGAGCCGGTTGTACATTTGGGTTGGCTCCTCGCCCCTGATCATTGCAAATCTCCCAAGTCCGCCTCCACCAACTCCATCTTGGTGAGCATGGTGACGTCGTTCCCCTCATGTGAGATTTTGAGGGTGTCCCAAATCTGCTTGGCGTTATCCAAGCCGCTCACCTTATGGTATTCATCCCTGCACAATGAAGCTAGAAGAAGAGTAGTAGCTTGTGCATTTTTGTGAATTTGCTCATTAATGAACATGGGACTATCCGTACTATCAAAGTGCATTCCATTTTCTACTATCTCCCATATACTTGGATGGAGAGAGAACAAGTGGCTACGCATTTTGTGACTCCAAAATCCGTAGTCCTCTCCATCAAAGTGGGGGGGTTTACCGAGGGGAATGGAAAGCAAATGAGCATTGGAACTTTGCGGAATACGAGAATAATCAAAGGAAAAGTTTGAATTAATCGTCTTCTTTTTCTCGTAGTCGTTGTCGTCGTCGTTTTGGGAAGAGGAAGATTCGTCGCTGTCGTAGTAGACTATCTCCTTGATGCGCCTTGTTTTCTTCTTCCTCCCGTCTTTTCTTTTGTGGCCCGAGCCTGAGTTAGTAGGCTTGTCATCCTTTGGATCATTGACGAAGGACTCCTTCTCCTTATTATTGACCACCATCCCCTTGCCCTTAGGATCCATCTCTTCGGGCGATTAGTCCCTTTCTTGAAGAGAACGGCTCTGATACCAATTGAGAGCACCTAGAGGGGGGTGAATAGGTGATCCTGTAAAAACTTGAACTTAAGCCACAAAACTTGATTAGGAGTTAGCACAATAAAGCCAAGTGGCTAGAGACGAGTTCTTGCAAGACACGATAACCACAAGAAGATCAACACAGATAGACACAGTGGTTTATCCCGTGGTTCGACCAAGTCCAACACTTGCCTACTCCACGTTGTGGCGTCCCAACGGACGAGGGTTGCAATCAACCCCTCTCAAGCGGTCCAAAGACCCACTTGAATACCACGGTGTTTTGGTTTTTACTATATCCCGCTTACGAGGAATTCCACAACTTGGAGCCTCTCGCCCTTACAATATGATGTTCACAAAGAAGCATGGAAGTAAGGCTGGGATGAGCAACGCACACAAGACACAAAATTAGAGCACAAACACGCACACAAGTCACAACTCGAGCTCACAACACAACCCAAAGAGTTCTCTACTCAAATGGAGCTCTAGTTGCTATCACAAAGAATCGAATGCGCGGAATTGGAGTCTTGGTGCTTAGGAATGCTTAGAGAATGCTTGGTATTCTCCTCCATGCGCCTAGGGGTCCCTTTTATAGCCCCAAGGCAGCTAGGAGCCGTTGAGAGCATTCCAGGAAGGCAATTCTTGCCTTCTGTCACCTGGCGCACCGGACAGTCCGGTGCACCACCGGACACTGTCCGGTGCGGATTTCTTTCCTTCTTTGGCGAAGTCGACCGTTGGAGATTCAGAGCCGTTGGCGCACCGGACACTGTCTGGTGCACACTGGACAGTCCGGAGCCCCCTTCTGACTGTTGGCTCTGCCACACGTCACGCGCGGATTACGCGGCCGATCGTTGGTCGGGCCGACTGTTGGCTCACTGGACAGTCCGGTGAATTATAGTCGTACACCGCCGTCGAAGTCCCGAGAGCAGCCAGTTCGCCCGAGCCAGCCTGGCGCACCGGACACTGTCCAGTGCACCACCGGACAGTCCGGTGCACCCAGACCGAGCAGCCTTTTGGCTGTACACAGCCCACTTCTCCAAACTTGTTTCTCCTGTTTCTAGCACTTAGACACAATACATTAGTCTTCAAAACAATGTACTAAGTCTAGAAACATACCTTTAATCTTGATTTGCACTTCTTGAGTCATTGGCACAATTTAACACTTAGGCACTTGTGTTGGACACTTAATCACCAAAATACTTAGAAATGGCCCAAGGGCACATTTCCCTTTCATTAACTCTGACACCAAATGGAACTCATTGTAGAATAATATCTTGGAATCCAATTGTGACATTGTTTGTATTCAGGAAACAAAAAAAGAATCCTTCGATGACTCATATCTTCGTCTTTTCTGCAATCGGAATTTAGATAAATTTGCTCATGGCCCTTCTATTGGAGCTTCTGGAGGATTCATCACTATTTGGAAAGGCTCCCTCTTTGAGGCTGAGGTAGTTGACCAGAATGTGTTTGGGCATACTATTCGTTTCTGATCTAATCTAAATGGTCAAGTCTGGTGGCTTTCCAACATCTATGCCCCTTGTTCCCCTCATGGAAGAGAAGTCTTTCTTGCCTGGTTTTCTAACCTTGAAATTAATGAAGACAAGCTTTGAATTTTTCTGGGTGATTTCAACATGATTAGATATCCGGAAAATCGCAACAAGCTGGGTGGTGACCCTATTAGAATGCTCAATTTTAATGCGGCAATCAGTCAGCTGGGTTTACAAGAAATTCCTCTCAAAGGGCAAACTTTCACTTGGTCAAACATGCAACGTCAACCTTTGCTTAAAAAGCTAGACTGGTGCTTTGTCTCGCCAGCCTGGTCTTCCAATTTCCCCACCACTTCTGCCTTTACTCTGGCCAGGGGGCCTCAGATCACATTCCCTGGGTGGTCAATATCCAAACTAATGTCCCTAAACCGCCCATCTTCAGATTTGAAAATTATTGGCTTTAGCTTGAACACTTTCATTCCATATTCCAAGGCTCTTGGACTCATGATTTGTTTCAGCCTGATCCTACTAAACGGCTTATGGCTAAGTTTAAAAGAGCAAGAAAGGTGATCCATGGGTGGCAGAGATCCTTACCCAACCTAGCCAAGCTAATTGATAAGGTGGAATTGATCATTCAGCTTATGGATTTTATTGAGGAAAACAGAGACTTAACAATTCAAGAATGGAAATTTAAGGATGTTTTAGTTCATCACCTGCAGGTTCTTCTTTCCAATCGACTGCAGCTGGTTATTACTAAATTAGTCCATCAGAATCAATATGGCTTCCTCAAAGCAAGGACAATTCAGGACTGTCTAGCATGGGCCTTTGAATACATCTCTATCTGTCACAAGACGAGTAAAGAATTGGTCATCCTAAAATTGGACTTTGAAAAAGCTTTTGACAAATTAGAACATGCGGCTATCATTGATATTTTAAGACATAAGGGTTTTGGGGACAGATGGTTACACTGGATCTCTTTGATTCTTGGCTCTGGCACTTCGCAAGTTCTTTTAAATAGAGTCCCGGGAAGACATTTTCATTGCAGGCGTGGAGTTCGCCAGGGGGATCCCTTGTCCCCCCTTCTCTTTGTTCTAGCAGCAGACCTGCTTTAGTCAATTATTAACAAGGCCAAGGATTGTGGCATCCTCAAGCTCCTGATCCCGTTCTCCTGTGGATTTGACTTTCCGATTATCCAATACGCAGATGATACAATTATGATTTTGGAAGCGTGCCCTAGACAACTCTTCTTCCTTAAAGCGATGCTTAATTCTTTTGCTGACTCTACTGGGCTCCATGTGAATTATAACAAATCTAATATTTATCCCATCAATGTTTCAGAGCAGAAAATGGCAGTTCTAGCAAATACGTTCCACTGCAAGGTTGGGTCTTTGCCCTTCACGTATCTTGGGCTTCCTTTGGGGCTTAGAAAACCCAATTTGGAAGCATTCCTTCCTCTCATTCAGAAGATCGAAAGAAGACTCGCTTCAACTTCTATATTTCTTTCCCAGGCTGGTAGAATACAAATGGTCAACGCGGTATTTTCTTTTCTTCCAACCTACTACATGTGCACCCCGAAGCTCCCCAAAACTGTGATCAAACAGATTGACAAACTTCGACGGCATTGTCTTTGGAGAGGGGCAGACATAAATACAAAAAACCTCCTCAAGTTGATTGGAAGTCAGTCTGCAAGCCAAAAAATCAGGGGGGGCTTAAAGTCATCAATCTTGAGCTTCAGAATAAAGCGCTCCTTATGAAATGTCATCATAAATTCTACAATAGAGTCAACATCCTGTGGGTTAACATCATCTTGGACACTCACTACAGCAATTCTCTGCCTTCAGCTAAACCAGTTGGTTCGTTTTGGTGGAAAGATATTCTCAAAATTCAAGATTTATTTAAGGAAATTGCCCGAGTGGAGGTTGGAAATGGGAAAACTACTCTCCTCTGGCATGATCGATGGAATGGTCAGCGCACATCTGAAAGATTCTCGGAGCTTTGGTCTTTTGCATATGTCAGGGAGATTAACATTTATCAAGCTCGGTTGGCTTCCCCGAATGAATTGTTCCACATTCCCCTATCTGCTGAAGCGTTTGGGCAGCTACTTTCATTTCAGGACATTCTTGCTAATCTCCAATTGCATGATCACAATGATATTTGGCGTTGCAGTGGCTCTTCCAATCTGTTTTTATCTCAGAAGGTATATGCTCACTTGATTGGCACCCAGCAGTCGCACCCTCTCTTCTCTTGGTTATGGAAATCTAAATGTCAACCTAAACACAAAGTGTTTTTCTGGTTATTGCTCAAAAATAGATTGAATACCCGCTCCCTCCTCAGGCGACGTTCAATGCCCTTGGACTCCTTCACTTGCGATAACTACATCCTTCAGATTGAAGAGACGCTTATTCATCTCTTCTTCAGATGTAATTTTGCTCGGAGATGTTGGTTACTTTTGGGCTTCCTCCCGCCGCGTACTACGGATCTCCTGCATACCTTATTGAGGATTAGAACGAGATTGCAAGTCCCTTGGAGACTAGAAACTATTATCATTATGACGTGGTGCATCTGGAAGTGCAAAAATAATTGGATTTTCAACGAGATCCCTCCTTCTGTTTCTGAGTGCAAAGCTATGTTTAGGATTGAATTTGTCTTATTGTGCCATCGAGTCAAGCCTAATCTTAAAGAAGATATCTCCACTTGGTTACTTCATTTGGGACTGTATCTCTTCCCCTGCTTTTTCTTCCCTTCCATTGTTGTGTAATTTTTTCTCTTTTCCTAAAACTTGGTTCTTTTTGAATTAATAAAATTACTGTAGAACCTTCTTACGGTACCGTTACTTAAAAAAAACTGCTAAACGGGCACGGCCGGCAGTCCCACGTAGCACTTCCGCGCTGCCCGCTGGAGGAAGGAGGAGAGAACAACAACGGCCGTGCAGCTCAGGACAGCTGGAGCCGCCGCAGGCCACCCGCGGCGCTCTCTGGCTGAGATCACAAAGCCACCAGCAGCCATACCCACATCCACATGACACTGCAATAGCGACAAGTGAGACAGCAAAGGAAGGGAATCACAAAGGATTGGTTTGAGAGGGTGTTGAGCTCTAAAAAGAGCAGTGCGGACGGTCCGGCCCCGAGGCCGGACGGTCCGCGGTCCGGACTGTCCGCGGTGGTGGCGTGGACGGTCCGCGCGCGCGTAGAGTCAGTTAGGGTTCCTAGTTTCTCGCGGGATTTGTTACCTAAAACCGCGGGATTAACTCGGGAAACAGTTGGAAACGGATCCAGACCTCCCCCTTTATATAGATGAAGGGCTACGGCCGATTGAACCCCCAACAATCGAACCAATACAACTTCTATCTCGCATTTATTTTCAGCACAATTAGGAGTAGTTCTAGTCTAGTTCTAGTTTAGCCCTAGTTTAGTATTCCAATCCCTAAATTCTCTGCCTCTCCTCGACTCTACGTCGATTAGAGGAGTCTAGGTCAGCCGGTCCGAGCCTAGACAACTCCTAGGATCTCTCCTCCCCGATGGGGTCCCTCCCGGGAGCGAGATCCAGGCGCCGCCGGCGATCTTCCGCCGCCCCTGCGCACGCGTGGACCGTCCGGCCCTAGAGCGCGGACCGTCCGGCCGTCAGGCAGGGAACCCGAGCTCCTGCACCAGGTCGCGGACCGTCCGGCCCTGTGCCGCGGACCGTCCGCGTCTGACCAGAGAGCACCGCCGCTGGTTCTTTTGAGTGATTGGCGCCTCCGAAAAGGTGTCAACATACTTTTTGGTGACTCCGCTGGGGAATAGGTGTCTAGATCTGCTAAAAATCGGCCCATAAATGGCCGGTTCTAAGGATCACACCAAGATCTCCACTACCAACATCATCAAGCCGGCCATGGAGGCGCTCCCGGCTGATGACCAGAGGCCCTTTGAAGACCTCGTAATGCACGATGAGAAGGAGGTGATGCGGCAATGGAACGAACAACGCGACAAGGAAGAGGCGGAACTGCTGCATAAACTCTCCGAACGGCGCAAGGAGGCGGTGGACAAGTACTTGTCACACTTCACGGTGGATCGCCACCAGAAGATCGTCCGTCAAGGGGAGATCGATATGGAATCTCTCCTACCTCCACTGCAAGGTCCCGCTGTAAGTACTCCAGATCTATCTCTTACGACTTTCATGGATCAACGAGGAGATCAGTTAAAGCGATATGTAGATGAATCTATTAAAATGCATTTACGTGCATACAAGAAATCAGTTGCTCCTAATTTTCCATCGCGAGAGTCTAATACAGTGCCACCCACGTCAAACACATCGGCTATAAACGGGTCACCTTTGACCCAGCCATCATATGGTATGCCGATGCACGCTTTCGTGTCACCATCACAGCCGCAACCACTAGACACGCGGCAGGTACTGGACGCGACCGGACCGTCCGAGCATCATCTCAGACAGTCCGGTTATACCGCGGACCGTCCGGCGTATTTCGCCGGACCGTCCGACCAGATGCAGGCCCGCACACAAAACACTCAGGTCGCACCGTACATGGCCGGACCATCAGGGTACAACCCTGAACACTTCGGCCCCATCACGGACCGTCCGGTGCATCACGCCGGACCGTCCGGATATGTTGCGGACCGTCCGCCATCTTACGCCGGACCGTCCGGATATGGCATGAACCGGCCGACGTATTACGCTGGACCATCCGACTCTACACGAGTCCATGCGCAGACTGCCCAAGTCACGCCATATATGGCCGATCCATCCGGGCACAGCCCTGGACCATTCGGCCCGATCGCGGACCGTCCAGTTCTTTACGACAGACGGTCTGGGTACGAGACTACCCACGTAGCACCATATACGGCTGGACAATCTGTATATACCGTCAGACCATTTGGCCAGATCGCGGACCATTCGGCCTCTTACGCCGGACCGTCCGGATATGCATACGCAGAGCCGAGAGCTGCGCAATACGCACAGTTCCCACATTCATCGCAACAACATTATGGTGCCCCACCAGCAACACATTATAATCATGCCATACCACCTCATGGACATAGGGCTGAATACTATTCGGCCACAAGAGAGCCTAAGGGGTATAGGACAGGAACTGGTGACATTAATAGGGCACCTAACACACACCTCAAACATACCTGGGAGGAAAGCCGACAGAGTAATGTCAGGCAACCTGAAATCTCCACCCACAAACTCAATGGATGGTCGCCAGACATGGCAGAGAGGGTCAGAGACGAGGTAGCCGGGATGTTCAGGGACAAACTCGGTGTTAGTGTGTCAGGTACAGGGCAATCGTATCGGAAGCCTTATAACCACCGATTCGACACCGTGCCATACCCACAGGGAACTAGAATACCAGACTTCTCTAAGTTTTCTGGTGAAAGTGGAAAAAGCACACACGAACATATAAGCCAATTCATAGCACACTTGGGAGAATTGGCTGATGGGGAAGCCTACCGCGTTCGTTTATTCTCGTTGTCCCTTACCGATACTGCATTTGCATGGTACGCTGCTTTGCCACCAAATTCTATTAACTCTTGGGAAGAATTAGAGCAGAAATTTCATGAACACTTCTTCTCAGGAGAACATGAGTTAGAATTGGCTGACTTAGCTTCAGTCCGACAGGGGCCTGAAGAATCGGTTAATGACTATATCCGAAGATTCCGGGACACTAGAAACCGATGCTTTCAGATTCATGTCGCAGAAAAACAACTGACAGGGCTAGCTTTCAATGGGTTGTGACCCTACTTAAAAGAAAAATTAGATGGCACCCAATTCTTTTCACTAGTGCACTTACACCAGCGGGCTATGACCTGTGAAAGCCGAAGTAAGGAAACATCAAAATCGGCTAGCCATAAGATGCATCTAGTGGGATACGATAATTCGGACGATGAATCCACGGATGTATACACCGCCGAACTAGTTTGGCCAGGACAGGCTAAACCTTCAGCGTGTTCTGCTTTACAGTCGATTCGAAAGAATCGACAAGAGGAAATTAAGTTTACTTTTAATGTTGCCAAATGCGATAAAATATTTGACGAGTTACTGAAAGTCGGCAACATTAAATTAACTCATACTATTCCTCCTCCTGATGAATTAAAGAGGCGTGCTTATTGTAAGTGGCATAATTCCTTTTCTCATGCCACCAATGATTGTAATATTTTTCGTCGACAGATACAATCGGCCATAAATGAGGGTCGATTGGCTTTTCAGGAGATGCAAGTAGACACACAACCCTTTCCTGTTAATACAATAGAACTCACATGCAAAAGGGTCTTGGTTCGGCCCGAAATGGCCGATAAAGGCAAAGGCAAGGGCATCGTCATCAGCAATCCTCGCATGTCAGATATATCACAAAAGGAGATTACTCGAAAGGCTTCGGACGAGAAGGCTAAAAGGTCCGAGGACGCCGGGGGGCAGGCACAGTTAATAAACCAAACACATCAGCCTAGCCCCAACATCGTAGATGGTCCGGCACCTACGTGCGGACAATCCGGTGCTCAGACAAACGGTCCGGCTAACTCAGCTGGACAGTCCACCTATGACCAAAGGCGTCAACCTCTACACAAAGCAAGGAAAAAGATGCAAGGTCAAAGCACATATAATCGGCTGATCAAAGCCGATCCTACTTTTTATCAGTTGCTCTCCAAAAATACTAGCAAAAAGACTGTTCCACGTGATCGGTCAACAAAGAAACCCCGGTCACCTGCTAAAACAAAACGGTCAAACAAAACGACCCGAAAGGCGACACAACAAGCATCGCCTATTCATTCTATGAGACCAGGGTACTTTCCACCTATTTACTCATCGTCGGTATATTATCCTGTTCAAACATGGAATGGCACGATGATGAATCCATGGTACATGTATAGTCCCTTCGTCTATCCAGACTGGGGGGCACCTCCATTCTATTCCTTTTGATCCATTGATCAAATGGTCATGGCCGAGAAAGATACAATCTGAAACGGCCTTTATATTGGTGCTTCATTGAATAATCTCCATATCGAAAAGCCGGTGACCTACATCAGGTTTAATTCATATGCTTTTGGTTCATCAACCTTCACCAAAAGGCAGGGGGGCATATGTTGAGCTCTAAAAAGAGCAGTGCGGACGGTCCGGCCCCGAGGCCGGACGGTCCGCGGTCCGGACTGTCCGCGGTGGTGGCGCGGACGGTCCGCGCGCGCGCAGAGTCAGTTAGGGTTCCTAGTTTCTCGCGGGATTTGTTACCTAAAACCGCGGGATTAACTCGGGAAACAGATGGAAACGGATCCAGACCTCCCCCTTTATATAGATGAAGGGCTACGGCCGATTGAACCCCCAACAATCGAACCAATACAACTTCTATCTCGCATTTATTTTCAGCACAATTAGGAGTAGTTCTAGTCTAGTTCTAGTTTAGCCCTAGTTTAGTATTCTAATCCCCAAATTCTCTGCCTCTCCTCGACTCTACGTCGATTAGAGGAGTCTAGGTCGGCCGGCCCGAGCCTAGACAACTCCTAGGATCTCTCCTCCCCGACTGGGTCCCTCCCAGGAGCGAGATCCAGACGTCGCCGGCGATCTTCCGCCGCCCCTGCGCACGCGCGGACCGTCCGGCCGTCAGGCAGGGAACCCGAGCTCCTGCACCAGGTCACGGACCGTCCGGCCCTGTGCCGCGGACCGTCCGCGTCTGACCAGAGAGCACCGCCGCTGGTTCTTTTGAGTGATTGGCGCCTCCGAAAAGGTGTCAACAGAGGGCAAGACCCGTGCTGCGGAAAAAGGAAAGATCCATCCACGGACCACGGGGGAGGGGGCAATTGTGAGCCATGGGGCGAGGGCGACTGCTGCTTCGCCGTGTCTTTCGGTCGCCACATGGCATCAGCGCTACCAGCCACCTGATCATAGGTTTGGTTTCTTCAAGGTCCGAGCAGTTGTAGACTGTCTGGCGGCCGTGAGGCCGAGCACGCATGCGGCATGCAATGCAATGCAATACGCCAATACACAAAGAGAGGTCAGAGACGACGTACGAACGAGCAAGAAGAGTACAGCAGATGATGAAGACTCCACATGTCGGTTGAGTTAGACAGAGGCAAGAGGTTTCTCACTGATGATGGTGGTCGTGGTTGTTGTTGTCGCTACATAATAACGATAAAACAGAAGGAGCTACAAGAGCAGAGAGAGAGAGAGAGGAATAATCGATCCCTTGACAGCAGATATTATACGCACACATGGTGATTGATGATTACAGGGCTGGGGTAATTAACGAGACCCAAATCCCACGCACAAACTTTATTCCCCTCTCCCCACGCTAGATCGATCGATCGCCGTTGCTCCAGCACGCAGTCCAGCGAAGGCCTTCTTTAGCTCTGGTCATCACGCGTTGCTCCTGAAGGAGCCGAGAGCCTTGATGGCGCCCGCCCGGAGGATGTACTGGTGGTAGAAGGCCGCGATGGCAGCGCCCAGGAGCGGGCCCACCCAGAAAATCCACTGCGAAAACAAAAAAGAAACCCGCCAAGCAAGGCAACGCGTCGTCATTAGGCATATCACACACGCAGACGCGCAGCGCAACCACACAAACATTTGTTACAGCACGTACGTGGTCATCCCATGGCTTGTCCTTGTTGTAGACGACGGCGGCGCCCAGGCTCCTGGCCGGGTTGATGCCGGTGCCGGTCACCGGGATGGTGGCCAGGTGGACCATGAACACGGCGAAGCCGATGGGGAGGGGAGCCAGAACCTGTAGGAAACAAAGAAAGAAAGAAAGAAAAAATGTTCGTATCATGCTTCGGCGATAACAAAATCCACTAGCTCACGTATATACTCTACTCCTAGGGCTAGTTTAGGAACACAAAATCAGAGAGAATTAGAGGACTAAATCCCTTACTTATTTAATTTTGTAAAAAAATAGTATTTTAGAAGGCCCTTCTAATCTCTTCCGTTTTTTGGACTCCTAGACTAACCCCTACTGAATGAGCTGGCGCCGAATGTGTTTTTTTTTCTTCCAAACTGAACTAAACAAGACGCCACACATGCGGCTAGCCGCTAGTGCCTGCTGCGTCACCCTCCTTGGAGTGGCCAGCCAGGCCAGTATCAGGCCTGTCAGCGTCAGGGGGGCACTATTTGCGACGGCACCGGAAGCGCGACTAGCTAGTGGCTAACAAAAAAGGCGGTGCCGTCATGGCATGGCCCTGTGGCTGTGTGTCAAAGAAACTGTCAAGGGAAGAGACCAGACCACCGGCGGCCCATCCCATCCTCTCTTTTCCCGCCCGATCTGGCATACACACGCCAAACACAGGTCAGTCAGTGTGGCCTTGGCTTTAGTAGCTGGTGTGTGTGCAAGTCGCCGACCCGATCCACCCAAGTGACCACGTCCACGGCACCGCGTGTTTTTGCTGGACACACACGACTCGTACTCGACCGGGCGCGCAAAGGCATCAATCACGTTTTGTCACCTCGCCAGTGTCCCCCGTCCAATGCTCACGCACGAAAAAGGGGGATATGCCCACCACTAGCGCATCGCAGCGCAGCGCAGTGCCTGCTAAAGTGACTGCTGAGTTTCACCTAGCCACACACACATATGCGTGCATGCTGCCTTCGGATTCACGGATGCTGCACGTATATTTTGTACCGCTGCCGTGCACGGATTCTCTCTCTCTCTCTCTGTGTGCTTTTATGTGGAGAGGCTCGCTGACAAGCCATTGGGACAACGCATGCACAAGGGAAGGGAGGTGCACGGACCAGCTCATCACGACAAGGACTGGATGGACCCGAGCCCGCGGACCATGTACGTACCCCTGCTACAGGGCCGGACCAGCTCAGTTTTTTATACGATGGGAGGGTGGGGGTGGATAAGGTCGGAGCTATGTCCGCTCCGACGATGGATGTCCTATGGACGGCCATTATCACGACTATGAAGCCCTTAATGACGTCTTGTGCTATTTACTACTGCTATTTGCTACCATGACTTCAAACTCTAGCTAACCTCCCCTAGAGCTCAACAAACAAACAGCTACAGTGTGTAGTACGACGAGTACGCGCGCAGTAAGCTAAGCAGGCAGCAGCAGATCGAGACACAAAAAGTACTAGACACATAAATAAAAGAGAAGGGAAGCTAAGAGAGGCGGTGGCGTTGGTCGGGGGTGGTGGCGTGGTGTGCTCACCGGGACGTGGGAGTCGCGGGCGTTGCGCTTGGGGTCGGTGGCGGAGAAGACGGTGTACACGAGCACGAAGGTGCCGACGATCTCGGCGCCGAGCCCGGCGCCGCGGGAGTAGCCGGACGCGAGCGAGTTGGCGCCGCCGCCGTACCGGTCGAAGTAGGCGCTCTGGAACGCCTTGACGAGTCCGACGCCGCAGACGGCGCCGAGGCACTGCGCCACCATGTACAGCAGCGCGCGCACCAGCGACACCTTGCGCGCCAGGAAGAGGCCGAAGGTGACGGCCGGGTTGATGTGGCCCCCCGAGATGCCGGCGGTGCAGTAGACCAGCACGAAGATCATGCCGCCGAAGGCCCACGCGATGCCCAGCACGCCCACGCCGCCGCACGCCGCGTCGGCCCCGGCCCCGGCCCCCGACGCAGACGCGTCCGTCTGGTGCTTGTACCCGATCACCGTCGCCACCGTCACGTACAGGAACAGCAGCGTCGCGATGAACTCCGCGATCACCGCGCGGTACAGCGACCACGAACCCAGCTCCGCCGCGTCCACCAGCGGCGCCGGCGGCGGGTCCGTGTAGTCCTTGGCGGCGAACTCCCCGCCGCCCGCGCCGCTCTCGACCACGTCGTCCTTGCCCATGGCCTCCGACTCCTCCTCTAGAGACTAGGCTAGCTTTAGCGTAGCAGCTGCGAGAGAACGCGAGCAAGCTGGCGCCGCTTGCAACAAGGAATGGATGAGTGCGTGAGGTGGGGAAGTGAGAGGGGAGAGCGTGGAGCTATTTATGGAGGGAGTGGAGACTGAAGAGTAGGTAAGTGACAACACAGCATAATAGTGCTGCAAGGCTGGTGCGGGCCATGCCCCCCCTCCCCCGGCCTGATTTATATTTATAATTATATATCACCTGATTCATAGAATGGACCAGAAAATCCAGACCAATTTCTATTTTTCATAAACTTAAAATTGTGTTGCTAGGATTGAATGGCCTTCTCTTTTTCTTCCTCTGATTGTTTTTTCTTATAAAAGTAGGAGTGGTATGTTTGCTGACGCTCTCGCTCTGTCTTTTTGGTTTTGTTTGCCTGCTGCAATCCAAGTCCAACGATGCTGGCCGTGCAAGCGATCTGCTACAAAGCCAAGGATATATATCCCCCACAATCCACGGGCTGGGGGTATTTGTTTTCTTGGAAAAACAAAATGGGCAGAAGTTTCCAGGGGATGGAATCCTGGAAAAAAAAGAAAAATACGACAAGATATACTTTTAAAAGGACGAGATGTGACATGACAAGATATGTGGATCATTGGTTTCGCTTCGCTGTCAGACAATTCAAACAGCTAAAAAAAATACTGACAAACCCCTCCCCTGCCCCTCTCTCTCTATATATGTTGTAAATTAAACAGCAAGGGCTCCTGCTTTGGATTGAAGAATTATGTGTTGAATCCTACGTTTTTTCCCTATATATTTTTAAACTAATTTCTATGAAATTTTTGTACGTTGCAAAGAATCTCCTATAGTACATCTGAAAACTATAAAACTTATACCACGATCCTATATATAGTACTTTTTTTAAAAAAAAACTGATGATCGAATATATAGATGTTTGGCTAAGGAAAACATTAACTCTAAAAAAATATTAATTAGATAACTAAAGTTTATGCTGTGTTGATCCATTGGAAAAACGAGAATTGTATTCCCACGTGAATTGGAACCGGCAGGTTTACTGGGGAAAATCTGCTGACCATGTGGCAGGCAGACCGGAGCAGAGCAGGCAGTAGCCAGAGCGGGAGAAGGAGATAAACGACAACAACCCGCACTAGCCCACGGCATCGTATCGGAATATCGGATCGCATCGCAATGAGTGAGCCCGCCCCGCGCGCTGCACAACGTGTGCCATGCATTCGCGCTGGTGGTGACGGCGTTTTGGCCACCGGCGTTCTGCGCGGGCGGGCGGGCGGGCGACCGGCCTGCCAGCCATGGTGAGCTGGGCGAGGCCGTGCATGTGCCTGTGCGGCTGGCTGGCGTTGGCGGCGGCTGCTGCTATGCGGGTTGCGTGTGCGCACTCACTCCATCAAGCCGGCATCCGGCGTGGCGCCAAGTGGATGGACGGACGGACGCACGCACGCCCGTGCTACCATCTTGTGTATCGTCTCACATCTCCCGTGCTATCGACCGGATGTGTCATGTGTGCTCGGCTTACTGGCTCTGGCTGCATGGTAAAAGGTCGACGCTGACACGTACCTACCCTTCGCTACAAAAAGAGACAACCCGTAGCACGTCTCGGCTGGAAGAAGGCAGGCACGAGAGCAAGCGTCGTGCCCGGCCGGTTCCTATCCCATTTCCAGCGCCGGTATCCACGATGAGCGGGTGCGCGTCACGATGACGGGCCATGGATGCCTATACGTTCGTTCCCCATGGTCCTGGTCAGGGCAGCGAGATGTCGCGGGCGCGGACGCCGGCCTTGCGAACCAACGGAAGGCGAACGCAGTCATCGCCCTGGCGGAGAGCCCCGTCCTTCCTTGGGGCCTTGTCGCTCCCGGCGTTAGCACGCCACGGCGGGCCGCACACACGCGCGGACAGCTCCAACGTTCACCTAGCTATAGCAGGCCGCGTCCAGCTACCCCTACCCTACTCCGGTCTGGTCTGGCTTGGCTTGGTTTGGCTTGCCTTGTTTCTGATGGAACCTCGTTCGAGACCCTTCTGTTCTCTTTCGGCAACAGCCGTCCCGTCCACGCAGCTCCGAATTCCCCGTCCCTATCCACGGCCATCTAACAAGGCCAGGAGGAGGAGGGCCGCAGCCACACATCCATGAACCCGGTGGCCGCAACGGCTACGTGCCGCGTCTCGGCTCGGCTCGGTTCGCGCGCCGCAGTTCTTTTTAACATGTCTCGCTCTCCGCCTCTCGCTATCTGTTTTCGGTCACATTCATCTCGTGTTCGTTCAAGTCTCCGCCTGGCCTCTCGGATTCGTTCCTTCCTCTCTCTTTCTCTCGTGCTTCTGGGCGGTTCTGGTTCTGGGCGTGTCCATGGGAGCCCGACATGCCCGTATCTCCGGGCGTGGATGAGATTTCAAAGCCGATCGCACAGATCAATGCCAATTGCAATGCAAGCCCGGCCACTCGTTCGTCATGTCCTGCAACTACTATTTTTATTTTAATGAGGAATTGCGGCGGGAGCTCCGAGAAAACGGGGGTAGTAGCCCGTCTAGTACACAGGTACAGCGTTTGCATGTGCACTCGCTGCTGCTCAGCCACATTTCTCGTCGCCAAACCTTTTTTTTTCTATTTTATTCCTCCTCTCCTTGTTCCCACTCACGTTGCATCACGCGCCGGCACAGTCCTGCACGGACGATGCCGAAGCATTGGCGTGGTGAGCTAGCAGCAGTACAGCAGCGAACGGCATCATCTTGTCGTGAATGTCAAAACCTGACTCGGTTGAAGCCACCACGTACGACGTCGTCCTTGTGACGGAGAACTCACAAAAAGACGCCCAAGTGGACGAAGACATGCCATGACATAGACGTGGACGGAAGAAGATGGTTCCAATATAGATAATGTAAACATGCATGGATGCCAAACTCTACTCACCAGATATCAATGTTATACAGTAACAGGACATAACTGCTTTTATCGAGTGTTTCAGATACTCGGCAAAGCTAAAAAAATATTCGGTACACTCTTTATTACCTAGCGTGACTCTCGATAAAAAAAGTTTCGACAAACTATATATATGCAAAGATAAGACATGCCATGGGATATATGTGTACTGAATAAGATGTTTACAAAGCGTAGGGATGAAAACGGTCGGAAACAGTATTTATTAGGTAATCAGTATTTTAGTCGTTTCTCTTTGATTGCGAATAAATAGGATATAGAATCTATAATACAAATTTGTATTCTTGTTTTTAACATCCAGCTTGTAAAGATTGGTAAACATCAAATTTATCATATATTTTCTCAAATTATATATATAAACTTCGGTATGGATTCGGAAACAAATTCAGTAATTTTTTTAACTTTTGTGTTGTAGGAAGCAAATAATACATAAAAAATTTTATGTAATATTTTATTCATATTTATACTAATGTGCTAGATAACATAAGAAAAGATCAACATCAAATTTCATACATATTTATTTTAAAATATTAAATTTGTTTTAGCAGTTTAGATTACCACTTTCATCCCTAACAAAGCACCATCTACACCACAAGTAGGTGTAGGACGGCTCTGGTTAAAAACCCAACGTGGACGCCCTCCGCCTCTCCTGTGCGTGTGAGTGACACCAGGCATATGTTATTTCTTGCAGCTATTTTCTCGGTGACTATAAAATAGTGAAGATATAAAAATATATAGTGAAGATATAGTTTACAAAGCATACACAAAATATAGTGAAGATATATAAGTAATTATCTACCAAATCGCACTCTCAGTCCCAATCGCAAATTAAGAGGCGATCCGGACAGTTCCACGTCACCAATTTCCTGTAACATCTACACCACGACTTTAGGACGACGAATTGTTTTGTACCGTAGACTATACTGCTAGTAGATTAGAATATAGTTACGAGAACCGGTAAGCTGCTGTAATAGAGCGGCACGCCGCGTGCAACCCGTGCTTCATGCTCCCTCTGTCGTCTATCCCTCCCCTCCACTCCAGAACGGGGACGCCCTCCGGCTCTCCTGTGCGTGTGACTTGTGAGTGATACTGGGCATATGGCCGAGCTGCAGCTGCAAACGACCACTTTCCTACAGCAGCAATGCAACAGCAACCAGCTGGCGGCAGCAGCAGCTGCCGCTGTAGAAGCCAGCAGCCAAATTGCCAGCGGCGGTGCGTGCCAACATCTCTTTGAAATGCAAGTACTATAGTACCACTACGTGGTTGAAGCTCTCCTATTCTGGACGCACTATCGAAATCGGAGGCAGCACTCGACAAAGCCTGAAAAACACTCGGCAAAGTTTTTGTCGAGTGTAGTACTCGGCAAATAGAGTTCGACGAACTGTATATCGGCAACGACTTCTTTGCTGAGTACTTTTTATCGGGCACTCGGCAACTTTGCCGAGTGTCACTCAGTACTCGGCAAGAAAAGTCGTCATCACGGCGACTGGTAATGGAGACGACGCCTTTTGCCGAGTGTTCTTGGTGACACTCGGCAAAGAGATTACCTTTCCCGAGTGTCACCTAATACACTTAGCAAAATCGTAACTTATGCTAAATAACATGCATATCATTTTTGCATGTACGGTTTTCCATGTTTCGAGTGAATTGCAATTCAAATATAAATTTTTCGAAGAAATTCAATCAAACACAATAAATCAAATAGTTATAGAAAACACTTTTATAATTGTGACAAAATAGTACATGTAGGTCTACATAGTGTAGGAACATAAAAAAAATTTTGGTTGAAAAAAAAATACTCTGCCGAGTGTCCAAGAATAGCACTCGGCACAGCATGCTTTGCTGAGTGTCAGCTGTAAGACACTCAGCAAAGAAGCTTTTTTGTCGAGTGCCAAAGCTCGGTAAAAGATAACGACCGCCAGCTATAAACGTTTGTTGACGGCCCTTTGCCGAGTGCCGTCGTTCGCTAAGTGTTTGGCACTCGACAAAGATTTCTTTGCCGAGTGTATGTCTATGCCGAGAGTCCTGCTCTCGGTAAACGCGGTCATTACCGAGAGCAGGATACCGAGTGCCTAGGGCTGGGCATTCGGTTTTTTTCTAAACTTCGGTTCGGTTTTTCGGTTTTAAAAAACTTCGGTTTTTTCAAACATTAGAAACCGATCGGTTTCCTAGAAAATGAAAAACCGAGAAGTTCGGTTTCGGTTTTTTACTTCGGTTTTTCGGTAAAAACCGAATACCAAACTTATAATCAAGACAATACATACAACAAGTTTACATGATAGATTACACATAATTTTAAAAAGTAAAAATTATATAGGTACAAATATTTAGATATACATCATACATCACATACAAATAAGTGAATAACAATTTAATTGTACCACACAATTAGTTCACATAATCGAATAGTCAAATTTGAGAATTGATAAAGTTTGGTATTCGGTTTTTTTCGGTTCGGTATACGGTGAAAACCGATTACGATACCGAAAACCGAACTTCTTAGATACAAAAACCGAAACCGAACCGAACTACCAAAAAAACCGAAATTTTGGTTCGATTCGGTTTTCGGTTTATGGTAAAAATGTGCCCACCCCTACGAGTGCCTGACAAAAAGTACTCGATAAAGCGTCGAACATTCGGTAAAGAGCCGAGATTCCAGTAATGACGTTTTTCCTTCCTTGATCCTCTTTAAATCTCGGTAATGACGCTCTTGCTTCCTTGATCCGCCGCTATGTGCCCTTGCTCGACTTTATCACGTCCAGCACTTTAGAGGACCAGTGTTTACCGTCTCGTTTTACAGCTATTTCACGGTGATTAGCGAAATAAAAAAAAACCGAGCGTATTTCGCTTTTTTTGTGGTCTATGATTTCAAATTAGAAAAACGGTTTTCGCTAGTCCCAAGTGATTTACCACCAGAAAATGCTGATTATGTACCTTAGAATTTATTTATACAAATTCATACCATTTTTGAATAAAAATATATTTGTAAACTTCTGGGAACCTCTAGTATTAATACATTTTCCCCAAATTTGTATGAAGTTTTTGGAAATTCAAAATTATCAAACAAAAGAAACCGATTCTGCCGTTATAAATAATTTCCCAGTTTCATGGTGTACTGTTATAAATAACGAATAAAATAGTAATAAATTTTTATGATGGAGCATGTTTTTCTTTTCTCGAAGCTAGCTGTCATGAAGCACCATACCAGATTACCAGTGGTAAATCACCTGCGCTAGTAGGCACACACTTGCGCACTCCTAAAACCCAGACGAATCAAGATGAGACGGGTCATGACTGCTAATGCAGTCACTATCCATTCCGGCTGATCTGCGCTGCTAAGGTAAGAGAATGGACCGCCCCACCCTCACCCTGCTTTCACGGCCACGCCTTCCACAGCCGACGCAAAATGGAGCCCCCACCACCAGGCCACCCCACGATCGAAGATTCGAATAGGGATCGGGAAGGAAACGGCGGCGTGCGAGATCGCTTGCAAGGCAATGCAAAACCCGGCGGTGGCCCGGCGGCACTAGTCGTGCAGCAGGTGAAATGAAGTGATAGCCTGCACTGTTTGTCCGCTGATGGAAGGGTGATTCATCCTGTCTGCCGGTGCCGTCCTTTTCAACAACGGAGCACTTCTGCTGCTTGGTCCGGATCGGACAAACAGTGCAGGCTAGTGGCTCGCAGAGGCTTGGCTTAGACACACCACGAAGGCAGACAGATCGAACCTTACGAAAGCAGAAGTTTTAATAAGTTACTGCATGCAGCAGTAGCCTCCCTCACTAATCCGTCATGTTGATTCTTGCGTGACGATCCTGGGCTCGCAAGTACTCCGTACGTACTCCTATGTCCTCGATCCACTCGACAGTTCAAACAAAAACATGTATTCGCCGATCTAGACGCTAAACATTAAAACGGTCCGTGCCGCTACTACGGATAGTTCGAACCGTGGATCGTCCGCCGACCAGTTTTGGTGCTCAACAGTCCCTCAAACCAAATGATCCTTCATCAATCTCTAGATCAGTTGCTGTGTGTCTCAGACACACGGCAAAGGCAAATTTACACTCGGCAAATGCTTTGCCGAGTGTTTACACTCGGCAAAGAACGATCGGTAAACTGTACATCGGCAACAGCCTCTTTGCCGAGTACTATTTGTCGGGCACTCGGCAAATAAAAGTCACCGTCACGGTGCCAAGTAACGGTGACGGATCCTTTGCCGAGTGTCGTCTGTGGCACTCGGCAAAGAGGTCAATGTTGCCGAGTGTTTGCTCGAGAGGCCCTCGGCAAAGACTGACCCAGTAGGCCCCACTGCCAGTCCTTGTGCCGAGAGCTCTAGTAGGCACTCGGCAAAGGAGGCTTCTTTGCCGAGTGTCTGTTGGACAGGTACTCGGCAAAGAACCCTCCAGTGGGCCCCTTTGCCAGTCCCTTTGCCGAGTGCCTTGGCAATGGCACTCGGCAAAGATATCTTTGCCGGTTCCCAGGTTTCCTTCTTTGCCGAGTGCCATTGTCAGCACTCGGCAAAGATGGCTTTACCGGTTCCCAGGTTGCCTTCTTTGCCGAGTGCCGTGGTCATAGCACTCGGCAAAGCGCCCCTTTGCCGAGTGTAACACTCGGCAAAGTGACCAGAATGTCCCTTTTTTATTTGCTTTTGTTGTTCCATCCAAACAAACAAAAGATATATATGATTCACATCACATTATATATCAATCACATCACAGAATGAACACATTTATCATCAACACCATATATATCACAAAGTCTCACTAAAGTCTCACAAATATAAGTAAGGATCATCACAAAACAGATATAAGTCTGTGTCATCACTAACATCACCAAGTATCTCACAAGATAAAGTTTAACTAACATCACCAACACTCATAAAGGTAAGTCTGGATCATCACAAAACAGATCATCAACGAGGTGGGCATCTGGACTGGTTCGGCGAAGGGCTGGACGAAGCATGAGGGTTGTTCGACGCCACCGATTGACCCTGCACAGAGAAGAGATTGTATGTGTGAGAACATATGAATAAATATCATGCAGTACTAAAATTTTGATACTCACAGGAGTAGTGAACTCTGTAGGGTCAGCTGCAGGGAACAACGGAGGTGGTGGAGCATGACCCTGTGCGGCGCCAAGGCTCTGCATGTACGCGAACATCTCCGCCATCCTCTTCTCCAGCTCCTCACGTTGCCTCCTCTCATCATCTAGCTGAGTCTGTAATATTTCGCCCTAATGTTACGATAATGCAAAGAGAAGATATATAAAAATCAATGAACGATGAATAGATAAGGAATAACCTGGAGTTGCTGGATACGATGCTGTGAGGTGTCCTGCCGAGGTCGTATGGCTGGGCTCGCGCTCGTGCTCCTTGCTCGCACCTGAGAGAGAGTGGGAGTGGAGGACGAGTCGATTGCCCCGTCGGCAATCCAGTACCGCCCATGCCTCTTGCCTCCTCCGACCCTCATGAGGACATCTCCGTCGATGTCCTCGGTCCTCGGATCGTAATCTGGCCCATGGACCTCCTTGGCCATGGCGGTGTACTCACTGAGTCGGCTGTGGATGGCGGGGTTGGTGTACGCCTCGGGCCCGTCATCTGGGTTGTAGGTGACGTCGGACGTCGCCTTCCCCTTGTGGGCCATGGCATATGCCGAGAACGTGGAGCAAGGCGCGCCACCATGTGCCGCCGACTGCGAGAAAACCAACGATATGGTTAGAAATCATGTCTAATCGAAAGTTATATACCTAAATAAAAAAGAGCGCGTACCCATGCTTCCGCGTATTTGCCCAGGCTGCGGCTGCCTTGATGGTGGGAGGGACCTTGCATCAGCAAACGCCGTTCCCGGCTAGCGTTGTGCGCCTCGTCCCACTCAGCCGAGCACCACCTCTGCACCATCTTCTCCCAGCACTCAGGATGCGCGGCGCACCAATGAGGAATCATCTAAAAAAATATAAGTACACCGCATATCAGAAGATAAGAATAAGCATATTTAGTACCAATAATAAAGTTTTGTATTTACCTGCAAGTACTGGTCCGCAGTCAATGACATGGTTCGGGCGTCCTTCTTGTTCACCTTCTCCCCAAGGACGGAGCCGTGGTAAGTGACGATGGCCTGGATGCGCACCTCGTAGTGCATGTCCACGACGAGCTTCTTACAGCACGTCGTAGACACCACATCCGCCCTGGCCTCATATCCAGCATCGCACCTGAAGAAATCCTACATACAAAGACGATGTATCCATACATTATTTCAAGAATATGCAACAAATGCGACTTATTAAACAATATAGTGCGAGGAAGACTTACCCACAGCTCTTGCTTGACCCGCTCCGCCTTGTTGTTGAATTGTCTGCCGTCCCGATCTACTGCATCGGGGGCGACGGCGTAGTGGTCGAAGGTGTATGCTGGGCTCGTCACTCCGGCGTACTCGACAAGTCCAGGGAAGTGTTCCCGGCATAGAAGGCCGAGGATGCCATTGGGGTTGCGGCCGTGACCCCCTGCAGTCTCCAAAACCATCCAAGACCTGTCGAAGTGATTAAGATGAAGTATTAGTTTCTATTATTAATTTGAACATATAATATGAAAAAGCAGCAACAACATCTAAAGTTACCTACCTCTCTCCATCGGGTCGTATCAGCGGACGTCTGTCACGAAGTATGGGTCGCTTAGGTAGGCTCGCGGGACCTCGCAGGTAGATACTCCTCGAACCTGAGGAGCCAGAACCTGAGACGTCCTGCTGAGCGGCGGCGTCGTCGTCGTCGTCCTGCTGTGCCACATCGTCGTCGTCCTGCTGTGTCGCATCGACAGCGGCTTGCTGCTCCACCTGCTGCTGTACGGCGTCGTCCTGCTGCGCCTCCTCCTCCGTCATACGGGTGCTCCTCCTCCCCCCTCCCCCTCCCCCTCCTCGTCCCACCGCCCACCATCTTTGTCCAACAACCTGCAATTAAGAGTAAACAATTAAGCACAGATAAAAAAATATGTATTTAGAAACATATGCAAAATAAATGAAATATAGCATTACATCGATTAAAAATAATCTTCATATGTGTCCGGGTTAGCCGGATCATAAGTGTCATCATCACTATCAACCATTTCATAGTCAACATCATCTGAAGGCGCAATTTCGTCATTGGCATTGCCTTCAAGTATTTCTAAGTCATTCTCATTTTGCACCTCATCATCCTCGTCATCAACAACCATTTCAATATCTACTTCCATTCCGATCGCTTCGGTTAAGTCTATCTCAAATTGCCCTTCGAGCCCATCTTCTTGGAAGAACTCTCCGTCATATGTGTCCGGGTCTAAGTTATAATCTTCATCGTTTGGAACAGGTAATTTAGCGTGCGGTGATACCTTATACACAACATCCCAACCCTTAAGATGTTGTTTCGTTTGGCACGCATATGGAAGATAATACACTTGTGTGGCCTGTTGGGCCACAATATAGACATCGTCTCCTGTTAAGGTGGAATCCTGTCGAATTTCGACTATCCCAAGATTAGAATGTGTCCGTCTCGTAACTTCAGGGTCAAACCAATGACATTTGAATATCACTGGAGTAAGAGGTTTGGAACCATAAAAATTGAGTTCATATATTTCTTCAATTCTTCCATAATACTCGACCTCGTCAAGCCCGGGCGTAAAGACTCCAGAACACGTGGTTTTTCGATTGGGCCGACTTTGGTCGTAGCTTGTTGTGCGAAAACGGTACCCATTGACGTCATACCCAGAAAATTTCCTGACCCTATAGGCAAAGCCATTAGCTACTTGTCTCAACTCGGCACTCATAGACGGCTCTCTTTGGCCCTGCAAGTTCAAACACGCTAGATTGTTATATTATTCGCACGTAAGAGCAACTTGGAATAACAAACTAAGCACGTACCTTATGTTTAAACCAGGAAATGAAATCGGGCAATCCATTTCCCGCACCCTTTCTAAGAAGGGTATCATATTCCTGTGGAGTTGGGTCCCTTGATCGACGCCAGAATTCATGAAGAAATTGCTCCATGTATGGCGTCACCTCTTCAAGGTTGGTCAATACATATAGCATGATATGGCGCCACTCTTCATGTCTCAGGGTCTTGGTGGTCGAACCACTCGCGCTTCCGAGTTGCCCTCGAAAAATGCTGAGGTTCGATTCATTGCCGCCATCATTGTAACGAGGGGGTGGATTATGCACGCTCGACAGTTTGTCACCATAGTAAGTTGTTGTGAAGTTTGACACCTCCTCCAGTATGTATGCCTCTGCAATGGAAGCCTCGATTTTGCATTTATTTCTACATTTCTTTCGGATACTCTTTAGACATCTCTCGATTGGATAGCACCAACGTCCCTGCACGGCCCCCCCCCCATTCGTGCCTCATACGGGAGATGAATAATCAAATGCTGCATCGGATTGAAGAAGCCGGGTGGAAAGATCTTCTCCAGCTTACACAGTAACACGGGTGCCATCCTTTCCAAGTCTGCAATCATGGTCCGAGCTAACTCTTTTGCACAAAGCTGGCGGAAGAAATAGCTCAACTCTACAAGCGCTAGCCAGACATGCTCAGGGACATAGCCTCGAACCATCGCCGGAAGAATTCGTTCAATCCATATGTGGAAGTCATGACTCTTCATCCCTAAGACTCGCAGAGTAGATAAGTTCACCCCCTACTAAGATTAGCTGCATACCCATCAGGGAACATTAACATCTTGATCCACTGTAGTACTTCCTTCCTCTGGGCCCTGCTCAGGACGAAATCGGCCTTAGGCCTTCTCCATGTCTTACCACCACTAGGCGGCTTCATCTCTTGGTTTGGTCTATCACATAACTCTGCCAGATCCACTCTTGCCTTTACGTTATCCTTTGACTTATCAGGAATCTCCATAATTGTTGCCCAAAGTGCCTTGGCGACATTCTTTTCAGTGTGCATCACGTCAATGTTGTGTGGAAGGAGCAGGTCATCATAATAGGGGAGCCGAGTCAAGCCCGACTTATGTGTCCACATATGTTGCTCACCATATCCCACAAAACCACCTTCTGGGTTGGCCACGAGACCATCTATCTGTTCGCGAACTTCGGCACCAGTCATCATTGCAGGTGGGCGGTCTGTCACCATGACACCTTTCGTAAAGTTCTTGATGTCTAGTCGGAATGCATGGTCAGGAGGGAGAAATTGTCGATGTTTATCGAATGACGAATATTTGCCACCCTTCTTCAACCAAATGAACCTAAGAGCTTCCTTGCAAACTGGGCATGGGAACTTACCGTGAACACACCAGGTGAAAAATAGCCCATACGCCGAAAAGTCATGCATGGAGTACTGGTACCAAACATGCATTTTGAAGTTTGTCTTCATAGCTCGGTCGTACGTCCATACCCCTTCCTCCCAAGCACGGACCAATTCATCAATCAAAGGCTCCATGTACACGCCCATTTTATTCCCCGGTGTCCAGGAATTATCAACGACACGAATATGTTCTGTCTTTGAAAGCATACGCCGGGGGGGAGATTGATGGGGATAACGAACACGGGCCAACATGTGTATGGGGCAGCGGTCATTCCATAGGGATTGAACCCATCTGTGGCCAGCGCAACACGAACATGTCGAGCCTCTTTGGCTTTCTCATGGTGAATGGCATCAAAGTGGGTCCATGCTTCACCATCGGATGCGTGAACCATCTTGTCAGGATTGTATCGTTTGCCTTTTTTGTGCCATGTCATCTGTTTCGCGGATTCCTCTGTCATGTATAGACGCTGGATCCTCGGTATGAACGGAAGGTGGCGTAGGATTGTCACGGGGATGTCGAGCTGCCTCTTCTGTCCATCACCAGAGTCTACCTCCATGAACCTAGACGATTTACACTTCGGACAGTACTTTGCCTCAGTGTGTTCTTTCCTAAATAGGACGCAGCCCTTCGGACAAGCATGTATCTGCTCATACGTCATCTTGAGTGCACGAAGGAGTTTCTGTGCCTCGTACATGCTCTTTGGCAGAACGTGATCCTCCGGAAGCAGGCTGCCAATAACTGTCAACAAACCATCGAAGGCGTCTCGACTCATGCTATACTGCGACTTGAACGCCATTATACGCCCAATGGCATCCAGTTGAGAAACCTTTGTCTTGCCGTGAAGGGGTTTCTGTGCCGCGTCAAACATGTCGTAGAATGCCTTTGCGTTCGCCTCTGGCTCGTCCTCCATACGTCCTTCGGCGAACTGTGCCTCGTGATAGTCGTTCAACATGTCTGCTACCCCGGCATCAGCATCGTAATCCTCGACGCGTTGTCTCACCACCTCCTCTCTCGTGCGATGCGCTTCACCATGGAAGATCCACCGAGTATAGTCCGGCGTAAATCCATTCTTCCAAATATGTTCTACCATGGCCTTCTTTGGTTTTCTTTTCCGGTTGTCACATTTGCTGCACGGACAAGGGACTAGGCTAGCTCCTTTAGCAGCTTCGCCATATGCCCGTTCCACGAAAGCATCGGTCTTCCTAATCCATTCTGGGGTGACATCATTACGTCGAACGCGGCCCGTGTACATCCACTCACGGTCCTCCATCCTCTAACATATATAACCGAGTATAGTTTAATATAGACATGTAATGCATGTACACTACGTTCCTACCTTCTAATAGGTGAGGATAGGTCCTAATCCCACCCGCGGTTGCGTAGATGGAGTTAGTTTCCATGCTCTACTCCGATCCGAGATAGAATTTCGGCAGCACCTCCCCGCTGTTCTCCGGATACACGTCCTGGCAGGGAGAGTGTACTGTCTGGAGAACAACAGGGAGGTGACGCCGAAACTCTTTCTCGGACCGGAGTAGAGCATGGAAACTAACACCATCTACGCAACCGTGGGCTGTCCAAAAAACGTGGACAATTCGAAACTGATACATTTGTAGATATGCAAAGATCTGCATATCTACACCGTATCTCTTTCGAACGGGAGACGCCTAACTGGGTTACGTGATCTACGACCATGATGCGGAAATAGAGGTTATACCTAGGGTGGCGGTGGAGTCAGGCTAGTGGGGTTGTGGCGGGTCGGTGCAGTGGCGACGCGACGCGGTGCAGGCAGACCCGCAACGGCTAGGAAGACCTCTGCAAAAAATACATGCCTGTCAACAAAAAATTCACATCACCAGCACTCGATTCCAAGTCTGACTTTTATTTGATAATTGATATGTGTGTGCGTGCCTATATATAAAACATAGTAGAAGAGTTCAGCATAGAGCATCTATCTCCTTTCCTGGTAGATTGAGAAAAGTGAATAGGGACACGTGCCTTGATCAGTAGATTGAAAAAAAACACTCTCCTTTATACATATGCAGGGACCTTAACGTACATTTTGAGAGGGAATGATTTAGACTTTCTAAACCTACTTGGCCTCTAATATGTGTAAATGTGCACTAAAGTTTTACAAAGGAAAACTTTAGACCTCTACCATAAAAGAGTTATGCAGCGTAGTTTCCAATCATATATATATATATATACACACTAGCATAACAAGTTAAATTACAAATGTATCGAGAAGCTCATGGTTTTTCCTAATCTTCATTGGAGCCCCTAGCAAGGATGCCCATGCGAGGGACAAGCTCTCGACCAAGTAGCTCTATTGATAGCCCACATTCCTTCCCTATGCGCAAGTGAGTCTTCATGGTAGTGTACAAGCCCTAGTGTACAAGCAATGGTACATGGAAGCACTAGGTGGCAAGGGTATGGAAATCTCACTAAGCAGCAGGCCTAAACTTAGGGCAAGTGCTAAATAGTTGTGAGGATCTAGATGGCTAGAGAGGTGTGAATAGCCAAAAAAATTCTTCTACAAATTTGACAACACTAAATCAAGCGGTTAATACACTCACTAGGGCGCGGGCGGACGGGCGGGCGCCGGCGAGGGCGCGGGCGCCGGCGAGGGAGGCCGTGGCGGGCGCGGGCGCGAGCGCTGGCGAGGGCGGCCGCGGCGGGCACGGCGGGCGGCGGGCGCTGGCGTGGGCGGACGCGGCCGGCGACGGCACGGCGGGCGGCGAGCCGGCGATGGCGCGGGGCGGCGGCGGGCGCGCGATAGAGAGGAGACAGCGAGAGCAGAGAAAGGAGGAGGAAGAAAGCCGCGGGCGAGTATATTCGCCTTCTTTGCCGAGTGCCCGTGATCTGGCACTCGGCAAAGTTTTTTTTAATTTTTAAAATAAACTTTGCCGAGTGCCAGATCGGTGGCACTCGGCAAAGAAGTCTTTGCCGAGTGCCAGATCGGTGGACACTCGGCAAAGTACATTTTTATTTTTTTAAAATAAACTTTGCCGAGTGCCAGATCGGTGGCACTCGGCAAAGGATCCTTTGCCGAGTGTCTACCATCTGACACTCGGCAAAGATTAACTTACACATCTGTGCCGAGTGCCACCCTGGGGGCACTCGGCAAAGAAGTCTTTGCCGAGTGTCTTCTTTGGACACTCGGCAAAGTACATTTTTATTTTTTTTATTTTGCCAACCAAAATTTTTGTGGTATGTTCCTACACTATATAGACCTACATGTACTATTTTGGGACAATTATAACAGTGTTTTCTATAGCTAGTACATTTAGTTTGTTTATTTGAATTTCTTCGGAAATTTCAGATTTGAACTGCAGGTCACTTGAAACTTGGAAAACCGTGCATGCAAAAATAATATCCATGCTACATAGCACAAGTTACGACCGATTTCAGGAGCGGACCGGAAACTTCGAGCACCATGCTCACTCAACATGGCCGTGAACTTGCCATACAGCTGTTTAAAAAATTTATAAAACACAAACAAACTTAGAAAATCATGAAACTTGTCCACCTGTCATGATATCATATGTAGAGTCTGTGATAAAAAAATTTAGAATGTTTGGAGAAAGTTGTGAGACACTATGTGTAGAAACCTAAGAGAACCACACATGAAATCATAGAGTTTCAATGTGGATCTCTTAGGTTTGTACACATAGTGCGTTACAGCTTTCTCGAAACTTTTTCAAATTTTTATCACAGCCTCTACATATGATATCATGACACGTGGACAGGGTTCATGATTTTCGGACTTTGTTTCTGTTTTATACAATTTTTAAACACCTGGATGGCAAGTTTACGGTCATGTTGAGTGAGCATGGTGCTCGAAGTTTCCGGTTCGCTCCTGAAATCGGTCGTAACTTGTGCTATGTAGCATGGATATCATTTTTGCATTCACGGTTTTCCAAGTTTCGAGTGAACTGCAGTTCAAATCTGAATTTTCCGAAGAAATTCAAATAAACAAACTAAATGTACTAGCTATAGAAAAAACTGTTATAATTGTCCCAAAATGGTACATGTAGGTCTACATAGTGTAGAAACATACCACAAAAATTTTGGTGACCAAAATAAAAAAAATAAAAATATGCTTTGCCGAGTGTCTACAGAGGACACTCGGCAAAAACTATGTTTGCCGAGTGCCAGATATTTGACACTCGGCAAAGACTGACGGCCGTCAGTTGTAGACGGCCGCTAACGACCCTTTGCCGAGAGCCATGTTTGCCGAGTGCTTGACCCTCGGCAAAGAAGTCTTTGCCGAGTGCTCGGCTGTGCCGAGTGTCCTACACTCGGTAAACTAGCTCTTTACCGAGCGCAGGACGTTGCCGAGTGCGGCACTCGGTAAAGCCTGCTTTGCCGAGTACCCGATAAAAAGCACTCGGCAAAGCCACCGGCACTCGGCAAAGGCGCGAATTCCGGTAGTACTCCGTCATGTTGATTCTTGCGTGACGATCCTGGGCTCGCAATTACTCCGTACGTACTCCTATGTCCTCGATCCACTCGACAGTTCAAACAAAAACATGTATTCGCCGATCTAGACGCTAAACATTAAAACGGTCCGTGCCGCTACTGCGGATAGTTCGAACCGTGGACCGTCCGCCGACCAGTTTTGGTGCTCAACAGTCCCTCAAACCAAATGATCCTTCATCAATCTCTAGATCAGTTGCTGTCAGTTCGTTACATTATTCAATGCGTTTAAGGTTCACTATCGGAATCTGGCTCTTTGTCGAGTGCATTTTGTTGGATACTCGGCAAAAGCATTTTTTGCCGAGTGTCACACTCGTCGAAATAACACTCTTGGCAACGATCTCGTTTACCGAGCGTGAGACACTCGATATAGACAGACACTCGGCAAAGAATCTTTTGTCGACGGTCAAACTCTCGGCGAAACGCGACGCTCGGCAAAGGGCCTTCAACAGACGTTTTTAGCTGACGGCCGTTAACTTGCCAAGCGTCGGGTGTTGACACTCGCAAAGAAGCTATTTTGCCGGTACTGTAGACACCCGACAAAGAGTGAGCCTTTGCCGAGTGTCACAGTGGCACTCGGCAACTTTTTTTTTGCCGAGGGCCAGATGACAGTCGGCAAAGTTTTTGTCGAGTGACCGTCAAAAAGTAGTCGGCAAAAGAAGTTATTGCCGATGTACAGTTTACCGAGACTTACACTCGGCAAAAACTTTATCGAGTATTTTTCGAGCTTTGCCGAGTACAGCTGTGTCCGGTGGTGGTTGTAGGTCAATAGCAAACATGTTAGCCTTCACTAGTGTGTAATATGAAATCCATGTCGAGGAAACACGGACCGGGAGTCTTCGATCGAGGTCTACGAGCTGTCACTGTCACCAAAACTATTCTTTTTTTCGAGAGTTTGAAACTACTCACGCACTAGCTAGCGCTATATATGTGAAGAGCTCATCGATCGTGCATGGCATAATTATCTTAGATGCTGTGCTATTATTACAGCGTGCAGGGATATGGCGATACTGTGCTCTAACGTGGTGAAAAGGGCGGATCTCCAAAGTCAGCAACTGCTGCTGCATCTAATATCGGTCGGCCGGCACTCACTCAGCCAGACTAATTAAGGCCCTATTTGTTAGTCCCTCCGTTTTAGTCTCATCTAGTCACTAAATTACTAAAAGTTGGAACTAAAATATGAACTAAACTGTTTTAGTCTCTAGTCTCTTAAAGGATGACTAAAAAGAACTAAACTATATAAATTCTATTTTTTGTCACTCTTTTATTTCAGTTGCTTAATGACCGGAGAATGCCAAAGGATATTTTAGTTTTCTTATGATTTATTTAATATGTTTTAAATAATTTTTAGTCTCTTGAATCAAACATGTTATGTACTAAAATTTAGTCTCATAACTAAACTTTAGTCCCTAGATTAAAGAAACCAAACGGGGCTAAAATGGCAGACGGATTATATTCCGGTTTCCACTGCAAGCAAGTGGCCGGCCATCCATACATGCTTGTGCAGCTGTAACATATATTTCACCAGTAGGCGTCGTATGAGTCAGGTAGGTGCTTGCAAGGCTTGCTGTGTTTCCGTTTGGAGTGTGCAGTGCAGTGCAGTGCGACCCCAGCCACCACTCCAGGACCAGTGCTCCCAAGCAGCAAGGCGCGTCAGGACAAGATCGGTTTCAGAGTGACCACGACGATGGTACCGTGTGCTTTGAATTTATTGACGCCCGTCTTCTAGTACATATTGTTGTCAAGGAGCAGGGCGCGTCGCTGTCCTCGTTTTCAATTCTGAGACGAGAATAGATCAATTTGCCGCCGGAACGAAACCGTACGTGCTGGCCGTCAGGTTGTAGGGGTGCTCCTGGATGCTGGAGCTGCGTACATGCAGTACTGTGTCTGTGTACAACAACCGAATTTCAGTAAACAAAACAAAGACAAAGAACCAAGCTAAGATCCATTGTTTGTCCAGAAATGGACCAGGAATTGTTAATTCCTGATGATCAACGCTTATATACGGGTCCTGTTTGTTCCGGGTTTTTTTCATCTTCTTCTTCTGGCCACCAAAAGCTGCTACGGACTGCCGAACGTCCAGCTTTTCAGCCAGTTTCTATAAAAATCGATTTTGGTAAAAACCATCTAAAATCAATATAAACATATAATCGACCGAATCCTTGTAATAGTAGGAATCTATCATTTTCTAGATCTTGAACCATATGGACACTGTTAATCTTCCCTCGCAGGTAATTTCTACGATACTCATATTCTCTTCACAGCCTCCACAACTAGATTCTTACAAAAGTTTGTAAGAAAAAAGTTAAACCAAACAGGCTTATAAATTAGACAAACAATTCGGCTAGATCGGTGAACCATGGCCATTTTGATGAGTAGAGGGAGAGGAGGTACACACATATGATATCCGTTGATGCCTCGCCAAAAAAAAAGACCTCATCTCAAACGGCCATTATTGCTTGTGGCCTGTTCCCTCGTACTACTCCACCAGCCTATACCGGCTACGCATCATCGAGCGCTTGGACATGGACAGACAGACAGACAGACATGCATGCATGCAGGGGCGGAGCCAGGAATATAATATAAGGGGGACCGATCAATTTATCAATACTATCTGATAAAAAATATCGTATAATGTTATTAAGTTTAAGCACCCGATATGGAATAAGAATTTTAGATCTTTATAAATTATTTTAGTGGATGAGTCCATTTTCTAGCTAATTGATATATTGAATTAAAGTTGTGACGCAAGAACAATACTAAAATAATAAAGATGATATAACGATGAATATTCGACTGATGAGATTCAACTTTTATATAATGACTCTAATATTCATGAGGCAGCTAATAATTTTTTGAGAGAATTAAAAAAATCCAACTAGCCTCGGGGATTCATGAAAATTCGTCAAACTACGCAGGTACACGTCAAATTTGTCGTGTACACACCAATTATAAGGTGACAACTTTAGTTGAAATTTGTAGATTTTATTATCCACGAGATCTAATGTAGTATGTTTATAAGTTGCTGGCGCTCATTCTGCTGCTTCGCGTGATCACCTTTCTTTGGACTTTGGTTGTGGGGCTATGGCAGAGGCAAGTCAAGTGGTCAGCGGTAATCACAACTGCCTAGCCAGACGATAGAATAAATCATAAAGGGGTGAGGTTTAGATATTAGCGTCTGAAGCGAATTAGGTTTGACGTTTTATGCATCGATTGTTCATTCAACGAATATTTTATCTTATATTCTTTGCCTTTTTTAGACTTTGGTTGGCATACTACAACATAGTTATAAATCATATATTACTAACCACTATATTACATATTTAATTAATTGTGCTATACAAAATTTAGAGTATATATATTTATACACACAAAATTTAGATTATAGATATATATATATATATATATATTCTTGTATGTGTTGCAGCCTTGGGAGGGGCCATGGCCCCTGCCGGCCCCCCTTTGGCTCCGCCCCTGCATGCATGCTTTCAGTTTAAGATAACATGGCCATATGACATGGAGCTGAATAAGCCTACCCAACCCAATCAGCCTTTAGTTCATGCATTTTAGTCTTGTTTAATCTCTAATTTACCAAACATAGAAACTAATCTTATTTAGTACCTAGTCTCTTAAACCATGCACATTAATTCCACCTTTTACCTCGTATTTATTTATTTCTGTTGCAGAGTAATGAGAGGAGAATGGTGAAAGACATTATGATATTCTCTTATGAGTTATTTAGTGACTTCTAGACACTTCTAGTCCTTAACCACACATGGTAGTAACTAGACTTTGGTTCATGGACTAAATTTTAGTCCTGGCTAGACTAGCTAGTGAACCAAACAAGCCTTAGAGCAGCCACAATAATGTAGATAACACACCCACTATAGCAACATCTATATCATCTATATACTATACTATAGTAAATCTTTGTAATCGTGTATCTATAGTAGATATCTATAATTGTCTTTAATACATAATACACTCTCTACACCACCTCGGTTTCTACGCATACTTCAGGTTCATAGATAACACTCCTATATTTTTTATTTAATTTGTTACCACATAAGATAGATATTGACATATATTTCTTATAGAGAGCTGAATGTGCACCATTATGGATGCCCATGGCTATCGTCATCCTCTCGCACGCTAGCACTACTAAGCTAGTAGTAGTACCCAAGGACGATGTCCCAACCATAAGATACGATCATCTAGCCCTGCTCCGGCCTGCGCACTGCCAGTTGGTGTACTCCTCCAAGTGACACCATGCGGAGGGAGGTCAAGTAGTTCAAGAGCTTGATATGCCACATGCATGCACGATCCAATCCAAAAGGAAAAGCAAAAGCAACGCAAATCAGCTTCCATGTGTAGGGACTACGTACTAGCTGTGGATTAACGTAGGCTTCGCATAATTAATATTTAATAATAGTCAATGCTAATGATCAAATTAATGCTATGGCGTACTATATGATATAGCACCATATTAGAAGTTTCAGAGATAAATCAATCAACTTAAATATGTGGATCATTAGTGTATTTATTGGGAAGTTGAGAAAAAGATAAACGACTGACACGCGCGCGCCGCCGCTTGGCAGGCGGGTCGTGACTCATGGCAGATCGGACCTTGGTCCGAATATTTGTTTTAAACAGTTGCACATTTTGCCTAAAGTGATGACCGTCTGACATTAGTACTTGTCGGTTTTTAGTTCTAATGGCGTGATCGTTAATGTTCGTTGTTCTTCTCTCTCTCCTTCTGACTGCGTATAAGAATGGAGGGGGAGGACGCGCATGATCTCACACACGCGTTGCAAACAACACGTCCCTGTCCCACCTTCTGCGAGCAAACAGAGAGTGAGAGATCAGACCTCCAAAATCACCGTCCGCGAAGGTACACTTACACGGTATGCGGGCGACCAGGTTTTTTGGGAGCGTACTTGCGACTGCTCGCTTCATCCGTTCGACCAACAATGTTTCGTCTACTTCTGTTGTTCGTCTTCCAGCGACCGTTCGAGGGACTGTACGACGTATATCTTCCTGCATCGACTGTGCATAACTACATCGAACATACACACGAGATGTCTCGTGTGAATGGAGTCACTGATGCCTTGAGCATAAGTTCCTCCGTAGGGTACTTTCTGTTTTACATACTTATGTATGTTTTAGTGCTTATGCAAGTAGTGATACACACATGCATATATATGTCATAATATATATCACATTGTTCTTCTGGATTAAATAAAAACTAATAATTCCTAATTTTTTAACACAAGCTAGGGAGATAGGTGGAGAAACATACAAGGACTTGTGCTCAACTAAAATACTGTTAAGTACCACAGGCGAAGGACGAAGACGGGCGACCTCTTGTTCTTTTTAATTTCGCAGCTCGTGGCTAGCTTGGACTGGAGGAGGGGAGATTATTTGGGGGGCGGTCAGGCGAGGACAAGGACCTGCGAGCTAACGGCAGCCGCGAACAGAACGGAGCCTGCCCTGGTCGTCGTCCACTGGGACGACGGTGGTGGAGGAGAAAAGGATATATATAAAAATAGAGAGAGTGGCTTTGGTGGTGGCTGGGCTCACCGCACCGGGGCGGTGGTTGCGTACGTTGCTGCTGCCCTTTGCATGCTCTGGACTGGACGGATGGAAGCACGTAATGGAGGCGCACCTGCTGTTCCCAACTAATAAAGATCAGCCCCGGATTAAACTTGTCTTATCTAATTCAGGTACTATACTAACCACGTCACATGCCGTGTCCTTTGTTCATGCCTTTTTGTTTGAATTGCTTTGCTCTGTCCTGGATTATTCTGCAGTTGGTATTATAATAACTATTGTATATAGATGTGTAGCTGCCTACTGAATAATTCAGTGTTGTTAGCAGAAACAGCAAAAAAAACGAAGTAGATCAACCAACAAACCACAGAGCACGACACACAGATTTACATAGAAGGAAAAAATCATAAACACTAGACAGAAGAAACATTTAATATATGTAAAGTAAATATATGTAAGTGTTTATAGAATGTTGTCCGCTCGTGAACACGACCTCCATATACAGAATTTAGATCATAAATTCAACGAGTACCATGTATGGCGATGCAATAGACTTCCCGGGACTTTTATATGTCTTCCGTTGCTGAAATGAGGAATCTTATATATATCGTCCGCTAATATCGAGGCATGCATCACCGATTGACCTCTCTAGTCAATATATAGCTAAAAACATATGAATTAAGAAAAAAAACTACCGACTGCGGGATCAGAGCTGTTCCGTATGGGTGAATGATGTGATGACGTGTGTATATCACACAGGCAAATTCTTTATTTAGTACTGCTACTTAATAATAATTCAAGTTTTGAAATCTCGCAAGTTACATTTTTTTACTGATTAATAATAGTTCAAATTTTGAAATCCCTAAGCTAGCTAGGACCTGGTGAATTTATACTGGAATCATAACGTTTCGCATCTATGCAATGCCTTTCGAACTCCAAATTTGATTCGGCAGGAATGCTACCATTTGTATTCGGCGTGTGCATGTTATTTATTTGCATTGCTTGGCTGCTCCTCCGGATGGAATCATGAATGTAATCCACTTGCTGGTTCCAACCAATAAAGGTCACCCTAGCTATACCGATACGATTTGCTATGACATAAAACAAAAAAAAGAATAGCACTGGAGTAACACAAATAAATAAATCTAGTACTAGCTAGGCACGAGGTGGCATGATCTTTTACCGATCCGCTCTCCTCTTTCTGTACAAATCAACGTCCTATCAAATCTGACCAAATATTCCTCGCAGGAATGCCAAAGTCTTGTAGCATATGCTTTTTCTCAAGATCTCATGTGTCAAATAATTTGACTGGATCTGTACTCTGTACTAGTTCTTTTTACCGCTTCCATGCGTGTACCTTTTTATAATGGGCGTTTAGATACATTCATTTCAGAATTCCAAAGAAATTGAAATTCACTTAATAAAGTAAACTATTTAGCTTGAAATTTGACATTCCATCGTTTTTCAAAGTTCTGATATAATCTTATCTCAGATTCATAGAGTTGAGGATGGGAAATGATTTTATGTATTACTAGAATTTATTTCTACTCGGTAACTTACAAAACGATCTTCGACTCACCCATCTATAGTAATATTATAGCACATAAATATTTTCGACATATTGCTAATAATAATATACTGATATATTTTACATAAAATTGAATTAGTTTAATTGGTATATGCCTAATTTACTATTATTAAAATGGAATTTAATTCCAATGGTTCAGACAGGGCGTAAAGGAAATGCATGTTTAATTTTAACTAGAACAAAAAAGAGAGGGAAACGGAGACCTCCTGTGAATCTTGTGCAAGATAGATGCTCACACATCATGTAACCTAACAACCTTCTTGGCTCTGCGGAGGAGGGAGGCCTGCACACAACGCATATGAGCAAACTTATTTTATTTTTTTCACTTGTTTGTTATGTTTTTTTATTCTAATGTCGATAACTAATCATGTTTACCGGTTTGAACATTGACATGCATTTCATTGTTTTTTAGATTTATAATGAAATAGTGATAGTAATAGTAGTAATGATAACAACAACTACTACACCATGTTTTACACACATTCTAAATAGCGTAGCCCAGTTCTCAAGGTCCGATCTAGTAGCCACCTTCATCTTCAATACATCAGGTTTATTGAATCGGGTTTTGTTCTGGTGATCCGTAGCATCTTGAAGTACAAATTTATTTTGGAAATCAGGTCCTGTAAAGAGTGACAATGGATCGTGATCTAAATATTTCTCTACAGTTGGTTTGAGCCCTTAATTAATTTTAATTCAAATAATGAGTAGAAATAGAGCTTGATTCTAATATGGTCCGATACTTAAATTTTATAATGTAAAATTAGAGTATATTACCACGCCTACATGCAGCCACCACTAGTAGAAAAAAGCTCAAAGCCTGCGGCACGTTCAACTTTTCACTGGCGGTTTCCGTTATCAAACGTCAGTGAAAGAAACAGGTGGGCCCGGCATAAGAAACCGCCAGTGGAAACCTATTTCCACTGGCGGTTATCTTAACACAACCGCCAGTGGAAATAGGATGTTTCCACTGGCGGTTGTGTAACACCAACCGCCAGTGAAAATTGATTTCCACTGGCGGTTATCTTAACTTAACCGTCAGTGGAAACATCCTATTTCCACTGGCGGTTGTGTTAAGATAACCGCCAGTGGAAATCAATTTTCACTGGTGGTTTTTAAAGCCAACCGCAAGTGAACTGTCTGTTATAAATACCCCTCTTCTTCCCCCGACAGTGAACTGTATGCTCGCAGCCAACTTCCATTGGAGGCGATTTTGGAGGTCCAGATTTCACAAAATACATGGGGAGAGGTTTTGATCTTCATTTTTTGGAAGAAGATTGCTAAGAAAGGTTGGTTTATGTTGCTAATGTCAATTTTTATTCATTTTTGCTCAATTTTAGCCACATTTTGGATCTAGGGTTTCACCATTTGAGAGAAAGTGTATAGCTAGGTTATTTTCTCTATTCCCTCAAATAAAGTTGTTTAATATGGTTAGATTTTGTCTATCCTCTCTCCTTTTTCATGTTTAGTTCTCAAATCAGTTTATCCATGACATATTAAGTTGTTTAATGAATGGTTCATGTGTTGTGTGGAGAGAGAAGAAGATAGGTTTGGTAATTAAGATTGTTTTTATTAGTTGCTATGAAAGGTTGGTTTAATTATGTTTTAATTGCCAATTATTGTTCATCTTTGCTCAATTTTGGAACTAGGCCTTCACCATGTGTTAGAGAGAAGAGTATGGCTAGGAAAGTTTGGTTTTATGTTCCTCTTGCCAATTTTTGTTCATTTTCCTCAAATTTAGCCACATTTTGGATATAGGGTTTCACCCCTTCATCCTTCCCGACAAGAACTATAGCTCGCAGCCCAACTTCCAGTTGTGTTAGGATAACCGCCAGTGAAAAAAGGTTTCCACTGGCTGTTTCTTAAGCAACCCGCCAGTGAAATTAGTACTATAAATACTCCCTCTTCCTGCCGACAGGAGCTGTATCTCGCGGCCAACTTCCATTGAAGGCGATTTTGGAGGTCCAGATTTCACAAAATACATGGGGAGAGGTTTTGATCTTCATTTTTTGGAAGAAGATTGCTAAGAAAGGTTGGTTTATGTTGCTAATGTCAATTTTTATTCATTTTTGCTCAATTTAAGCACATTTTGGATCTAGGGTTTCACCATTTGAGAGAAAGTGTATAGCTAGGTTATTTTCTCTATTCCCTCAAATAAAGTTGTTTAATATGGTTAGATTTTATCTATCCTCTCTCCTTTTTCATGTTTAGTTCTCAAATCAGTTTATCCATGACATATTAAGTTGTTTAATGAATGGTTCATGTGTTGTGTGGAGAGAGAAGAAGATAGGTTTGGTAATTAAGATTGTTTTTATGTTCCTCTTGCCAATTTTTGTTCATTTTCCTCAAATTTAGCCACATTTTGGATATAGGGTTTCACCCCTTCATCCTTCCCGACAAGAACTATAGCTCGCAGCCCAACTTCCAGTTGTGTTAGGATAACCGCCAGTGAAAAAAGGTTTCCACTGGCTGTTTCTTAAGCAACCCGCCAGTGAAATTAGTACTATAAATACTCCCTCTTCCTGCCGACAGGAGCTGTATCTCGCGGCCAACTTCCATTGAAGGCGATTTTGGAGGTCCAGATTTCACAAAATACATGGGGAGAGGTTTTGATCTTCATTTTTTGGAAGAAGATTGCTAAGAAAGGTTGGTTTATGTTGCTAATGTCAATTTTTATTCATTTTTGCTCAATTTAAGCACATTTTGGATCTAGGGTTTCACCATTTGAGAGAAAGTGTATAGCTAGGTTATTTTCTCTATTCCCTCAAATAAAGTTGTTTAATATGGTTAGATTTTGTCTATCCTCTCTCCTTTTTCATGTTTAGTTCTCAAATCAGTTTATCCATGACATATTAAGTTGTTTAATGAATGGTTCATGTGTTGTGTGGAGAGAGAAGAAGATAGATTTGGTTTAATTATGTTTTAATTGCCAATTATTGTTCATCTTTGCTCAATTTTGGAACTAGGCCTTCACCATGTGTTAGAGAGAAGAGTATGGCTAGGAAAGTTTGGTTTTATGTTCCTCTTGCCAATTTTTGTTCATTTTCCTCAAATTTAGCCACATTTTGGATATAGGGTTTCACCCCTTCATCCTTCCCGACAAGAACTATAGCTCGCAGCCCAACTTCCATTGGAGGGCCAGATTTCACAAAATACAAGGGGGGAGGTTTTTATCTTTATTTTTTGGAAGAAGGTTGCTAAGAAAGGTTGGTTCTTGTGTGTTTATGTTACTTTTTTACAGGTGGTGATGGAGAGGACATCCTGGATGTATAACTTATCAAGGCTAGATCCATCATACATATCCGAGGTCCATAGGTTTATTGATGTCGCTACGAACCATGCTTGGAGAACAAAGACAAAACACATATATTGTCCATGCATGGACTGCAAAAATGCTGCTGTATTTAATGACACAGAACAAATCATATCTCATCTGGTATGCCGAGGATTTATGAAGGATTACACAATTTGGACAAAGCATGGAGAGGGTAGCTCTTCGCCTTATACGACTGGAAACCCTGAGAACATCGACGACAGATTTCAGTTCGTTCACGAGACACACCAACCTCTTCCACAGAGCGAACATGTAGTGCAAAATGTTACTGATCATGGTTACGCTGGAGGAAATGAACATGATAGACCTCATGTTCTGCCAAGTGTTATGGATGAGGAAGATGCAGAGTTGCTAGAGGCAATGTTGCGTCGTCATACAGATCAATCGATGTTCTTCATGAAAGGTATGGAGTCCCTGAAGAAGGCAGCAGAAGAGCCTTTGTACGACGAGTCTAAGGGTTGTACCAAAGAGTTCACGACGCTCCGGTCTGTGCTAAAGCTGTTGATGTTAAAAGCTAGATATGGTGTGTCTGATGCTGGCTTCGATGCGTTCTTGAGTATTATCGCAGACATGCTTCCAAAGGAGAACAAAGTGCCTGCTAACACGTACTATGCAAAGAAACTAATCAGTCCGCTCACTATGGGTGTGGAGAAGATCCACGCGTGTAGAAATCACTGTATCCTTTATCGAGGTGATGATTATAAAGACTTGGAGAGCTGCCTAAAGTGCGGTGCAAGTAGGTACAAGACGAATAAAGACTATCGAGAGGAAGAGTGTGTTGCATCCGTGTCTAAAGGGAAGAAGCGAAAGAAAGCCCAAAAAAAGACTTCAAAATCCACGAGCAAAGAAAAAGAAGTAGACTATTATGCGCTCAAAAAGATTCCTGCTTTGGTGATGTGGTACCTCCCCGTCGTCGATCGATTGAGGTGTTTGTTCGCTAATCCTGAGGATGCCAGACTTATGAGCTGGCATGCTTCTGATGAGCACAAAAACGATGGGAAGCTTCGACATCCAGCCGATGGGAAGCAGTGGCAAGATTTCAATGACAACCACCGAGACTTTGCCGATGAACCAAGAAATGTTAGGTTCGCACTGAGTACTGATGGAATGAACCCATTTGCTGAGAGGAGCAGCAAGCATAGCACATGGCCGGTGATCCTCACCATATACAACCTTCCTCCATGGTTGATGCAGAAACGGAAATACATTTTGCTAACCATCCTTATTTCTGGACCTACACAACCTGGAGTTGACATGGATGTATTTTTGGAGCCCTTAATGGAGGATATGAAAATATTGTGGGAAACGGGTGTTCAAATGTTGGATGAGTATCGTAAAGGTTCATTCACGCTGAGAGCAATTCTTTTTGTTACGATCAACGATTACCCTGCTCTCTTCACATTATCAGGCCAGTTTAAGGGAAAGGTTGGTTGCACATTATGCATTGATGGAACTGCTTACGTATCCCTTGCTGCATCTAAGAAGATAGTTTACATGAGGCACAGACGCTTTTCATTGGAAGGACATAGGTACCGCATGCGAAAGATGGATAAGTACTTCGACAATAATGGTGAACTACATTCTACTGCTCCATCGGGTAACAATAGAGGTCATAGAGTTTTTGAAATAGTCAGGAATATCAAGTTTGTTTTTAGGAAGAAGACAAAAGACGGAAAAACAAGGAAGGATGCCAAACCAGCTCCGGGGGCTATATTCAAGAAGAAGTCTATTTTCTTCGAGTACTTGCCTTACTGGAAAGAGTTAGATGTGCGGCATGCGATCGATGGTATGCACGTTCAGAAGAACGTGTTTGAAAGCATAATGGGCACCTTGCTAGACATAAAGGGCAAAACAAAAGAAGGGCTCAATTCACGCATGGACTTGGTAGATTTAGGCATAAAAAAGGAACTACATCCCGTTCTTCAAGAAAATGGGAAGTACCATCTCCCAGCAGCAAGCTACAATCTCAATGTAGATGAGAAACATGCGATGTGTGTTTGGCTCAAGAATTTGAAAGTCCCATCCGAATTCTGCTCTAGCATACGGAGTATTGTGTCAATGAAAGACCTGACAATCACCAACTACAACTCACATGATTGCCATGTCATGCTGACTACATTCCTACCTATTGCCATCAGGGCTATAAATCCTTTGTTTTTAAAGATGGCAATCACACGGTTGTGCTACTTTTTCAACAGGATTTCACAAAAGGTAATTGGCCGTGATGAGTTGGCATCTCTTCAGGAATTCGCAGTGGAGACAATATCACAGTTTGAGATGTGTTTCCCTCCATCGTTCTTTGATATTATGGTGCACCTTGTGGTGCACTTAGTGCCACAAATAGAGGCATTGGGTCCTATGTACTTGCATGAAATGTGGACGTATGAGCGTTTCATGTCAATACTGAATGGCTATGTATCAACCCGTGCTCGTCCCGAGGCATCCATGATAGAGGGGTACTGTACCGAAGAGGCCATTGAGTCCGGAGGTCCATTCTGCAATAGTATCCTAAAAGACCAGGTTGCAATAGGTTTGCCTCCGTCACGACACGAGGGTAGACTGTATGGAAGCGGGAGGATAGGACGGAAATCTTTCATCCCACCGGATTACGATATAGTACTTGAGGCACATCAGAGCATCCTACATTAGCTAACGATAATGGAGCCATTTATCCAACAACACATCAATGAGCTTCGCGAGCAAAATCCTGGGCATACGGATGATTGGGTAATGAAGCAACATAAGCAGCGGTTCAACACATGGCTAATGGCGAAGGACATTCCACATGGAGAAACAATAGAAGAACAAACCATCAAGGGGTTGGCATCTGGACCATCACGCCAGGTCACGGCATGGCAAACCTATGACATTAGTGGATTCACATTTTGTACCAAGTCCAAGGACGAAAAGAGCATGTCACAAAACAGTGGTGTTCGATGCGAGGCCATAGACGATGAAACTGGTGAGATTATTACATATTTTGGCTTTATTGAGGACATATGGGAACTAGACTATGGTACATTTCAGATCTCGGTATTTCGATGTCAATGGGTTAAGGACAAACATGTCACGATAGACAACTATGGGGTCAGAGTTCTTGATCTAAGTAAGGTAGGTTACAAAGATGACCCATGGATCCTTGCTAATCGTGCTGCACAGGTCTTCTATGCTAAACAGATCATTTCTAACAATGAGAAGAAAAGCACCGACAAACCGAAGCATGTAGTTTTTCCTGGAAAAACAACAAGCTATAGGAGTTGATGGTGTATCTGATTTAGAGGATTTTAACCAGTTCAACGACATGTCTCTTTTCATAGACTATCCAACCAAGATAAGGAACGTTGAGCGAAGCATCCCACGCAATTCGTTGCCCTGGGTACGCCACGATGGACAAGGCAGAACAATAGCTTCCTAGATTATATACTTGTCATGTAATTGATTATTGTTAGGACTTGTCATGTAATTGATTATTGTTAGCGACAAACCGAAGCATGTAATTGTCTTCATTCAATTTTCGTGGCTACCATTTACAATTTTACATGACTTTCTATTGACTTTATAGAGAGGAGTGAGGTAAATGGAGAGAGAGGAGAGGGAGAGAGAGAGGAGAGAGAGGAGAGGGAGAGGAGAGAGAGGATGGAGAGAGAGGAGAGAGAGAGGATGGAGAGAGAGGAGAGAGAGAGGGGATGGAGAGAGAGGATGGAGAGGGAGAGGGGAGAGAGAGTGGAGAGGAGAGAGAGGATGGAAAGAGAGGAGAGGTAGAGGGAGAGAGAGGATGGAGAGAGAGGAGAGAGAGAGGGGATGGAGAGAGGTAAATGTAATATATAAAACGTATACTTAATGTAATATATAAAAACTATACTAATTAAATATATAAAAAGTATACTAAACAATATATAAAAGTATACTTAATATAATATATAAAAAGTGAAGTAAAACAATATATAAAAAACTATGTTAAATAATAATAAAAAACAATTTCTACTGGCGGTTCTCGTTGTCAACCGCCAGTAGAAATGGCGCCTATATAAAGGGTGGCGCGCGGGAGCCGAAAAATTTACAAGTCCCCTGGCGCCAGTTCACTTCAAGACGCCGTCAGGCTGCTGGATTTCGACCCCGAGGGTTTCGCCGGCGATCGTCCCCGCGCCCGTCCCCACGCCGCCATCCCCGCCCCGCGCCCCCGCACCGCCGTCAGGTTTCTTTCTCTTTCTATTTCCCCTCTGCCGTACCGCCGCCGTCAACCGCGCCGGCACCGCCGCCGCCTTTAGTAAACCATAGGGCACGCTTTGTATGGATCGCCCGCGCACCCTCTGTGCAGAGAGTGAGAGAGAGGGAGAGGAGAGGAGAGAGGGAAAGGGAAGAGAGAGGGAAGAGAGAGGAGGGAGGGAGAGAGGGGGAGAGAGGAAGAGAGAGGGAGAGGGAGAGAGATAGAGAGAGGGAGAGGGAGAGAGGGAGAGAGAGGAAGAGAGAGGGAGAGGGAGGAGGGAGAGGGAGAGAGATAGAGAGAGAGGGGGAGAGGGAGAGGTAGGGAGAGGGAGGAAGAGGGAGGAAGGAGAGGGAGAGGGAAGAGAGAGGAGGGAGAGGGAGAGAGATAGAGGGAGGGAGAGGAGGGTGAGAGAGAGAGAGAGGAGGGAGAGGAGAGAGATAGAGAGAGGGAGAGGGAGAGAGATAGAGAGAGGGAAAGGGAGAGGGAGGAAGAGAGAGGAAGGAGAGGGAGAGAGAAGAGAGAGGAGGGAGAGGGAGAGAGAGGAGAGGAGATGAGAGTATTCATACAATACTTATTTTTATTCATATGTGTGTTCATATGTGTTCAAATGTATGTGTTCAATATATATATGTGTGTTCATATGTGTTCAAATGTATGTGTTTAATATATATATATGTGTGTTCATCTAGTTGAATACATACATAAAAATCAAGAGCTAAACTCGATAAAAATCATTGGGTTGAATATATACATTGTAATTTTATCCGTCACAACTCGATAATATACGTATCCGATCCGATCCGAATTCGATCTGAACTCGATAATATCCGTACGACTCTCCCTCTCTCCCTCTCTATACGTCCTATGCGACTCTCCCTCTCTCCCTCTCCTCGTCCTATACGACTCTCCCTCTCTCCCTCTCTATACGTAACTCGATAATATCCATACGATTCTCCCTCTCTCCCTCTCTATACGTCCTATGTCACTCTCCCTCTCTCCCTCTCTCCCCGTCCTATACGACTCTCCCTCTCTCCCTCTCTATACGTAACTCGATAATATACGTAACTCGATAATATCCATAACACGATACTATACGACTATACGATACTATATGGTTAGGGTTTAGGGTTAGGGTTAGGGTTATGGTTAAGGGTTATAGTTAGGGTTAGGGTTAGGGTTAAGGGTTATAGTTAGGGTTAGGGTTAGGGTTAGGGTTTAGGGTTAGGGTTAAGGGTTGGGGTTTTGGGTTAGGGTTAGGGTTAAGGGTTTAGGGTATTTGTTAATATGAATTTAATTATTGCTTACGTTAATATGTGTTAATATGTATTTAATTATTGCTTATGTATTTGTATATATATAGCTCAATGAGTTCTCCGATCAAGGACCAAGGATTAGTGCCCGACCACATGGACAAGAGTGTTTCTCAAGAACAATCCAGCAGTGAAGGATATGAAACGCCTAGCGACCCTTTTCCTACCACTAGCATAGATAGGGCCGCTCTCCGTGAGTTGCAACGTGACCCTACTTATGATCCACGAGAAGCTGAGGTAAAAGTACACATCTTTAGCTTCGTATGTGTACCCTACTGATTTCACATGCATGATCTCTTGTGCATTTTATTACATGAATAGGAGGTCGTGTCTGAATTTCGTGCGATACTCGAAGAAGCCGCGGCACGATACGAAGACGTACCGGAGCCGACCCAAGACGCACCAGAACAGACCAAGACAACAACCGAGACGTCAAGGAAAAGGAAGCAGAGCGATCGAAAAAGAGGTGACAGGGGGCTGAACAAGTTTCCCGACAAAACATACAAAATCTCAGACGTGAGCCCGAAAGGTCAGCCCCTAGCTCCAGAAGAGGCACTACCTAAGTTCCGGAATGCACTTGGGTTTTTAGTTAGCGATAATCTTGACATCACAATATGACAGTGGAGAGATGTGTCAGATGATGTCAAGAATCAAATATGGAATAAGCTATTAATGAGGTTCGTTCTGCCTCGGGGTTCAGAAGAACTCGTGAAGGAATACACGATGAAGCAGCTTGCAATCAATTTCCGAAACTGGAGGTCTGAGATGAACACAAAGTTTGCAAAGAAAGGTCTGGACCCGACCAAAAAATATAAAATCTCAGCAGGTCAGTGGGCAGTATTTCTAGAGCAGAGGAGCAGCCCTGATTTCATATCTCTAAGTGAGGCAAATTCGGAACTATCAAAGAAGAACAAGTACCGCCACCACCTAGGCACAGGTGGTTACAAGCGTCAGATTCCTAAATGGACACAAGAAGACGCCGAGAAGAAGGCCGCAGGGTTGCCGACGCTGTCCGAGCAACTTTGTGAAAGGGCGGCAAATTGGCTCCATGCTAGAAAACCAAGGGAAACCGAGACCGGTGTATCTTTTGATGATCCCATTGTCGAAGAAGCGGCAAAAAACATATATACAATGGCAGCTAAGCAGAGCCAAGGAACTTTTAAGCCACAAAGGGAAAGAGACGTCCTAACGGCTGGTCTCGGTAACCCTGAGCATCCTGGTCGTGTACGAGGAATCTCGTCTAAGGAAGGATGGAAGGATTCGGACCACAGTGGGAAGGTCTGTACAAGAAACGTGATCGATACAAGGAAGAGATGGCGGATTATTTTAAGGAGGAGGCCAAGAAAGAGTTCAAAGCCATGATGTCTCAAATGCTATCGAATCCTCCTCCAGAATTGATGCAACAGTTGGCGAGTGCGATGTCTGTTCAACAGATGACCACTCCACAGATACAAATAATTCCAGCAGCTCAACCGCCGGCTTCCACCGATTGTACGACATTCCCAAGCTCTGTTGCTTCAACGGGAAATAAGGTCTGTTATCCAGTTGATGACATCACAAGGCCTGTGGCGTGCACACTGGTTATAAGATATGGTATTAACAATAAACGTACAAAGAAAGTAGCCACAAGCCTTGCGATCCCAGGACACAAGTTCCATGGAAACGATATTCCAGATGATTATTGCAAAGTAGAAGTGACGACGGTCGTCCAAGGATCCGAGGACGACATGCTAGACATCCCTGGGCCCGAAGGTATCGAGACACTTGGACAAGCCATCAAGAATTTCATCCTTTGGCCTCGAAGGGATGTCGAATTGGTTGATCCACCACCGCCGTCGTCGTCGCATCCCCAACCGTCTCCACCTCCTCAAACTATAGTTCCTATTGTACATCCATCATCATCTCCTCAAACTTCACATGCTGCTCCTCATCCTTTTTCTGACCCACCGTCTCCGCCACAAGCATCACCATTCAGGGCTCCACCACCTTCTCCTCCCCATCCTCTTGGTGACCCACTGTCTACGCCACCATCAAGGGATCCACCTTCTCCACAGCCATCAAAGGATCCACGGCCATCAAAGAAATCTAAACTTCCTATACCAAAATTGGTGTCCCCGTATCAGAAAAAGAAGAGTAAAGCTAGTACTGCTGGCACAGCTCGGTTTTTGAAAGGGATTGGACAGAGCCTCACGTCACAAACTGTTGATTTGGCCGAGCACGAGGAGTCTGCAAAAAAGGTTGAGGCAATGGCCGCAAAGATAAAGAAGCCAACTAAGGCAGATTACAAAAACGTGCCTAAAAAATATGTGCCGGGCAGACCTCTGCTACCTCTTGAGAAACTAAGAAAGGTCCCGGCTGGTGTTAAAAGGTTGCATGACTGGTACATGCGGGCATCATCGGTTGGCATCGACACCATCAGTGTGCATATACCAGACCATGCTTTTATTGGTTCGGACCAAAAGGCCGTTGTTGCATTCGAGGACATGTGGTTAATGATGAACCTTCAGAGACTCGACGTGCAACTTGTAACGATGTTTGCATTGTAAGTGTCGCTCATACTTCCACATATGTGTGTTATTATTAGTGAGCTGTATAAAATTTCAATATCTGACATGCACGTGTGACTTGCAGAATGCAACATGATCAGCAGGAGATCCTTTACGGTACCAAGCCCAATGCTAGTGCCAGTAAAAGGGTTGGGTATCTCAACCCAATACTTATATCCGAGGAAAGCCACACTTTTAGAATCGGGAAAGACAACGATGAATTACGGGGAAAGACGGACGAAGAAGTTGAGAAGCGTATAAAGGATATGAAGAAGGATTTTGAAGCTCGATACGCCACCTACATAGGACATGCAATGCTTCAATTTCAAGACAGGGAAGCCATAATGGCCCCGTACAACTTTAAGTAAGTGTGATTTTGCATAAATAAAATTAATAATTTCAATACACATGCATCACAAATTTGATTCGTACAGGGACCACTGGATATGCTTCCTCATTTATCCTAAGGTTGGAAAGGTGCTGGTGCTCGACTCCTTGAACTTCGACCCTTCGACATATGCAGAATTCCTCAGCATCTTAGAGCTGTAAGCCTTTTCTATGCATGCATACTTTTATCGATTAAAATTTGAGAATAACATGGTGATTCTATTTGAGATCACAGGGCTTATAGATTCTATAAGATGAGAGGTGGAAAGTACGACCTGTCGAAAAAATGCGTGCCACTAGACATCCATTATCACTGGCCGGTAAGTATGTGATTTTATGAATACATATCATACACAATGTTGCAACTAAATAACCAATCTCCCGTTATGTAGTGCCACAAGCAACCACAAGGATCGGTCCTATATGGATTCTATGCGTGCGAGTTCATGAGAGTGAACGGACGATATATCACGAACCCTGACAAGGTATTATTAGTAATAGTCAAGTATGTATTTATGTCATTAAAGATGCAAATGTGTTATTATTGAGTATAAATAGATGATGTTTATAAAATTCCTTTACAGCAATTTCAACGAGGAAACCCGGAGAACTTGACCGAAGCTGCATTGTATGGCATAGTCGAGGACCTCTGCACACACTACAACAAACTTGTTAATCTATGACGCTCAATCCGTGACGATACCTTGAAATCCGTGACGATACCAGGGAAAATCGTCACAGATAACCATTGAAAACGTCACAGATGAGCATCTGTGACGCTTATCTATGACGATTTGCAGGTATCGTCACGGATTGAGCGTCATAGATTAACAAGTTTGTTGTAGTGACATTCATATTGAAAGAGGTCATTCCCGCAGAAGGAAAATATCACGATGCTTCCGGAACATTAGCTTTGCCAGAGTTTAGAATACTAACAGAAATTAGTAGATTATCTCTTAGCCGAGATAGTTATTAGAGCTTAGGTGAAAACTTTTGATGTATAGAATGCATGAAGCATATATGGTTGTAAACAGAATACTTTGATGTATATAAATGTATGATAGAATTTAATTCCATGTTGCTTTCAATATCAATATAGATCTATATATATATATGTTTGTGTGTGTGTAAATAAATATATATATAATTCAGTATTGTTTGAAATTTTGAAAAAAGGCGGGAAAACTTCCACTGGCGGCTAAATAAAGAAAACCGCCAGTGAAAAGTGCATTTCCACTAGCGGTTTTATAAAGCAAACCGCCAGTGGAAATTCTATTATCACTGGCGGTTTCCTTAAGAAAACCGCCAGTGAAAAGTGCATTTCCACTGGCGGTTTTATAAAGCAAACTGCCAGTGGAAATTCTATTATCACTGGCGGTTTCCTTAAGAAAACCGCCAGTGAAAATAGAATTTCCACTGGCGGTTCCAAAATAACCGCCAGTGGAAATGCTGATTTCCACTGGCCCCTAGTGCTGGCGGAACTGAAAAACGCCAGTGTAAATATGTTTAGAACCGCCACTATAGAGCTTCTGTGTACTAGTGCACACAAATAGTTTCATTTAATGATTTTAAAAAAAACTATTTTAAAAACAGTATTTTTGAGACATTTTTAAAACTAATCCATTTAACCGTTAAACTTTTCTCACATGATTAAATCACACTATGACATTAATAAGTCTCACACATTTACCTTGTTCATATGTTAGGTCAATCATAAGTGTCGTGGCTTCACTTGTCACACACCAGTAGAGTATCGGCCAGGTGATGGCAGCGGTGAGGCAATCGAGGTTCGTCGGCATATCGAAAACAAAGCTTTCAACCCCTGATCCGGATTTTCCGCGGGAGAGAAATTCAAACGCATCGACATACCACTCAAGAAAGGAAGACGACGGGGTGGATCCTCTAGACATGATGCTTTCTCGTGCTGGGCCGACTTACTTGGCCAAGGCCCAGCCGTCGTGGGCCGCAAGAGAAGATGACACCAGGAAATCTACGACGAGTGATGCTGCCGAGATAATTTCTTAGGCTGGACTGAGTTACTGACCTCAGGCCCAGTAGTCTTGGACCATTAGCGCGACGGGCCACGTAACTTTTACTCGGACTAGAACGTGGCCCGTGTCAAGAGCCCAGCTACCGTGGAAGGAACATAATCCTAAGATAGTCGCCATCGCTCGACTACTGTATACCAGGATCGATCGAAACCCTACCCCCAGCTTCGTCCCTCCCATACCGTGTGTCACATTTGTTTCTCTCAACAAGTCTTACATAGGTACCATCATGTCTGGTGGTGGATCAGCGGGTGCACCGCGTGAGGGGGAAGGTTTAGAAGGAGGTGGGTCGCGCGAATGGTCCTGGTGAAGAACGCGTGTGCCCTGCTTGGCGTGGCCGGGGAAGCCAGTTTGGAGGCCACTTTTATAGAGGTCCTGCAAGGGAGATCGGCGAGTCTAGCCAGAATCAAGCATGTGGCCAAACATGACAGGAGGGCTACGTGGCTGACGACAAAGGCAAGAAACACAAAGTAGAGTTGTGCTATGAGATTTGTGAGGAGGACCACATGTCGATGGATTGTCCCGTGTTCAATGGTCCCAAACCAAGTGCTATCTTATGTGGAATCGTAGGGGGGAGAGACGGGCTTCTTCCAGATTCTGACTTACGGGGCCAAAGGTATGACTCCTATGAAGGAAACTGCCATTGCTTTCATTTATGTTAAAGAGGGTGCAGCGCTGCCAAATTTGATTAGATCAGAAATGGCACATCTTATTCCGGTCAGATGGCAGTGGACGGTACAAGCTCATATTGATGGTTTTGTCGTCCCGTTTCCTAACATAGTGGAGTTGCAGCAGATGGTAGATATGAAATATGTGCATACGGCTTGTGGTCAGGGTATCCTGCAACCTGCATGTCCAACTGTTGGATCAGAAGGTTGAACCTGTGTAGTTGCTCCAGAAAGCATGGTTAATGTGTATGGGGTCCCTTCAAGATAAGGTCCTTTCTTCCTCTATGGGCAATCGGTTCCATCTTAGGAGCCACACATAAAGTAGATTTGCGATACACCAAGAAAATGGGAGTTTGTAGAATTATGGTTGGTGTCAATGATGTGGACAAGATACCAAATGCCGCAGATATAGTGGTTGAGGAAGGTATTTATGTAATTTTCTTTAAAATTGATAAAATTTGGAGAAATGATGTGTGGGAAGATTTTAGGACCGACGATAATCCTGAGGGAGGAGATAAAGGGCAGCAAGAAGATCCAAACAATGAGTTTGATGGGCTTGACGATAATCAATTGAATCCCGGGTCTATATTGAAGGACAATGTAATGGAGAATTTTGCTACTAATGATAGTGGAAATCAATGGACTAATAAAAGAAATGTTGAGGCTAGTCAAACTGTAGTAGCAAACTCTTTTGTTTTTGAGGAGACACAGAAGATCCCAGTCTGGTAAGGCAGAAAAGACTGCTACTACCGTTGGCGTTGAAAAGGTGAACGATGCTTGTCCATGGGACAATGGTAGAGCGGCTGCAGGCTTCGGCGGCCCAAAATCCTAGGCATCTGGCGAAGGTGATGTCCAAGTCGGTAAAGCTGAGGGCTGCGACTTCGGCACTTTTAATTCTGGCGCCCTGGCGGTGAAGCCATCTAGCGGGAGCAAGGTTTACAAAACCGGTAAAAACCGGCAGTAAACCGGTTGGTTTACCGAAACCGTCGGGGTGCGGTTTCGTTTAACCATCGGTTTTTTTCAAATTCGTTCGAAATTCAAAAAATTTGAAAAAAAATCATAAAAACCGAAAAACCGCCGTTAAACCGTTTTTGGGACCGGTAAACCGTTATTTTAAACCGGTAAACCGCTAATTTTTACCGGGAAACCGAATTTAATGCCACAATTGAGAATTTAGTGGTCAATTTAGGTATGTTAGTCTTGTTTAATGTTATATGCTATATGTGAAGATGTTATATGCTATATATGAAGATGAAACTCGTAGCTCAAGTCAAGTTTAGACATTTAGTGGTCAATTTCGGTTTTATTTCCTGTCCAAGATAGATTCCAAGGATCAAGTAGCTTCAGTTCTTCTAATAAGTATCCGTCTGGACAAGACTTAATCTAGAACCCTTAGCTCCAGTTCTTCTGTATGTGTTTCTAAGATTTGTCGATCAGGAGAAAAGTTCAACACTTGGTGAGGTGCACATGCAATACACAAACATCAAACACACATACCAATATGTTTTTTTGCTTTGTGGATGAGTATTTGTTTGTCGTTCTTGTTTTCTCGATAATGTATCTCATATATTTTTTATAGACCTATCACTATCACTACGACGGATTGGAACAGTAAACAAATACTCCGCTCATATCTTTTATTAAATTTGCATTAATTTGATACAATCAATTTAAATTTATCTTTAAATATTATACTTCTAGCGAGAAACAGATTACCTATGGGATTCTCTGATGGGAACGGAGATGGAAGAAAAAGCTCTCCGTAAGCGTTTGCGGGGATAGGGATGGATAATTTTTCTCCCCACGGGGACAGGGGAAATCCCAGTTGCCATCCGTGGACACACGGGCGACTGATGGTTGACGACGGATATGCCTGACGACGTTGGCGCAGGTGCAGCTTTTGTTTGCTCCCTGCATGTTTCTCCTGGTTGTACAAATCTAGCACGTCACGTGGATTTGGGTACACTTTTTACGACTAGTCTGTCTTCTCGACAACAAATTTCTTTTAATATTTACCCTGCAATTTCTTTGCCTTCTGAAGATTGTGATACTTGTATTTCGTTGCCGATCGATATAGCTCTGAAGGACGTTCTCTTACCAATCTGATTAGCTGTCTTGGATGAGAACTCAGTGTTGACGCCTTTTCGGAGCGCCAAACACTCAACAAGAACCGTGGCGGTGCCCTCTGCACAGGGGCGGACGGTCCGCGCGCAGGGGCCGGACGGTCCGCGGCCTGATGCGAGGCGCGGTGGTGCTCTCTGCGCAAGGGCGGACTGTCCGCGGCCTGGGGCCGGACGGTCCGCGGCCTGGTGCGCGGCTAGGGCTCCTGCCTGACGGCCGGATGGTCCGCGCCCTGGGGCCGGACGGTCCGCGCGTACGCAGGGACGGCGGAAGATCGCCGACGGCGCCTGGATCTCGCTCCCGGGAGGGACCCCGTCGGGGAGTAGAGATCCTAAGTGGTGTCTAGGCTCGGGCAGGCCGACCTAGACTCCTCTAATCGACGTAGAGTCGAGGAGAGGCGGAGAATTTGGGGATTGGAAGACTAAACCTAAACTAGACTAGAACTACTCCTAGGATAAAATGCGAAATAGAAGTTGTATTGATTCGATTGATAATTACAAATCGGCCGTATACCTCTCTATTTATAGAGGAGGGGGTCTGGACCCTTTACAAACTAATTTTCGAGCTTATCCCATGATTTTAGCTAACAACCGTAGCACAAAACTCGGAACCCTAATCTGTTCTGCGCACGCGCGGACCGTCCGGCCTACAGGCGCGGACCGTCCGGACCGCGGACCGTCCGGCCTCAGGGCCGGACAGTCCGCCGGCTTATTTTTGGTTCGAACATATGCCCCCCTGCCTTTTGGTGGAGCTGGGCGAACCAAAAGCAACTAACTCGATGTGATCACATCGGTTTTCTTAGGCATCTTGCCACATACTAGGATGGTACTGTTTGAGGAAACGCCCATTCAGAGCCTTAGGTAAATCCTTGCCTTGTAATGTTTGTAGTAAATAAGAGTTACCAGACATCACCTGCTTCACTTTATAAGGACCCTCCCAGCTTGGCGACCATTTCCCGAACTTTCGATCTTTATTCCTTAGAGGTAGAATGGTCTTCCACACCAAGTCTCCTACTTGGAATGATTTTGCTTTGACCTTCTTGTTGTAGGCCCTGGCCACCATGATCTTGTCCTTTTCTATTGCTCCCAAAGCTATCATCCTCTTGTCGGTCACCTCATCAATATTATCCATCATTGAATTATAATAATCAGTAGCAGTTAGGTCATTTTGTCTGGCAAACCTGACAGCATTCAAACTTATTTCCACAGGTAACACTGCTTCCTGCCCATAGACAAGCTCAAAAGGAGATACTTTAGTAGCACCATGTTTAGATATTCTATGAGCCCATAAAGCTTCAGACAAAATCTTATGCCAATGTTTAGGATTATCAGATACCTTCTTCTTTATCAAATTAATCAACGTCCTATTACTAGACTCGGCCTGTCCATTGGCCTGAGCATAATATGGAGACGAATTAAGCAGCTTGATTCTGTATAATTCAGCAAATTCACGTACCTCCTTTGACATAAAAGAAGTACCTTGATCTGTAGTCAAGGTCTGGGGAATGCCGAATCTATGAATAATATGCTCAGTTATGAACTCAATTACCTCCTTGTGCGTCATGTTCTTTAGAGCAACGGCTTCAGTCAATTTGGTGAAATAGTCAGTGGCAACTAACACAAACCGATGCCCTTTCGATGATGAAGGATGAATTTCTCCAATAAAGTCTAACCCCCATCCTCTGAATGGCCAAGGCTTGATGATAGGATGTAATTCGGCTGCAGGGACCAACTGTAGGTCGCCGAATTTTTGACACACTTGGCACCCCTTGTAGTACTTGAAACAATCAGCTGTCATACTAGGCCAATAAAAACCAGACCTTCGCAACAACCACTTCATTTTTGGAGCTGATTGATGGGTACCACAAATTCCTTCATGTACTTCGGCCATAGCTAATATAGCATCATCTGGGCCCAAGCACTTAAGCAGGACATCATTAACCGTTCGGTGGTAAAGTTCATCACTCATCAAAACATACTTGAAAGCTGTTCGCCGAATGTTCTTATCTGTCCTGATATTGGGATTTTGCAAATAATTAAGTATAGGTGTCCTCCAATCACTTGCATCGGCTTCATTGTCAGCCGAATCGATTAAGAGAACATTTCTGATAACCTCGGACGGTCCGGCGTCATCACGCGGACGGTCCGCGACCTGGGAATTTGGCTCTGCACTGGTTATCAGATTTTCAGTTTTGTGAAATTTCCCTTTCTTTATCCGATAACCTGATGCATCTTGTGCCAAATCGTTAGCTCTATGATTCTCAACTCTAGAGATATGCCGAATACTGAATTCGTCAAAAGAATGGATTATGCTCCAACATTTCTCAAGATAACTATTTAGAGTATCATCAAGACATTGATATCCTTCTAACACTTGTTGGACAACCAGCTGAGAATCACCAAATACCTTCACATGTTTTACTCTCATACCATTTAAAAGTTCTAAGCCGAATAGGAGGGCCTCATATTCAGCTTGATTATTAGTGCAATAAGTTTTCAATCGGCTAGAGAAGTCAAAGGAGACATTTCTTGGTGAAACAAGCACAATGCCAATTCCTTGCCCTTCATTGCAAACCGATCCATCAAAATATAAAGTCCAAGGAGTAATAGTGAGGTATGACATGTCTAGTTCATGAATATCATTAACCCGATGTTCTACAATAAAATCCGCTATGACTTGGCCTTTCATAGATTTCAATGGTTCATAGGCCAAGTCATATTCTATGAGTGCATAAGCCCATTTACCAATTCTACCACTCATAATTGAGTTATGCAACATGTATTTGATTACATCGGCTTGACCAGAAACAGTGCAATGACTAGACAGTAAATAACATCTACATTTGGTGCATGCATAAAACAAGCATAAGCATAACTTTTCAATAAAAGTGTACCTTGTTTCAGCATCCACCAACCTTCGGCTTAGATATGTCACCACATGCTCCTTCCCCTCAGTTTCTTGTGTCAGAACAGCCCCAATAACCTTGTCTTCAGCTGCAATGTATAATCTGAATGGTGCTCCTACTTGTGGTGCTTTTAACACGGGAGCCGAGGACAAGTATTTTTTAATGAGATCAAATGCTTCCTGCTGCTCTGCCCCCCAAGTGAATTCAGCATCATTCTTAAGCCGAAGGATAGGGGTGAAGGCATCAATCTTCCCGGCTAGGTTAGAAATAAACCTTCGTAAATAATTCACCTTGCCGAGAAAACCTCTGCACTTCGACCTTACAAGTCGGAGGCCCCACATTCCGAATAGACTTGATTCGGTCAGGGTCTATTTCTATACCATGTTCATGGATGAAAAATCCTAAAAACTTACCAGCCGACACTCCAAAAGCACATTTACGTGGGTTCATTTTTAAACCATACCGACGCATTTTATCAAAGGCTTTGCGCAAATCAGCTATATGAGAACTAAACTTAGCCGATTTGACTACAATATCATCAATGTAGACTTCCACAGTGTTTCCTAACAACTCATGGAAGATCAGATTCATAGCCCTCTGATAAGTAGCACCAGCATTTTTAAGACCGAATGTCATGACAACCCATTCAAATAAACCAATGAAGCCTGGACATATAAAGGCCGTTTTAGACGCATCTTCTTCGGCCATGAAAATCTGATTATATCCGGCATTACCATCAAGGAAGCTAATAATTCTATTTCCTGATGCATTATTGATTAATGTGTCGGCTATGGGCATGGGATATTCATCTTTAGGAGTTGCTTTATTTAAATTACGAAAATCAATGCATACTCTAAGTTTACCTGATTCCTTCTTCTCCACTGGCACAATATTGGAGACCCACTCTGCGTATCTGCAAGGTCTAATAAAATTAGCTTCTAGCAGCCGGTGGATTTCGTCCTTGATCCGTGGGAGAAGATCTGGACGAAACGTTCTAGCTTTCTGCTTGAAAGGTCTGAAACCAGACTTAATGGGCAGCCGATGTTCGACAATCTCTCGGCTTAGTCCAGGCATTTCAGTGTAATTCCAAGCAAAACAATCTGAATATTCCTTCAATAGACCGATCATCTCATTTCTAGAATCGGTCTCCAGGGTCTTGTTTACAAAAGTCGGCCTTGGAGTTTTACCATTTCCTATGTCAATCTCCTCCAAAGGATCAGCCGATGTAAACCCCTGTCCTAGTTTATCAAGATCTCTGAATTCCTCTATCATGTCCCCCACAGAGGAATCAGATGATCTTTGTGTGATGGCGGACTTTCCGGTCTCGGGGACCGGATCATCCGTAATACTATCTTTTCGCTGTGGTAGATGTTCGGTCTTAAAGTCTGAACTGTTCTGTGATAGACCAGACCATCCGGCTTTGAGGGCCGAATTGTCCGTGATCAAAGACTCATGAACTTTGTGTGTATTCATCGTTTAAACTCTATTTAGGATTCAGCCGATTCTCCATCGGCTCTAGCATTACAGGAATGAAACCTTTCTTATCTATACTTATGAACTGATAATCAGAAAAATCTACCCCTGTGAGACATGTAGCAGTCTCATAAGTCCAGAGTACAGGGGCATCGGCCACAGCGATGCAGGCCGATACATCAGCATGTACTTGTTCTACCTCATCGCCTACCCATTGTATTAGCATTTGATGTAATGTAGAAGGTATACATTGATTGGCATGAATCCAATCTCTGCCTAGAATTAAACTGTAATTCCCTTCTACATCAGCGACGAAGAATGCAGCAGCAAGGGTCTTAGTCCCGATGGTTAATTCAATGGACGTGACTCCCCTGGCTTTAATCGAACTATCCCCAACACCGCTGAGGGTCATGTTGGTTTTGACAAGTTCGTCATCTTGTTTACCTAATTTTCTGTATAATGAATAAGGCATTAGATTTACAGCCGCCCCTCCATCCACCAACATCTTAGCAATCGGTATTCCATCAATGTGACCGCGCACGAAGAGCAGCTTTAAATGATTTATCGATTCCTTTGGTTTAGTAAAGGCGGCTTCTTTAGGACCAAAATCAAACTGGGCAGCAACAGGTTCATCGTCGCCAATGATAGTGCAATCGGAAGAAAATGTAATAATATTTACATCCATACCTAGGCGTTCTGGAGAAGCCTCGTAGTCGACCAGGTCTTCTCCTAGCAGGTCGTCCTCTTCCATTGATGTTGTCGTGTTGTTGGAGGCTTCCTGATGAACGGCGGACGGTCCGCACGCGGGGGGCCGAACGGTCCGCGCCTGGTGCAGGTTGTCCAGAGCCTTTCTGGTGAACGGCGGACGGTCCGCATGCGGGGGCCGGACGGTCCGCGCCTGGTGCAGGTTGACTTTCTATTTCTGTGGCCGTTTGTTTTTTCTCAACGGCCTTCGGTCTCCATTTCTTTTGTGGTGGCGGGTATAGTGGATGTGTGTCATTAAATGTCTTTTCCGCCTCCTTCTCCTGGCTCTCCTTTGCTCTTAGGCGCTGTAATTTTCTCTTTTGGGATCGTGTCAATCCCGCTGGGCACCATCGAGGCATGGAGTATTTTGGATCGGCTGTTTTGATGGTAGCCGTATCCTTTTCGGTTGTGTTGGCCGATTCGCCGAAAATCATCGGCCCTTTATTATCTCCCTGTATGACCACATCCGCAGTGCCTATTTTGATGATGTCCTTTTTTGTTCTTTGAGTTGCTACAGGCATATGCCCCCCTGCCGGATTGGTCGGCCTAGGAGGCCGAGTAGTCCGGCAACCTTGTTGGGCCTGTGCCTGGTGACCGGATTCAGCAGTGCTCAATCGGTCTTGCACTGGCGGTGCCAACCTATCAAAAACGGATGTTTGGGGTGCCCCCCAGGCGGGGTACTGTGGCATCCCAAATGGATATGGTGGCATGCCCCACATTTGATTTGGGACATATGGTGGAGGTAAGTATGTGTATGGATATGACATAGATGGATAAGGAGGTGGAGGGGTCCATGTCGGCATGTTAGGTCTCAATTGTACAATAGGACCTTTCATTTCTTCCGATTGGTGATGTGGTCCAATCGGCCTGACCTGACGTTGCTCATGAATGGGTGAGCGGGGTCGCTTCGGTGGCCGGTCACTGGGGCCAGCCTTCTTTTTCACATATTTAGACAACAATTGATCGAAAGTCGGGCCAGGCTTGATCAGCCGACCAGCTGCTTTAAATGTATTTGTTTTCCACGTACCTATCTCTGGTCGTCGTGGTTTGAAGGTACGTGGTCGCTGCGAGTCCTGAGCATGGCCGGACCGTCCGCCAGAGCTCTCCGGACCGTCCGGTGGGGTCCCGGACCGTCCGCGCCTACGTGCCAGGACCGTCCGGGATCCGCAGCACGGGTTCCTGTATCTGTCTCCCTGTCTGCGCTTGCCCCCCAGTACTGGAGGTTGTGATGGTCACCTTTAGGGTCTCCCCTCCATCGGGAGTCTTCTCGGCTACCACTTTCCTGCAAGAAACTTTATGATCCTCATCGGCCTTTTTAGATTGCCGATGATTGCCTCTTTGCCTTTGCCTTTATCGGCCGTGTTTGGCCGAACCAGGACTTTCTTGCCCTCGAAGTCGATCACGTTCATTGGAAATGGCTCTGTATCCACCTGCATTTCCTGAAATTTCAATCGTCCCTCATTAATGGCCGATTGAATCTGTCGTCGGAATACATTACAATCATTAGTGGCATGAGAAAATGAGTTATGCCACTTGCAGTATGCACGACGTTTTAGCTCGTCGGCGGATGGAACAGTGTGATTTATTTTAATATTGCCATTTTTGAGTAGTTCGTCAAATATTTTATCACATTTACCAACATTAAACGTAAACTTAACCTCCTCTTGCCGTTTCTTTTGAACCGGCTGCAAGGAGGAACAAGCCGAAGATTTGGCCTGTTTTGGCCAAACCATTTCAGCAGCATACACTTCTGTTGATTCGTCATCTGAGCTACTTTGGTCGTATTCTACTATATGTACGTTTGTGACGCATTGTCTTAGCAGTTTCTTTGCTCCGGCCTTCGCAAGCCAAAGCCCTCTGGTGTAACTGTGCTAGTGTAAAAAATTGGATACCTTCTAATCTCTCTTTTAAATAATATCGTAGACCGTTAAAGGCTAATCCTACTAGCTGTTTCTCTGCTAAATGAATTTGAAAGCATCGGTTTCTTGTATCTCGGAATCTCCGGATGTAATCATTAACCGATTCATCTTTTGTCTGTCGCAACGACGCTAAATCTACCAAATCCAATTCATAGTCACCGGAGAAAAATGATCATGAAATTTTTGTTCTAAATCCCCCCATGATGGAATGGAATTAGGAGGTAAAGTGGCGTACCATGCAAATGCAGTTCCTGTTAAAGATAATGAAACAAACGTACGCGAAATGCCTCTGTGTCGGCCAACTCTCCTAATTGTGCTAAAAATTGGCCTATGTGTTCACGTGTGTTCTTTCCTTGATCACCCGAAAATTTTGTGAATTCGGGTATCCTGGTTCCCTGTGGGTATGGGTGGTGATCAAATCGGCTGTCATAAGGTTTTCCGATATGATTGCCCCCCAGGGACCATGCTTACTCCGAGCTTATCTCGGAACGCCCCGGCTATTTCTTCCCTTACTATATCAATGGCAACCGGTGCGAGACCACCGGCTCTCTGGTCAAACATAGGTGGGGTTGGCTGGATATTAGCATGTTGTCTTTCCCCCCATTGGTTTGAGTTACGTGGTGCATTTCCATTTGCTCTATATGGCTCATATGTTTGATCGTTTCTTTCCGGCCTTTTAGGTGGGGCCGGAAAGCTTTCCTGGGCTTTGGATCCTGAATTAGTGGGCTGGTGCATTGCATAGTGTGATGGGAAGTGTTGCTGGGACGGGCGAGGATTCATGTAATAATTCTCCTCAGAAGACTCATGCGCGGACTGTCCGGATACGTACCGGACCGTCCGTGGTCATATGCGGACCGTCCGTCTTTGTATGCGGACCGTCCGGCTGGGTAGTTTGGGTTCTGTGTCATATGTGGTGGCTCGGGCGCATATCTAGGTAACTCATTAAAAATAGGCCCGACTGCTGTTGGCCGGACGGTCCGCGCTCACGTGCGGACGGTCCGGGCATGTGCAGATCGGCTGGTTTGCTGCCG